>CM060089.1:2502816-2520571 GCA_030522485.1 Stenchaetothrips biformis | reverse complement strand
GTTCGCGCGGCCTGACAAGGGTTAATTGCAAAAAGATTACTGTTCGTCTCAAATTTCGCCAAATCGCGTTATTTCAGTACGATTTGCCTGGTAACTGTGCAAAATCCCTGGCAAAACGCTGCACCTGTTGCCAGTCCGTGTATTCCACTTCTTTAGATGCATCCGTTTCCCCGCCGGTCATCCGCATAATGAATTGAATCATGACCCGGTCAAACCAGCGATAGCGCGGATAATAGAGTGCGCCAGCAAAGACGGCGCAGCAATCAGGCTGCCAGGGCGACTGTGCTAAAAACTTGGCGGTATAAGCATTCGTCTCCGGCGAGCGCTTCTCAGGCTTGCGCGCCGTCAGGTTAACGGAAAAAAAGCCGCTTACGCGCTGCTGCAGTGCAGGCAGGTTGTGCTTAACAAATTCGTTTACGACAGGCTGGAAATGACCATAGCGGATTGAAGCACCAATCAACACCCGATCGTACTGCTGCCAGTCGAGTGTCTTTGCATCCTGGATATTGATGACATCGCAAGATTGCTGGCCCTTAATCTCATCAGCAATAGCCGAGGCTATTTTTTGCGTCTGACCATCGCGGGTGGAAAAGAGAATTAACGCTTTCATTAGGATCATCCTTATTCGTTATTCCCGCCAGAAGGTCGGCGTGAACAACACCAGCAACGTGAAAACCTCAAGGCGACCAAACAGCATAGTAGAAATCAAAATCCACTTAGCAACATCGTTCATTGAGGTGAAGTTATCGGCAACCACGCCCAGGCCCGGGCCAAGATTGTTTAACGTTGCCGCAACCGCAGCAAACGCAGAAAAATCATCAACGCCGGTGGCAATAATCGCCAGCATGCTGATCAGGAACACCAGTGCATAAGCCGAAAAGAATCCCCATACGGCTTCAAGAATGCGTTCTGGCAGCGCACGATTGCCCAGTTTAATGGTGTAAACCGCATTGGGATGGACAAGGCGCTTAAGTTCACGATTACCCTGTTTGCACAGCAGCAGAATACGAATCACTTTTAAACCGCCGCCGGTTGAACCCGCACAGCCGCCAATAAATGCAGAACACAACAGCAGCACCGGAAGAAACAGCGGCCAACGCGCGATACTGTCCGTGGTGAATCCGGCAGTGGTTGCCATAGAGACCACCTGAAAAAAAGCCTGGTTCAGCGTTTGCCAGCCGCTGTCATACACATTGTGGAGCCACAGGACGATGGTGCAAATCAGCACCAGCGTCAGCTGCACCCCGATAAACATCCGGAACTCGGGATCGCGCCAGTAGGCTCGCAGATTGCGGTTACTCAGTAATGAAAAGTGCAGACCGTAGTTACAGCCGGATATCAGCAGGAACACCGCAACGATCGTGTTGATGGTCCCACTCTGGAAATAGCCGATGCTGGCATCATGTGTTGAAAAACCGCCAATAGCGATAGTGGAAAAACTGTGGCCGATTGCGTCGAAGGCTGGCATCCCGGCAAACCACAGGGCCAGCGCGCAGGCAATCGTCAGCAACACATAGATGAGCCAGAGCGTCTTGGCCGTTTCCGCAATGCGCGGGCGCATTTTGTTGTCTTTCAATGGGCCAGGCATTTCAGCACGATACAACTGCATGCCACCTACACCCAGAATCGGCAGGATAGCCACGGCCAGCACAATGATCCCCATACCGCCAAGCCACTGCAGCATCTGGCGATAGAACAAAATGGCCTTGGGCAAGGAGTCCAGCCCCACCAGCGTGGTCGCGCCCGTGGTAGTTAATCCGGAAAAGGATTCAAAAAAGGCATCCGTAACGGACAGGTGCGGCTGTTCGGCAAAGATAAAGGGCATGGCACCGACGCTGCCCAGCACGGTCCAGAACAATACGACTATCAGAAACCCTTCGCGCGGCTTGAGTTCCGTTTTCTTCTTGCGATTTGGCCACCACAGTAATGAACCAATCACCAGGGCCATCATAAACGTCTGGCTGAAGGCACGTCCGGCGCCATCGCGGTAAATCAACGCAACGAGACCAGGTAAAATCATCGTTACCGAGAAGAGGATCACCAACAGACCGACAATGCGGGTAATGGCGCGAAAGTGCATTAAGCCGTTCCTTTAATCAAAGAGAAAAACATCATGGTGTAAGCGGAAGAAGTGTTAACGCACCCCGGCTGAAGTCTGACAGATTTTGCTTGAATCCATCAATTTGTCCATAAGGCAGCGCCAGTGTCAGAAAGATACGATCAAGATATTCACTTTCTGTGATGCTGCCGTCGAAGCGTTGCACCAGACGCTCAATATCACTGAACTGCGCGTATTCACACTGCAGGGTGAAGTGTTTAACGGGCACCTTCCGCTGACGCGCCAGCTGCTTTAATCCCTGCTGAACACCGCCGCCATAGGCTTTCACCAGACCGCCGGTGCCCAACATGATGCCGCCGTAGTACCGCACGACTACTGCCGTAATCTCTCCGACATCAGCGCCCATTAGCTGCGCGAGCATGGGTTTACCTGCCGTACCGGAAGGCTCACCATCATCGGAAAAGCCCAACTGCTGTGAGTCGTTGGGCGCACCCGCTACCCAGGCCCAGCAATGATGACGGGCAGTGGGATGATCCTGCTTTACCTGCTGGACGAAAGCCCGCGCCGCGTCCACCCCACAGGTGTGAGCCAGCAGCGTAATAAAACGGCTTTTTTTTATCGTCTCCTCGCTGACGCTGAGCGCCTGCGCAGGAATATCAAACGCCTCCATCAGGCAAGATGCAGGTCGCGCGTCATGTTCTCAACGCGGTTAGCATGAATAATCACATTGTCTTCAATGCGAATACCGCCATAAGGCTTAAGCGCATCCAGTGCCTGCCAGTTAAAGTGCGCGCTGAATTTGCCTTCTCGCAGCGGGGCCAGCAGTGAATCGATAATATAGAAGCCTGGCTCGATGGTTAACACCATCCCAGGCTGGATAACCCGGGTGCAGCGAAGATAAGGATATTGCTCTGGCGCGGCCAGGTGCGTACCGGTTTCATCCTGCATAAAGCCCGCAACATCGTGGACCTGCAAGCCCAGCGGATGGCCTAAACCGTGTGGCATAAAGGGGCCGGTCAAATCCTCGGCTACCAGCGCCTCTTCGCTTATCCCGTGCACCAAATCAAATTTAGTCAGCAATTTTGCAATACGTTGATGCATTTGCAGATGATAATCGGTGTAGCGCACGCCCGCTTTCAGCGTAGCAATCAACGCCAGCTCTTCCGCGTTCATCGCCTCAACCATTTTGGCATACAGCGTGCCGCTTTGTGCGGCATAACTGCGCGTCAGATCGGCGGCATAGCCTTGATATTCCGCTCCGGCATCAATCAAAAAACTGTAACGCTTAGCCGGTGGCTGATGGTCCAGTTTGGTGTAGTGCAACACGGCGGCATGTTCATTCAGGGCGATGATATTGCCATAGGGCACATCGGTATCGCGATGTCCGGTTGCTGTCAGGTAAGCCTGATTAATATCAAATTCACTCAGGCCGGCAGAAAAGGCTTCTTTCGCCGCACGATGCCCGGCCACGGCAATTTTTTGCGCCTGACGCATACAGCTGAGCTCGTAGTCGGTTTTTATGCTGCGATGGTAATGCAGGAAATCGATCACGCCTTTTGGATTAATATTTCCCGCCTTAATCCCTACTTGCGCCGCACGTTCGATCACCGGGCCAATGTAGGCGACGTTTTCACGTTGGGCTGGCAGAAGATCGCCGATGGCATTCGCGTTTGCCAGGCCGATAATCTCAACGTCATCGGTCCAGAAACTGTGCGGAAGTGGTTCAACGTTATGCCAGTAGTCCACCGGAGAGTAAAACCACAATTTCGGTTTGTTCACACCGTCAATCCACAACCAACAGTTTGGCACCTGGGTTACGGGCACCCAGGCCTTAAATTGCGGGTTAACCTTAAACGGATAAGTATGATCATCCAGAAACACGGTGAGTAATTCGCCGGAATGGATCAGCATGGCATCCAGTTTATGACGTGCTAATACCTGCTGAGCACGTTGTTGCAAAGTCGTGATATGCGCGTGATACAAGCTCTTAAGTGAATCCATTGCCGCCTCTCCAGTGTCCGGAAAAGCCGCAGTTTATCACAGCCGAAATACGGATGCCGGGTTCCACGTGGCTGTGATCTTGTTAGCAAATAAACAAAGAGCTGTTTGCAAAAAATTAACATCACTCCCAAACTCACGATCATCTGGTATGACCAGATCACCTTTCGCGGTTTCAGGAGACGTACATGCTCTACCAAGGCGCTAACCTCACTCTTAATCAGTTGGACGACGGCATTGTCGAGCTGGTGTTTGATGCCCCCGGCTCCGTTAACAAGCTGGATACACAAACCGTTGCCAGCCTCGGCGAAGCGATTGCTGTGCTGGAGCAACACGCCAATCTGCGCGGCGTGCTGCTGAGTTCAGCCAAACCCGCCTTTATCGTTGGGGCTGACATCACCGAATTCCTTGCGCTTTTTGACGCGCCAACGGAAAAGCTGAGCCAGTGGCTGACGTTTGCCAACAGCATTTTTAATCGTCTGGAAGATTTACCCGTTCCCACCATCGCCGCGATCGATGGCTACGCGCTGGGCGGTGGTTGTGAATGTGTTCTGGCGACGGACTTACGGGTTGCCACGCCGACCGCTCGCCTGGGCTTACCTGAAACCAAACTGGGCATCATGCCGGGTTTTGGCGGCAGCGTTCGCCTGCCCCGTCTGTTGGGTGCTGACAGCGCGCTGGAAATCATTGCAGCGGGTAAAGATATTGATGGTATGGCCGCGCTCAGGCTTGGCCTGGTCGATGCGGTTGTCAGCCCAGATAAGCTGCGTGATGCCGCATTGACCATGCTGAAAGCAGCCGCCAACGACGGCAGCTGGCAGGCACGTCGTGCGCCTAAATTAGCACCGTTAAAACTCAGCCCTGTTGAAGCCGCAATGAGTTTTACGATCGCTAAAGGCATGGTCATGCAAACGGCCGGAAAACATTATCCTGCGCCGCTCACCGCCGTGAAGACGATCGAGGCCGCAGCCGCATTAGGCCGTGACGATGCGTTAAAACTGGAAACGGCGGCGTTTGTTCCGTTGGCGCAATCGGATGTGGCTCGCGCGCTCGTCGGAATCTTCCTTAACGATCAGTACATTAAAGGTCTGGCAAAAAAACGCAGCAGCGAAAATGGTGCGCCGAAGCAGGCTGCCGTGCTGGGCGCCGGGATTATGGGTGGCGGTATCAGCTATCAGTCGGCGTGGAAAGGTGTGCCGGTCAAGATGAAGGATATTCATCCGCAGGCGCTGGCCCTGGGCATGAACGAAGCCAGTAAGCTTCTGAACAAGCAGCTGGAGCGAGGTAAGATAGACGGGAATAAGCTGGCTGCCGTCATTGCCACTATTCAACCCACGCTGGATTATGCTGGATTCGATCAGGCAGATGTTGTGGTCGAAGCGGTAGTCGAAAATCCTCAGATCAAAGCCAGCGTGCTGGCTGAAACAGAAAAACATATGCGCAGTGATGCCATCCTGGCCTCGAATACCTCTACGATCCCCATCAGCCAACTGGCGCAGGCACTGCAGCGTCCCGAAAACTTCTGCGGTATGCACTTCTTTAATCCGGTTCCCCGTATGCCGCTGGTTGAAGTGGTTCGCGGAGAGAAAACCAGTGAAGCGACGTTGGGTAAAGTCGTGGCATGGGCCAGCAAGATGGGCAAAACCCCTGTCGTGGTGAATGACTGCCCAGGCTTCTTCGTAAACCGTGTTCTGTTCCCTTACTTTGCCGCGTTCGGCATGTTGTTGCGCGATGGTGCGGATTTCCGCCAAATCGATAAAGTGATGGAAAAACAGTTTGGCTGGCCGATGGGCCCTTCCTGGCTGCTGGATGTCGTGGGGATTGATACCGCACATCATGCGCAAAGCGTGATGGCGGATGGTTTCCCGCAGCGTATGAAAAAGGACTATCGCGACGCTATTGATATTCTGTTTGAAGCAAAACGCTTTGGTCAGAAAAATGGTAAAGGCTTCTGGCGTTGGGAAGAAGACAAGAAAGGCAAACCTAAAAAAGTCTCTGATCCCGAGGTCGATGCGCTGCTTGAACCTGCCTGCCAGCCTAAACGGATCTTCAGTGATGAAGAAATCCTGAACCGCATGATGCTGCCAATGCTTAATGAAGTTGTCCGCTGTCTGGAAGAGAAGATTATTGCTTCACCTGCCGAGGCAGACATGGCGCTGGTGTACGGCCTGGGATTCCCGCCATTCCGTGGTGGGGCTTTCCGTTATCTCGACACGCTGGGGAACAGTAATGTCGTGGATCAGGCGAAACGCTACACGGCACTGGGCGGCCTGTATGAGCTGCCTGCCCTGCTGTCAGAAAAAGCGCGCCAACATGAAAGCTGGTATCCCGCCGTCAAACCGATTGATGAAGCCGCGTTCAGAAGCGCCTGAGGTGATAAAAAATGGAAAATGTAGTCATTATTGACGCAGTGCGCACGCCAATGGGCCGCTCGAAAGGCGGTGCCTTTCGTCACGTACGTGCTGAAGACCTGTCAGCGCACGTTATGCGTGAACTGCTGAGTCGGCATCCGGCAGTCAATGCTGCCACCCTGGATGACATCGTCTGGGGCTGCGTACAGCAAACGCTGGAGCAAGGCTTTAATATTGCCCGCAACGCCGCGCTGCTGGCCGAAATCCCGCATGTCGTACCCGCCACAACGGTCAACCGTCTGTGTGGATCATCAATGCAGGCCCTACACGATGCCGCACGCGCTATTATGGTGGGAGATGCACATGCCTGTTTGATTGGTGGTGTGGAGCACATGGGACATGTACCCATGAACCATGGCGTAGATTTTCATCCCGGCTTAGGGCGTACCGTTGCGAAAGCGGCAGGGATGATGGGATTGACCGCAGAGATGCTGGCGCGCATGCACCACATCAGCCGCGAGCAGCAGGATGCATTCGCTTTGCGTTCCCATCAGCGTGCCTGGCAGGCGACACAGCGCGGCGATTTCGCAAATGAAATTGTTGCAATACACGGCCACGACGCCGAAGGCGTGCTGAAACGCTACGACTTTGATGAAGTGATCCGTGAAGATACCAGCCTGGAAGGGCTTGCGGCTCTTCGACCTGCATTTGATCCCGTGACCGGGACGGTCACTGCAGGCACATCCTCAGCCCTGTCAGATGGGGCCGCCGCCATGCTGATTATGAGTGAAAGCCGCGCACGGGAGCTGGGCCTGAAACCCCGCGCCCGTATTAAAAGTATGGCGGTGGTGGGCTGCGATCCCTCAATCATGGGCTACGGTCCGGTGCCCGCCAGCAAGCTGGCGTTGAAACGCGCTGGGCTAAGCGTGAACGACATTGACATCTTCGAGCTCAACGAAGCCTTTGCAGCGCAGGTTCTGCCCTGCATTAAGGACTTGGGACTGTCAGACAAACTGGATGACAAGGTCAACTTAAATGGCGGCGCCATTGCATTGGGTCATCCACTGGGCTGTTCAGGCGCACGCATCAGTACGACGTTGCTAAATATTATGGAACGCCGCGATGCGCAGTTTGGCCTGGCGTCAATGTGTATTGGCCTGGGTCAGGGCATCGCAACCGTTATCGAACGCGTTTGATACGTTGGGACGTTATTGTGGGATTTACCCGCCTGTCAGGGGCGGGTTTTTTCTTGCTGCATGAAATCAGATAAAGGCAAAGGCATCGCCATACATTTGTGATTCCACTGCGCCACGCTCAGAACAGAAGCGATCGCGCGCAATTTTTGCCATTTCAAAGCGCCCGGCGATATAAATCTCATGCTCACTCAGCGTAGTAAAGTCCTGCATGACGGCCGTTAATACGGTGCCAGAACGACCCTGCCAGCCTGCTTCAGGCTGTTCTACTACCGGAATTACTTTGAGATTAGGATGCTTAATGGCCAGCGCGTCCAGTTCATCCATATCGTACAGGTGTTTCAGCTCACGACCGCCCCAGTAAATCGCAATATCCCGGTCTGGCTGTTGGGCAAGCGCCGTCAGTAAGATGGAGCGCGCATAGGAAAAGCCCGTGCCGCCCGCAATCAGGATTAACGGTTTGTCACTCTCTTCACGCAACCATGCGTCGCCGTGGGGAATATCAACAACGATTTGCCCGTCTTGCTGAATGCGATCCATCACGGCCATCGCATACAGGTTAAGCTCCGACGCGCCGATGTGCAGCTCAATGATTTCGGTTTCCATTGGCGTAGAGGCAACAGAAAACGGACGCTTGTCTCGCTCATCCATCACTACCATAAGATACTGTCCTGCACGAAAGCTAAATTCCGCTTCCGGAATCAGGCGAACGCGATACACCGTGTCGGTAATCGCTTCAACTGAAGTTACTTTACAGCTTAACGTTGTCATGCGTTCCCTCTGTCGGGTCGTCTTTATGGTTATTGCGCGCCATCAACGCTGTGATGGCTGTTTAAAAATACCGAGGTCATCCCAGATAGCGTCGATACGCGCAGTGACTGCCGGATCTTTAACAATCGGCGTGCCCCACTCTCGTTGTGTCTCGCCCGGCCATTTATTTGTCGCATCCAGGCCCATTTTAGAACCCAGTCCTGACACCGGTGACGCAAAATCAAGATAATCGATTGGCGTGTTTTCTACCAATACGGTATCGCGTGCCGGGTCCATACGCGTAGTAATTGCCCAGATGACGTCGTTCCAGTCACGGGCATTAACATCGTCGTCACACACAATAACAAATTTGGTGTACATGAACTGTCTAAGAAACGACCAAACGCCAAACATTACGCGCTTGGCATGACCGGCATACTGTTTTTTAATCGTGACAACCGCCAGCCGGTAGGAGCATCCTTCGGGTGGTAAATAAAAGTCGACGATTTCCGGGAACTGCTTAATCAGAATCGGTACCAGCACTTCATTTAACGCCACGCCAAGGACGGCTGGCTCATCTGGCGGACGTCCGGTGTAGGTCGAGTGATAAACAGGCTGATGCCGCTGAGTAATATGCGTTACGGTAAAAACCGGGAAGCTGTCGACTTCATTATAGTAGCCCGTATGGTCGCCATAGGGACCTTCGGGGGCCATATCGCCGGGTTCAATGTAGCCTTCCAGCACGATTTCCGCGCTGGCAGGCACTTCCAGATCGTTGGAAATACATCTGACCACTTCGGTTTTATTGCCCCGCAGCAGGCCGGCAAAGGCATATTCTGACAGCGTGTCCGGTACCGGGGTCACCGCGCCAAGAATTGTCGCCGGATCGGCACCCAGCGCAACAGATACCGGGAAACGCTCGCCAGGATGGGCTTTCGTCCACTCCAGATAATCAAGTGCCCCGCCGCGATGAGAAAGCCAGCGCATGATAAGACGGTTTTTACCAATCACCTGCTGGCGATAAATGCCCAGGTTTTGTCGCTCTTTATGCGGACCGCGGGTTACCGTGAGTCCCCAGGTAATCAAGGGTGCTGCATCGCCTGGCCAGCATTTCATTACGGGAATCCGCGTCAGATCGACCTCATCGCCGCTGAAGACCTCTTCCTGACAGGGCGCATTACGTAACCTTTTGGTCGGCATATTCAGCACCTGCTTAAACTGCGGCATTTTGCTGAACAGGTCACGGAAGCCTTTTGGCGGCTCGGGTTCTTTGAGAAAGGCCAGCAATTCGCCCACTTCTCGCAGTGCGCTGACCTCTTCCTGCCCCATCCCCATCGCCACGCGCTTTGGCGTGCCAAACAGGTTGCACAGAACGGGCATGTCGTAACCCTTAGGGTTCTCAAACAGTAATGCCGGGCCGCCTGCACGTAAGGTGCGGTCAGCAATTTCCGTCATTTCCAGTTCGGGGTCGATCTCGTGCGATATACGCTTAAGTTCACCACGCTGTTCAAGCAGCGCAATAAAGTCTCTTAAATCCTGATATTTCATGCGGCTTCAACTTTCCGGCCAGAGTGAATGGGCCATTATAGGGCTGATTGTGGGGATGTGTTGAGCTTTATGCGCCCCATCTTATACCTGGCCTGTAACTTACGACAGTCAGGCTGGGTACGGCGATCTTTCTTGTCCCGTGTGTTGCGAATGACTTACGTTTACTCACTTCATGCGGTGGCACTGATCATTCAGAACAATCTTAGTTTATTTTCCAGGCAACGCCGCGTTACAGGCCCCAATGCGCTATAACTCTGGCTGGAGGTTTGCTATTCTTAGCGTCCATTCATTGGGAGCAGTTATGGAATCCTGGTATTTACTCTATTGCAAACGTGGGCAGCTATTGCGTGCGAAAGAGCATCTTGAGCGGCAAGAGGTAAAATGCCTGAGTCCAATGATCGCGATGGAGAAGATCGTGCGCGGTAAGCGGACGACCGTGAATGAGCCGCTGTTTCCAAACTATCTGTTTATCGAATTTGATCCGGAAGCTATTCATACCACGACCATAAGCAGTACGCGTGGCGTCAGCCATTTTGTGCGCTTTGGTACAACACCGGCAACCGTGCCCGCCCTGGTGATTGATGCCTTGCAAACCGACGTCCCCCAGACGTTGCTCGATCCCGAAACGCCGCAAAACGGTGATGAAGTGATCATCACCGAAGGCACGTTCGAGGGCTTACGTGCGATATTCTCTGAGCCGGATGGCGAAGCACGCTCAATTCTGTTGCTGAATCTGCTCAACAAGCAGATCGTACGCAGCGTGGATAACCGTCAGTTCCGCAAAGCCTAAATCAGCCCGAATAGCTTACGCGCATTGTGATCCACCTGACGTGCCAGCATCTCAACATTCTCCCCGCGCCAGTTTGCGACCTGCTGCAGGATATGCGGCAAGAAGCAGGGTTCATTTCGTCTCGACGTGGGGCGGGGACGCATATCACGCGGCAGAAGGTAAGGTGCATCCGTTTCCAGTAGTAACCGCTCTGCCGGAATCAATGGCAGCATCTCACGCAACGCGATACCTCGACGCTCATCACATACCCAGCCCGTAATCCCTACCGACAGCCCCATGTCCAGGCAATCGGTCAGCTCCTCGCGCGTGCCGGTAAAGCAGTGAATCACTGCAGCAGGCAATTTGGGCAGCCAGGGTTCAAGAACTGCCGCAAAGCGCTCGTGGGCTTCCCGGCAGTGAAGAAACACCGGCATATTAAGCTCTGCCGCCAGTGCCAACTGAGCGTCAAACGCATATTCCTGCTGTTCATGAGCTGACAGGTTACGATTAAAATCCAGCCCGCATTCGCCTATTGCCACTACGTCTTTTTTCTCTGCCAGGCGGCGCAGCGTGTTGGCAACGTCCGCTGACCATTCGCTGGCATGATGTGGATGCACGCCAGCAGTTGACCAACAATAATTCTGATGAGCCTCAGCCAGTTTCTGCGCCTGCTGACTTTCAAGTGCGTTGGTGCCGGTAATCAACATGCCGGTGACGCCCGCTTCGCGCGCGCGTGAGATCACCTTTTCCCGATCGGAGGCGAACTGCGTGCTGGTCAGGTTTACACCGATATCAAACATATTTTTTCCACTCTTTATCAATAACACCCTAAACAAAAAACCGCCTGGCGGCGGTTTTTGACTTTCCTCTCCCGCCTTGCGGGTTGTGCCCAATCAGACATCAGGAATCGGCGTTATGTTCCTCATCCTCTGCCTGGCGGCCTTTTCCCACATAGTAACGTGAGAAGAATACGCCGACTTCAAACAGGCAGTACATCGGAATAGCGAGCAAAGTTTGGGAAAAAACGTCTGGTGGTGTGAGCAGCATCCCAACAACGAACGCGCCAACCAGAATATAGGGGCGTTTCTTTTTCAAATCGTCGGGGTTGGTAATGCCCGTCCAGCAGAGCAGCACAATCGCGACCGGCACTTCAAATGCCACGCCAAAGGCCATGAACAGCGTCATCACGAAATCAAGATAGTTGGTAATGTCCGTTGCAATAGTGACGCCCTGGGGCGCGGTTTTGGCGAAAAAACCAAAAGCCAGCGGAAAGACGATGAAGTACGCAAAAGCGACGCCCACGTAAAACAGCAACGTACTGGAGAACAGCAGCGGCATGACCAACTTGCGTTCGTGGCGATAGAGGGCTGGCGCGACAAAGGCCCAGACCTGGTAGAGGATAACCGGAACGGCAAGGAATACCGATACGATCATGGTCAGCTTGATCGGGGTAAAAAACGGTGACGCGACATCCGTGGCGATCATGCTGGCACCCGCGGGCATCTGATTGATTAGCGGCGACGCCACCGCATGGTAGATATCATTGGCAAAGTAAATCAGCGCCAGAAAGATGACTAACACGGCAACAATACAGTTCAGCAGACGCTTACGCAGCTCAATCAAATGGCTGATCAGGGGTTGGGTATCTTCAACGGCCATTATCGCTCATCACTTGCAGAAGGAGTAGAAACTGAACCTGCCGGCGACACAGCGCTAACGGGCCTAGCCGCGGTTTGCGCATCGGCATGAGCGGGCGACTGTGGCGGTGCACTGGCATGCCCTGAGACAGGTCGCGGCTGATCTGGTGAGGACTCAACGCGGCTGTCGGCCGGTTGAGAAGCCGCAGGTTCAGACGTCGGCAGCGGAGCCTGCACAGGTGCCTGCGCCTGATGTTCGCTGGCGGCAGGTGTAACGGGGTGCAGCGTTTCGGTGGTCGATACAGGGTGAGGAGAATGGATGGTATTGGCTTCGTCTTCGTCTCTTTCGATATCAATGCTCTGCCTGACCGAGCGTTTCATTGAATCAGCCGTTTTCCGCAGCTCTTCCATGGATTCCTTAAGCTCGGGGGACAGTGTGCCCCGGCCGGCTTCTTCCACCTTTTTCAGGCTGTCCTGCAATTCCTGAAGCTTCAGCTCTTGCGCTAACTCACTTTGGACATTGGCGGCCAGCGAACGGATCGCCCGGATCCAACCGACAACCGTCTTGACCGCATGCGGCAGACGTTGCGGGCCAAGAACGATCAGCCCGATCACGAACACCAATACCAATTCACCAAAACCAATATCGAACACGGCTTACACCTGCTTGTCGTTCTTGACGTCATCTTTCTGAACCGACGTTGGCTGTTTATCCGCCAGCGTTTTGGCATGGAAATCAGCATCCTGCTCTTTCGGTTGATCCTTTTTATCGTCTTCGTCGCTCATGGCTTTCTTAAACCCACGGATAGAAGAACCCAAATCCGAACCCAGATTACGTAATTTGTTGGTACCGAACAGAAGAACCACAATCACGGCAATAATCAACAACTGCCAAATACTAATACCGCCCATGAGATAGCCTCGATTTTATTGTTAAAAAATGCGGGGTCACGCACCACGAAACCCGTGTTTATTCGGGCTCGAATCAGCGACATTACCGCGTTTCTGGCGCAGGTGACAATCAGTTTGTCTTACGCCAGCCGATTAACCAACTGACAAAGCCCGCCGCCATTAATGCCGCTGGGAACAGGTCCCACTCAGGCCTGCTGAGGAGCACCGCCGTTCCGCTAATCAACAGCGTCGCGCCTACGCCAAACAGGTAACGCGCCTGCTGCTGACGTGAACGTTGGACACTTAAATCGTTCGCGAGTTTATCCACGCTGAGGCGTAATTGCTTATGCTGCCGCATGCTGTCGTAAAACAATTCTGGCAGTTCTGGCAGTTTTTCTGCCCAGTAAGGGGCTTTTTCCTTTACCGCACGGATAATCGCCGGAATCCCGATTTGATCCTTAATCCAGTCCTCAAGGAAGGGTTTTGCCGTTTTCCAAAGGTCCAGTTGTGGATAGAGCTGGCGACCGATACCTTCAACGTAAAGCAAGGTTTTTTGCAACAGCACCAGCTGCGGCTGGACTTCCATATTGAAGCGACGCGCCGTGTTAAACAGATTCAGCAGCACATGCCCAAACGAGATTTCTGCCAGCGGTTTCTCAAAAATGGGCTCGCATACGGTACGGATAGCGAACTCGAAGTCTTCAACGTTGGTGTCGGCAGGCACCCAGCCCGAATCGACATGCAGTTCCGCCACTTTGCGATAATCACGATTGAAGAAGGCAATAAAGTTCTCAGCCAGATAGCGCTTATCTTCTTTATTCAGCGAACCGACGATGCCGCAGTCAATGCCGATATACTGAGGATCTTCAGGATGATCGTAACTGACAAAGATATTGCCGGGATGCATGTCGGCATGGAAGAAGCTGTCGCGGAAAACCTGGGTAAAGAATACCTGTACACCGCGTTCTGCTAACAGCTTCATGTTGACGCCGTGCTGCTCCAGCGTCGCCACATCAGAGATGGGAATGCCGTAAATGCGCTCCATTACCATCATGGATTCACTACAATAGTCCGAATAGACCTCTGGCACATATAGCATGCGGCTGTTTTCAAAGTTGCGGCGAAGCTGAATGGCATTGGCGGCTTCACGCAACAGGTTTAATTCGTCAAGCAGGGTCTTCTCATAATCCCGTACCACTTCAACCGGGCGCAGACGGCGGCCATCCGGCAGCAGTCGTGGCACCCAGCGGGCAATGCGGTAGATGAGTTTCATGTCCGCTTTGATGACCGGCAGAATATCCGGGCGGATTACCTTGATAACGACGCTCTTGCCATTGGATTTCAGGGTTGCGGTATGTACCTGAGCGATAGAGGCTGAGGCCAGTGGAGTGATATTGAAGTCATCAAACCAGGATTCAATCGGTGCGCCCATTGAGGCTTCAATTTGCGCTTTAGCTTTCACGCCATCGAAAGGCGCAACGCGGTCCTGAAGAATGGCCAGTTCGTCGGCGATTTGCGGCGGGAACAGATCGCGCCGCGTGGACAACATCTGTCCGAACTTGATCCAGACGGGGCCGAGTTGTTCCATGGCCAGACGTAGCCGAATGCCCATCTGCTCGTGCTTGTGCTGGTTAGGGATCCAGAACACGCAACGCCGCCACAGTCGAAGCGGGAGGGTAATACGCATCTGCGGAATCAGTTCATCAAGGCCGTAAGTCAAAAACACCTTAACAATAAAATATAACCGGCGGATCTCTCCAAAACTCATTTCGCCTCCAGCTGTGCCAGACGCGCATCAAGCGCCTCAAGCGAACGTTCCATCGCGCTAACCTCCTCAGAGAACCAGGCAAATTCGAGGGCACCCGGCGCAACCCGCCACTCTTCGGTTAATGCCTGACCAAGATAGTCCTGACGCCGTTGCGTTTCTGCTTTGAAAAAACGCCACGCACGCTGCGCGCCCTGGCTCATCCCTTGAGCGGCGATATCACCGATCCAGGGAGCAAGGTATTCAGCAGGATCCAGCTCGGCCAAATCCATCAGCGCAGAAAAGTGCTGAACCACCTGCAAGTCACCTTCAACCTGCAGCTCACCGCTACGAATCAAGGTCGTCAGCTGCTGGCGATCGCGTAACTTTGGCAGGGACTTAAGCTGGGTAATGACCGTGCAGTCACTGCTGTCCTGCCAGTCACTGAGCACGTCAAGCTGGTGTTCACTGAACACCAGCACCAGCGGCCAGGATAGCTCACTTAAACGCAGCATCAGTACCTTACCGACCAGGCGTTGACGTGCGCTTTTCAGGCTACGATCGCGATACAGTATGCGGTTTAACGCCGTTTCAATACCGGCAGTAATTACAGGTGTTAAGGTCATTGCCATAATGGTTAAAATTTAAACCCACGATGCAACGCCACAATACCACCCGTCATGTTGGAATAGGTCGTGTTTTCGAATCCCACGTCATTCATCATCGCTTTCAGAGTTTCCTGATCGGGATGCATACGAATTGACTCAGCAAGGTAGCGATAGCTTTCAGCGTCCTGGGCGACCAGTTGCCCAATACGGGGCAAAATATGGAACGAGTAAGCATCGTAAGCTTTGCTAAGAGGTTCGATAACAGGTTTAGAGAACTCCAGCACCAGTAAGCGTCCACCTGGCTTGAGCACGCGGAACATCGAGGCCAGTGCCTTCTCTTTTTCAGTCACGTTACGCAGACCGAACGAAATAGTGATGCAGTCAAAGTAGTTATCAGGAAACGGCAATGCTTCGGCGTTGGCCTGCACATAGCTGACGTTGCCTACCACGCCCAGATTACGCAGTTTTTCCCGGCCCATTTTCAGCATTGAGCTGTTAATGTCAGCCAACACAACCTGACCGGTTTCACCCACCAGGCGCGAAAATTTCGCGGTAAGATCGCCGGTTCCACCCGCCAGATCCAGCACGCGCTGACCACGGCGCACGCCGCTGCTGTCAATGGTAAAACGCTTCCAGACTCGATGGACGCCAAACGACATTAAATCGTTCATCAGGTCATATTTTGCCGCTACGGAGTGAAACACGTCCGCGACTTTATCGGCTTTCTCGCTTTTGGCGACCGTCTGAAAGCCAAAATGGGTAGTTTCCTGCTGTGATTCATCTGCCATCGGTTTTACCTGCTCCACAAACAATACTCACTGAAGTGTATCAGAGTCATGGAGGTCAGGCACGCTGGCGACCTGCTTATTCGCGGAGGTGCCGAACCTGTTCATGACTTTCGTCTGCGTTGTCCTTGTCATTTTGCTCACTGTCGTGCTCATTCTCAGGCATGGCTTGTTCAACCAGGTGCGGATTAATGGCGCGTTTTACTTCTACACCCAGATCGCGAAAACCTTCAGCCTGGGCGATAAGGTTGCCCCGCCCCTCTGCCAGTTTCTTCATCGCCTCGCGATAGCTGTTCTGCGCTTTATCAAGGCTGTGACCAATCCCGCTCATATCGTCTACAAACAGCCGCATTTTGTCATACAGTCTGGAGGCCCGCTCTGCAATGCGCTGTGCATTTCGACTCTGGTGCTCATAGCGCCAGAGATTATTAATCGTCCGCAGCGCCACCAGCAGCGTAGTCGGGCTGACCAGCATGATGTTCTGCTGCAGGGCTTCACTGATGAGTTCGGGCTGACGATCGATAGCCAACAGGAAGGCCGGCTCAACAGGAATAAACATCAACACATAATCCAGCGAGCGTAAACCGGGCAATTGTTGATAATCTTTGCGGCCCAGCAGGCGAATGTGCCCACGCATGGCGCTGACATGTTCCTGAATAGCCTGCTCGCGCTCCACATCGTCATCGGCATTAAAATAACGCTCGTAGGCCACCAGCGTCATTTTAGCGTCAATAACCACATCTTTTCCCTGTGGCAGGCGAACAATCACATCCGGCTGCATCCGGCTTTGCTGTTCATTCTGTATGCTGACCTGAATGTCGTACTCATAGCCTTCACGCAGCCCGGACGCTTCCAGCACCCTGCTCAGTACCACTTCGCCCCAGTTGCCCTGAATTTTATTGTCGCCTTTGAGCGCCTTCGTGAGGTTGAGCGCCTCCTGAGCCATCTGGGCATTCAACTGCTGCAGCTGACGAATCTCGTGAGTGAGCGTGTGGCGCTCACGGGCTTCAGCACCGAAACTTTCATTCACCTGGCGGCGAAACCCGTCAAGCTGCTCCCGGAGCGGCCCTATCAGGCTGTTAAGACTTTGACGATTCTGCTCATCAACCCGACGTCCACTGTTTTCAAAAATACGGTTGGCCAGATTTTCAAACTGCGCGCTGAGTCGCTGCTCGCTGTTTGTCAGCAGTCGCTGTTTTTCTTCTGCTGCAAAGCGGGTTTCTTCCAGACGAATCGTGACCTCGCGCAGCTCTGCTTCCTGCGCGCTGTTCACTTCGAGCTGATTACGCAGTTCACGGGTGAGTTGTTCGCTCTCGTTGCGCCAGTAGTCGAGCTGTTGCAGGCGCTCATTGGCCCCGCTTAACGCGCCATGAAGCTGTCTCAGCTCCTGTTCACGCTGCTGCACCTGTTGCTGGAGCTGTT
>CM060089.1:2136154-2501816 GCA_030522485.1 Stenchaetothrips biformis | reverse complement strand
CCAAATTTGGTGTTCACACGATTTCAGATTCCAACGATTCCTAAACAAATCCCTTAAAAATAAAGGTAAAGGAATTCCTTTGTTTCTTTGTGCTTCGGGTCAAATTTGCAAGACGACATTCATTAGAGATCATTTGGGTTTTTTATAAACTTTTTTATAATAAACCTGATAAATTTAGTGCATTAAGTAGTAATAATAATAATAATAATAATACTAATGATAATAATAATAATAATAATAAGAACGATTTCCGAGCTAAGTGTACTCATGATTCCCGGAGTAGATAACCCTCCAATGCCATGGCTCAAAGGTATGAAGAGGGGGCACCGTTGTCAATGTCGATCTCTGACTTGAACACACTAAATGTTAAGTACAATTTTGTACGAGACAATACAGTTTTTGTTTTTGTGCGCATGAAATTTTCGTACAGTCTTGTCCAAAAAAAACCTGCACAAAATTCCTCATTTTTGTGCGAAATTGCATACAAATCTGTACTAAAAGTTCGTGTGCACAAAAAAACCGTGACGTCTGGTTCAAAATTTGTACGAAAGCATTTAGTGAATAATGTGGCCAAGCACAGCCCACTGCGACAAAAAACTACGGAGAGTCCTGTTAATTTTCTTCCAGCATGTGTTATACCTAAAACAACGGAGATCTCCGTCTTTTAAATAACGGGGATCATCCGTTGTTTTTTCAACGGAGATCTCTGTCTTTTCGGATACGGTGATCCTCCGTTGTTTTTTTTTTTTTTGTTCATCTGTCCGTTTTCCGAGCGCCCTGTTCAAGAAACTGGATCTTAAAAACAGGGGTTGACCAAGAATTTGTTTTTATTCCTTGTCAAGTGGATCTTGATGAGACCTTCCCAACGAATGGTCGGAACCTAGGTCCAGGATGCGAACATCGCCATCGAGGACCTGAGGTAGCCGATACCGTCCCGATGTGGTATGGGCCGCTCGGACAACGGAGAGATGTACAAAAAAAACAAAATACGGAGGATCTCCGCTATTTAAAAGACGGAGATCTCCGTTTTCTTGGGTACATAGAGAGGCTGTGAGAAAATTAACAGGACTTTCCGTAGTTTTTTTCTCGCAGTGGCCATTGAACGTCATTGAATCATCCATAGCTTTGTTCCAGGATGAAGTTGCTGGCATTGATGTTGGTGGGCCTGGTTGGCGTGGCTGTTGCCAAGATCAACAACCACCACCCGCTGTCCACCGCCGCCATTCACCACATCAACTCCCTGAACTCAACATGGACGGTCAGTTCCATCTTTTCTGTTATTAAGGCGAAAGCAGCAATCTGATATCGTGTTTTGTTGTTTTTGGCCTGTGCCGTACTTATAAAATGAGAACCGCAGGAGCGGCCTGATTTTTACTAAATGTGGAACGCAAGCTCTATGAGTAGACCAAAGAACGGCCCGGTGACGGCATTTTCAATCCGAGCCTGAGACTCTGAGCCCAATATTGACAAAAATATTGAGTACCCATTAAATAAATTGATTAGTTTGTTCTACTAACATAAGACAAAAATCTTTCTTTAACCTTGTGCGAGAGGGGACAAGGAAACTCCAAAACAAGTTTTGAATCATTTAGTCAAAATACTTTGCGTTACTGATTTATTCTTATCACTTGGTTTCAACCATCATAGTTCACTCAATCTGAATAGTAAGACGTAACGGGACAAAACTTAGTGTCGAAAAATTCACCACCTAGGAAATTAACATCTTGATGTCTCGACCACCTTGACAATTGGTGTAGAATATGCGATCGACACCCAATTTATTCCTCTTCTGTAGCAACGTTTGTATTAGGTTTCAAACATGATGTCCTAAAACCGCATCAGCACGACAACATAGCGCTGCTCTCTTTTGGTTTCAACTGATGGACCTCTACCAAGGGGTTCCCCACTCAAACGATCTGTGTACGCTAGTAGCGGACAATCCCACAATTGTGTCTCAACGCCTGTAAGCAAGCAAAACGCGCGACGCAATTAAGCAATCCGGCAGAAGTAAACAATCTGTGTACTGTCAAAATAAGATTGAAGGGCCCCTCGATTCTACCCGATTCGGAGGCGCGCCAGCTGCGTATTTTTGTATCTCTCGATGTTGTAAACTAACCTCTAAAGAGATGCGTGTTCCAGGCCGGCCACAACTTCCCTACCAACATGAAGATGGAGAGCCTGCGTCGCCTGATGGGCGTGAGGCGCGACCCGCTGCGTGTCCGCCTGCCCCTCAAGGAGGAGGACGAGGTCGAGGGCGTGGAGTGGTGGCCCTGGAGCCTCCCTACGACCTTCGACGCCCGCAAGGAGTGGCCGCACTGCCCCACCATCAGTGAGATCCGAGACCAGGGCTCCTGCGGTTCCTGCTGGGTGAGCAAGCAAGCCAAGCAACACAGACACAAGCAAGACACATGTCTGCGTCAAACCATTACTCGCCCAGTTGTTTCCATAAAAAATGAAAATTGATTGTAGAATCCATGCACTCCCAATTTCCTACTGAGAAATGCCGTGATGTTATAATACTGAGCTGATTCTCAGTACTATACGACACAAATGTATCATAATACAGAGAAATTTGTTCGTAATACAAAGATATTGGTCACAAGTTACTGAGAAGTCTTCACCATAGGTTACTTACTTCGCTGTGCTGTTATAATACTAAGGTTTTTGTTTGTATTACGAAGAAAAAGCTCAGTAGGATCTTGAGAGTGTGTCCAATGGGTGTCTAGATCTCAGTTATTATGCACGGCAAAATCTGTTCATTGTATTCTCGTGGACTTCCTTGCTGTACTGTAGGCTTTTTGGGAACCAGAAACCATTTTTGGCGTCTGGGCCATTTTCTTTCCCTACTTTGAGCTTTCAGCTCCAACTTCCACCTTAAGGGGGGATCCTAGTGTAGCGGGGTCAAAAGAAGGGTGTTTTGGGGATTTTTTTTTTAAACTAAAGCTTCACTCCAAAATCCGAAGACAGGGTTGAATTTGTGGTTCTTTAATCACTTCAGAAAAAAAAATTGTGGTGATAAATTGAAAAATGTTGCTGCACGGTCCGCTGCAAAATGGCATGTTTTGCGTGCAGTGCCTGGACGGGCGTACAACTGCAGGTCGACTCAAACGCCTGAAACAGTCGTTCGAATTTTTTTTTAAACTCATTAGGGATCGGTCCAGTATCTGAACTAGAATCTTCGAAAAATAATAACTTTTAGTATTTTTTTTGAGCAAGTTGAACTTTTAGTACCGAAATTTAGGCAAAATTTTCAAAGTTTTGATTTTTTTTTCTATGACGGGATACTCCGATGACGATGACTTTACCTCAAAGCTTAAAAAAATCGGTAAAATTTTGAGCAAATTTCGAATGAAATCCCGACTGAGTGGACACACGATTCCCGAAGTTGGTAACCCCTCGCCGTCACCTCATCCAGCAGTTACGGATGTGAGGGCCGAAGGCCCGACCGCTCCATTCGAAGCCAGAAACGAGCCCTCACTGACGCGAGGGCCGAAGGCCCGAGGGAAAGCCGCCGGCAGGCCAAGCTGGGCCCGGCCCCTGTCGAACCGAGTTGCCGGCGCAGCGAAGCCGAGCTGGCAACTCGGTTCGACGGAAGGGCGGGCCTAGCTTGTTTTAAAAAAAAAATCCCCAAAACACCCTTCTTTTGACCCCGCTACACTAGGATCCCCCCTTAATAAAGAAACCTGATGTCGATCTGGAAAGGATTAGAAGGCCATAAGGTATCGATGAGTTGTTGCTTGTCGACAGTCGAAGATCACGAAACATACATCGAGTGCATCATACGCGTTCGAATTGTCATGTTGTTCAGGCCTTCGGCGCCGTTGAGGCCATGTCCGACCGCGTGTGCATCGCGTCCAAGGGCAAGAAGAACGTGCACATCTCCGCCGAGGACATGCTTACCTGCTGCACCGAGTGCGGCGATGGCTGCAACGGCGGCAACCTGGAGCCCGCCTGGAACTACTGGATGAAGACCGGCCTCGTGTCCGGTGGAAACTACAACTCAAACGAGGTGAGGGAGGATTTCAATTGCCACTGCAATGCTCATTCGTCGCATGTTCGGGTCAAGCCGGGTAAGGAAAACCATTGGCAAAAGGGTGCTCTGGAGTCCAACCGGGGTGTACACCATCTGATCCAGGGGGTAGTCCCAGGTATAAATGTTATCGGAAAATGGAGATGAATTCACCAGTATTTTTTAAGAATGTAATATTGACATATTAATTTCAACTTGATTCCTCCCTATTTTATATGACACTGCTTGGTTCTTTTACGGAAAGTGCTGTCACAGAAACCTTCTACGGAGTGACCTGATACTTTGGATACTTTGGAATGTACCATGTGAGAAGTGGATTGTCCACAGTTTGCATTCAACAAGCTCCCTCAAAATAACATTTGCCGATATCAAATGTGCAACGTTTGATTTTGTATATCTTGTTGTGTATTGGCCAGCCTAATCTGAATTTTGAGACTTCCCTCATTATGAATTTTCAGATTGGGTACAAATATTCGGACTAAGCTCGTTTTCAGACTGCCCTGTCTGACATTTAAGACAAATTTTTTGAAATTTCATAAAAAGGTCTTAATTGGTGTTTCATAACGTCAAGTCTGAAAAAAGTTGTCTGAATTTTCAGATTTTTTTAAACAGTGAATTATTGTAGATTTAAGTTTTTGCTCATTTGCGCGCGCGAAGCAAGGACTCAGAAGTACACAGGGAGGAAAAAGCACGGGACGTCCTGAGAATTTTCTCTCAAGTTACCCCGGTTTACGGTACGGAGATCCTCCGTTGTTTCTTTGTTCATCTCTCCGTTGTCCGAGCGGCCAATCACATCGGGACGGTATCGTCTACCTCAGGTCCTCGATGGCGATGTTCGCATCCTGGGCCAAGGTTCCGACTATTCTTTGAAAAGGTCTCATGAAGATCTACTCGAATCAGGAATAGGAAAATAATCTAGGTCAACCACTGATAGAAAAAAGTACAGAAAGTAGACGGAAAATGTCTGGTCAATATTTTACCTGGACCTTCCGTACCTGGCCAACCACGGAGGTTCTGTACATGTTT
Organism: Stenchaetothrips biformis; assembly: GCA_030522485.1. Classification (NCBI taxonomy): domain Eukaryota; kingdom Metazoa; phylum Arthropoda; class Insecta; order Thysanoptera; family Thripidae; genus Stenchaetothrips; species Stenchaetothrips biformis. The sequence goes on along the minus strand of CM060089.1, from coordinate 2,496,760 downwards.
TCTGTAGCAATTTACATGAGATCCTTATGGGGACCACAGAGAACCAGTACGGAAGGTCCGCACCTTTTCTGTACCCCATTTTCTGTACATTTTCCGTACCAAAACACGGAATTTTTTGCAGTGTAGCACACCGCAACCTGGGGTAAGTACTGCGAGACAATACCTTCTTACAGATGAACACTCTCCCACTTAGGCCACTCAGAAGACTGCCACTAACACACTCAATTTTATTGATTATTTCACCGTTTCACGTGGGGTTTGACAGGGCAGAGTCATGAAATGCAACTACAATCATAGTTCTTGTGACCATAATAATGCGTCTGTTATACCCCTTTTTTGTCTCATGTCACTCCAGCTTACAGTAGTTGTAGGCTCCAAAACACTCAGTACTTTTTGGCTGAGTGATAAGCGAAGCCTGTTACTTCACTGGCGTTGGAAAGTTTTTTCTGACTATTCGTGTGTGTGTATGCGTGCGTGTAATTCTTCTCCGCACCACTCCTCTTGAACAGCTCAGGCAATTTGGCCAATATTTTGCAGCGTTGTTAGGTGTACCCTTAGGTCGGCACACGCCAAAATTCAGCTTCCTATCTCAGTCCATTAAGTCGTACCAACGAAAAAACACTAATGAAACGGCAGGAAAAAAAGAACCTTTTAGTGACCTTGCATTTTAAAGACATTTTAACATAGTTTCGTGTGTTTTGGAAGGTTCTGATGACGAAAATGAAATTGATCTCGACCCCCGACTTAATTTTCAACCACATAGGGGCTACCTCGACCCGAATTTTCTGACATAATATACTTCAACTCTTCATCACGTGATGCGCACTACTTATTGCCTCAACAAACCTTGCCGAAGGCAAGCAAGAAGGGCCGCTCGCTAAGGTAGGTAGGTGCAAACGCCAGGCGTGGATTGTCGAAACTGGCGCAGTATCTCGAAGCCTGTTACAAGACACGGTCTGGCGTACACCAGGAGAAAAGAGAACAGAGCAAACATCGGAACGCCCATATTTGCTCAATTTCGAACCCATGTAAACTGGTACGGAAAACAAGTTCCGTAGTTGGCAAGTGCGAACGGTGCGGCAAAAAATTTACCCGGCAGGTTCCGTTCTTTTTTGGTATACTTCTCCCTCCAGCGTTTACTGAAATGAACCTCACTCTGCAAACTCAAGTGTGTGCCAGGCACGCTTGCAGCCAAGAAGTGCAGGCCTTGGGTTGACTCCATGCATTGCGTGCTTGGCACACACTTTATGGAGTGGAGCCCTACAGTGTGCCCTCTGTGCTGTGCCGCAGGGCTGCCGGCCCTACTCCATCGCCACCTGCGAGCACCACGTCAACGGCACCCGGCCGCCCTGCGGCGGCGAGGAGGGCAGCACCCCCGCCTGCACCAGGCAGTGCGAGGCGTCCTACAACAAGGACTACGACAGCGACCGCATCTTCGGTGAGCCAAGGCCAATCCTGCACTGCCAGGGCGACCTCGCATTTAAGGAATGTGCTCCGCAAACTGAAGAGTCTACATGGTAGAGAGTCAACCTCATGGTTCGCCTTTTTCTTGTCAACTTACTGGCATGCTGGAAAACAAGGGGAATACGGCATGTACACCTTGATGCACTTGTGTTATTGTTTGGGGCAGGATGGCCGCAAATGAGAGTGTACTTGTCTTGAACACACTAAGCATGATTGTTGAGAAGTAATTGCGTCAACCTTCAGGACTCTTAAGAAGTGTGAACCGTACTCTCTTCAGTTTGCACAGTGATCTTTTGATTTTCTTCGCCGACCAAACTTCACTGTCGATCGGACCGAGCCAATGTGTTTCCACTTCAAGTGACATAAATCCATTGAACTCGCAGCCAAGTCAGCGTACTCAGTGAAGAACGACGAGAAGGCCATCATGAAGGAGATCAAGAGACACGGCCCCGTGGAGGCTGCCTTCGACGTGTACGAGGACTTCCCCAGCTACAAGTCCGGTGCGTATGGTCGACGGACGCCACTTCCACTGGTGCTAGCTACTACCAGTAGACAATGAGGAGAGTAATCGAACATTTTCGTCTCTATTTTATTGCAAAATCGCTCACAAAATTGTGCAACAAGCAGAAGAACTGACATCTCACGCAAAATTTATTCAAAACATTTAGCGTGTGGGAGGAACGCAGTTTTCTGGTTTCAGTTAAACTTGTGGTTTGTTGCTTGTTAGACAAAAATTTGATGTTATTGAATAGATGGATCTTACATGGCGCGAAGTCACGCCCGTACATGTAGAACATAGATCTCATCTGACCGTTTTCAGATTCTTACCCAAAACGCAAGCGAATTTCGCTAAGTTTAATCATTTGTGACAGTTTTATAAGGATTAAAATTTTTAAAAAACGTGGTTCCTTTTACGCAAACTTCAGGATGAAAGATCACAGAAATCAGGAGTGCTTGTAGAAGTATGTACTACTTCTTCTCGTATCTGTCCTAGCAAAATAACCAAACTTTGTGTTGTTCGCCTCCGTTTCAGATTAGATTCTTTTCCCGGGTCAGGTCTTTTAAATAAGACATGCGCGATACTAATTTCGTGCAAACACAAGTTTGGATGGATTTATCTTGTAATTTCGATAGTTTTAACCACAAAGGGTTTTGTGTCAACAACGTACGATCAAAATCGTCTATAAAGTGTAGACGATGAAATATTTGTATTACGAGTATAATTATCTGAGTCATGGTTACGTGGTATCCGTGACACGTTGACTGTGTTGTGTGCGCTCGGCTCGCAGGCGTGTACCAGTACACCGACGGCGACTACATAGGCGGCCACGCCGTGCGCATCCTCGGCTGGGGCGAGGAGAACGGCGTCAAGTACTGGCTCATCGCCAACTCGTGGAACACCGACTGGGGCATGGGCGGCTTCTTCAAGTACATCCGCGGCACCAACTTGGGCGGCATGGAGCAGGACATCGTGGCCGGCGAGCCCAAGCTGTAGACGCACCGCTCAGCCAATAATAAAGGGAGCTATGTGATGCAGTGAGCCGGGAGTAGTTCCTTGTAACCCTGACACCATGCCATGTGAATGTGATAGCGCATTGTTTGTTGTTTTCAAGTGTTTTCAGACCAACACCTGTAGACAGGCATCATTTTACCTCGGCCTTTGTCCCTTTACTCTCAGGCTTTTTTTGGCAAATGACCCAAACTCAATGAGCCAGGAACCCCATTTTCGTGATCGCAGCTTCCTACAAGGCCAGCCTATGCCAGGCATTGCATCTGCTGGAAACAAGATTCGTCTTGTGATTGTGTATCGACCATGCAAACCTGCTAGACCTACACACTCAGGTCTGACTCAAAATACTCTCATTCTAGCCAAAAGTCTTTAGTGTACTTAATAACTCACATCCCACAATTTCGGTAGTATATTTTATATTGCAGATTTAAATGATTCATTATATCAAAACATTGTGCTTAGTTTATGTAGCAATATATAGGCAGTAGTTATTGCAGTTTGAAGGGCAATGCCGCTGGGAGTCGCCAGGGCAGAGTGCTCCGTGCCTAGAGGGCAACCACTTAGAATTTTTTGTACAAACGATTATTTCGACGCAATTTCGCAGCGAGCGAACTCAGCGGAGCGCCACTCATCACCTGTGACTTGTCCCGTGTCCGTGTGAAGCAAACAATCAAAAGCTCGTGTCTGTGTGAAGCCTTGTCCTGACCCTCTATCCCGACCCTCTGTTCTGACCCCCGGAAACCGATGAACGCGGGTGAACCCTGCAGTTAATTCATTTATTAAGTAGTTTTAAATTTAGGGTTGGGGGGAGTGAAATTGGTCTGTTTTTGATGCATTTTAGCCTCTTTTTCTGACAAAATGGTCACCCTGACTCTAAAATGGACATCGTTGAATTCTCCATGCTTTTTTATCCCTTTAGAATTTTCTGATGCATGTTTAGTGGCACCCCAGTCGAAAAAGAGTCGCTTCGTTGCAGCGCTAGGGAAGCGGCCGGGAAGCACTTAGCCTCGCTTGCTGCCGAACGAAGCGCTTAGGAGCGCTACCCCATGGCTTCCTCGTCGCTTCACGAATCGGAAAGCGCGTCGGAGGCGTCTCTCGTCGCTATTGGCGCGAAGCGCTTGGCAGCGCGTCCCTGTCGCTAGCTGGTCGCCTCCGCCTCGAAGCGACCGTGCGGTGCCGCTTGCTCACCGCTTCAACGGTAGGCGTCCGGGGTGCTTGGTCGACGCCTGGGTGCGAAGCGAGGGTCGTCGCTTCCACGTCGCACCGCCACGCTTCGAGACAAGCATTATGGAATGCTTCCTCTGCATTTACCCGTTGCTTCGATATAAAGCAACACGCCGAACTGCATAAGTACACTGCTACTAGGGGTTCGCGCCGTTTAGTTTGAGGCGCATAGTAAGCGAGCGATGCGAGTAAGTAGGCATCAGCTGCCCCGCGATACACCTCGGCGCCGCGGGCTTTATAATCCACGAGAGGGGCAAAATTTGATCCCCAATTCATTAATAGGAAAATTAAGATGTCATTTTTGGGGTCAGCTCACCAATTATTCCCAGGAACAATGTCAAACTCCACTTGAAAATTTTGTTTGCAAATTACCTTATTTGAGATAAAAATATAAGTCTGAAGTCAAAATAAAAGTGATTTTCGTGATCAGCTCTCCAAAAACTGCAGGAACCAATGTAAAATGAAATATCAAAATTTTGGTCCCAAATTGTTTAATTTTGGGTGAAGGGTGGGTCAGGGGAAAATTTGGAAGTCATTTTTGAGGTCAGCACGCTGAAAGCTGCCAATCCCGCACAACTGATACAACATATATCCCATTTTTGAAACTTTGGTTTTAATTCAGTATCTCTACTTAAAAATGTAGGTTTTGCATCAAAATAAATGTCATTTTTGTAAATGATACACTGAAAACTACAAGTCCTATTCTTTTGTTCCTATTATTGTCTTCATGCAGACCCCTCTATCACCATCAATACCCTGATGCCACACTAATGCGAATCCTTCAGTCGAGTAACATTCAACTCCCAGCATTGAATGGCTCACTTGGTTACTCGTAGCTCGATTGAATCACAATTCAACATCTCTTGTTTTTTTAACTAATGAATTCACAATGGTATTAGTAACAGAAGCCTTTTATCACCCCGTTATTTTAAACCAGAGAATTGAACAATATTTATTTGAATATATTATTATCTAATGTCAAGAGACTCAGTTTAGAGCAGGCTGATGTGAAGCATTTTACGGAGACCTGCTGTGTCAAATCCACAGATTCATCTGAAGTCAAGGCCACCTGTTACTTAATATGCTAAGATAAGTTTATCTTATTCTGAGTGAATCGGAAAGAGAGCCAGCTTACACCAAGATCCCCGTTTAGTACCACACTGCAAATCCAAGTGTAGGACAGGTCGACACTTGTAGGCGTCGACCAGTTTGTCCTACGCTTGGAAGTGTCGACCAGTTTTGTTCGACGCTTTGAAGTGTCGACCACGCAGTGTCCGACACCTGCAAGTGTCGACCACAGCATGTTCTACGGCACAGATTGCCGTAGGACATGCTGTGGTCGACACTTGCAGGTGTCGGACACTGCGTGGTCGACACTTCAAAGCGTCGAACAAAACTGGTCGACACTTCCAAGCGTAGGACAAACTGGTCGACGCCTACAAGTGTCGACCTGTCCTACACTTGGATTTGCAGTGCAGTTGTCGCAGACAATTTTTGATAAAGTTGAATGAATCGTCTCATTAAATCAAATGACCCATTCACTCATCGCTCAAAAACTGAATCGCCTCTTTAAATCTAATGTCTATGTCAAACACAGTATGCAATTCACACAATCAACCAAATGTTTATCTTAAAATAAATTAAGGTTAGAACCGACGAAGTAACCTCACAGTATTGTAATATTTTTTATTCCCAGAGTCACTGAGTCAGCATAGATCTTTTTCCCAATATTGGTTTTTCTTTAGACTATTGCACTGGCGGAAAATTAAGAAGACACTTTTTCAAAGTGTCCGCAAATCTCGACTTTTACAGCTAGAAGGCTGAAACTTTGACACAAGTTGCCTTCAAGTGCCCTTCAAATGCGTGCAAAGTTGCACCGACGATGTTGGGTCGGAAGGGGTTGTTTTACCCCCTGCAATTCGGACGGGCAAAAAAACGCAACTTTTGAAGCGGCCTGCCTGGCTCTTGAGTTTGGAGAGCAGAACATGCGGAAAATGGAGAAACGCGCAAAGCAAAACCCGATAGGTTGCCTGCCTCTACGGCGTGTCCGACTGCTGGCGTGGCCAGGCCTGTTTGCAGGAGTTTTTAAACTTGCGCCGAGAGCTCAGGAACCCGTCATTGGAAAATTCTCATTTTTGCAGGGTCTGGTAATGAGGCTTGGGTGCGTACGATTCCGCGGTCGGCATGGCCGTGGCGCTCCTCGTTCAGCCGCTAGAGGGGCGTAAACACAGGGGTAGTTTTTTTTTCGTAAAACGCAGTTTTTAGCCTGAAAATGGTGCTGAGGTTGAAACCTGAGGGCAAAACACAATGCCCCCGATGGTCCTTGCAGTCATGCATGCCCGCGCAGCGTCGCCGCAGTTTTCAACCCCTCCGCTTGGGGGTTTTGCACCCCTAACTTAGGGGTGTCTTTGCGTGGCTCCAAGGGTAGCTATTGACATTAGATCTTTTCGAGGCAGTTCAGGGTCACGTTTTCCGAAACCCTGAGTTTCACCCCCTTCCGACAAGCAGAAGTGTCTCAAAACGGAGGGGGTTGAAACGGGGTGAAGTGTTTCGGCCTCTCGGAGGGTGACTACGGGGTGCACAGGCTCAGACGCGATAACCTCTTGATCAGGGCGACCGAGAGGATGCCGTCAGACCGATCTCAGGACCGTACCTCAAAAATTGTGGATTTTGAAGGGGGTGGGGTTTGCAGGGGATGGGTTTGTCATAGAGGGCTCCCGGGGGTCGCATTTTGTAGGGGACGTCAAGAAAGATCGCTCTGTACGGGTTTTTTTTTATCATCTTGACGCCCGAGAGCCAGGCAGGCCGCTTCAAAAGTTGCGTTTTTTTGCCCGTTCGAATTGCAGGGGGTAAATCAACCCCTTCCGATCCAACATCGTCGGTGCAACTTTGCACGCATTTGACGGGCACTTGAAGGCAACTTGTGTCAAAGTTTCAGCCTTCTAGCTGTAAAACTCGAGATTTGCGGACACTTTGAAAAAGTTTCCCCTTTTTTTCCGCCAGTGTAGTTTATTTCTATATTTAGATTAAATTCGTAATAAACGAGAAATTATATCCTGAGAAAAAGAAGCAACTAGACTTACAGTGGGAAGGTGATCAATCATTCTGCTTGCCATTCTCAAGCACACTGCACTAATCTACTGATGTGGAGAAATATTCCCCACGGCGGGTGAGGGCGGAAGGGGGCCGAAACGCGTTATCATTTTTATTTCATTTCCCGCATAGCTCTGAATGGGCACTCCAGATCTGTTTCAAACATTCTAAATTGTTGAAAAACTATCACAAAATCCATTTTGTAACCATTCTGCTCTCTTTTTTTGTTTCATTTGCGAAACTGCCGCACAGTATTTAAGACTCGGCCGATTCGGCCGCGGGTCTGCAACATTGGTACAGTGGTGCACTGCTACCAACCCAACAACGCTAATAACATGATTCAAAAAGGTGCTTTGAATATTTAAAACGATACTGAACAATGATTTGAAACAAAATCGTGTTTGGAGAAACTAAGGCGATGTCAAATGCAAAATTTGGTAACTTGAGGCAGGAAGACTAACCGTTCCAGTACAGATTCTTCGAGTTCCAGCGACAGCTCATCCTCCGATTCCCCTTCTGAATCTTCCTCCAGCCCCGATGACAGATCATACCGCAGTAATCCAGTAACCAAATGGACTTACAGGTACAGCGGCGGCAACAATTTGCACTCGTTTTTGTGCGACGTGGAAGAAGCAGCTGAGACTGACCGATTGTCGGATTTCCAGTTGTTGACGGGCATATCTGCCCTGCTGGCTGGTGATGCCAAAACCTGCTTCAGAGACATCAAGAAGAAACTCACCTCGTGGTCACGATTCAAGCGTGAACTAAAGACTGCATTCAACCCCTCTGAAGACGAAGACGAGATTATGGCCAAGATAGATGCTATCGGGCAGAAGAGTTCAGAAACTTCGTAATCACCCGATAGATTCAATTCTAAATTTTCTGTCAAAGAAACTTCCACTAATTTTTCCTCGAGTATTTGTTGAAACTAAGCCAAATATTTTGCCACTTTGGAACTTACTTAAGTTTATATTTTCCGTTCTAATGGTGGCACAATACTCCGCCTTTTTGCACATCGTGAAACGCAAATGCACCAACAATATGAGAAATGTCTCAGAACGATAGGACATCAGGTAGAAAAACCGTCTCAAAAACACTGATTTTAGACTTTTAGAATTTTAGCTGTGGAGGACAATTTTTAGTATCGTCTTGTGGCTGCAAATTTTAGCCGAGAGATACGTTCTACATGTCAAAACGTAGCCTCACTCGCGTACAAGAAGATGCGCTTCGCGGAAGCTATTTCTCATACTCCCTTGAGCGGTGGTAGAAGCAGGAAGCCCTAAATCTGGAGCGTAGGACATCAAAAAGTGTCCACGGAAATTACATTCTGGGGTAAAACTTTCAATTTAATAGTGGAAGGAGGCAAAATTCATCCTGATGAGGGTTGTACCTTGTCCGCAAGGTCAGAAAACTTAAAGAAAGGAAAAGACCCGGTTCAAATCGACTTCAGGTTCGAGGAACCAGAGAGAGGACACAAAATTGTCACATTTCGCGAGAACTGCTCATCTAAGTCATCTCCAAGAAGAAGAGCACAGAAGAAGGTTCATTTATTAAACAGTCATGCTGATTTCCTTGGTAGTGACTGGGATGGGTTTGGTCGATTAGATTGCAAAGTGAACCCAGTCAATTATGATCTCGCATTGTGAGAGGCTGAGCAGTTGAATAGACTAATGAGTAATTTGAATTCAATGGGTTGGAACATTGTACCAGCCTGCACAGTGATGACAAAAAGGTGAGTTATTTTCTTAAGAGGTGAATTGAATGTCCAATATGATGCAGTAGATTTTTGAAGTGACCTTGTGAAGGACACTATCACATGCATGTTTGCTTGTTTACAGGGAGCTAGCTGGAGGCAATGCCATGATCACCTTCCAGCAACACTGTGCGTGGCTGAAAAAGCTTGGCTGCGTCGTATTAAGGGGAAGGACTCGCCCTACCCATGTAGAACATTTGCAACCAGTCAGACCTTCACGCTGGGACAGGATATTTCCTAAAACTGTAGATAAACCCACTGTTAGAAAAAATCTTCGGATTTTACGAAGAATCTCTTGTGAAAAATGTTGCCAATTGTCTTCGTGATTTTCTCAGGAAAAAACGAAGATTCTTTGGTCTTTGGGGGCAGTAAAAAAAGGCACTTTAAAGTGATACTAATGTGAGAAGGAATCACTTCCCACTACTTCAGATTAAAAATTTTTACCTGGAAAAATCACGAAGAACCTTTGGTTTTCTTCTTGGAAATTCACGAAGATCATTGGCATCATTTTTCACAAGAAGTTCTTCGTAAAATCACAAAATACTTTTTACAGTGCCCCACAGGAGTTATGCTATGAACGCAGCAGACCGGTTAGCCAATGAAGACCAGCTGCAGGAATGGACCACTCAAGACACCATGATGATCCTGGACCCAAGCCTTTGGGATGGGGATTCTTCTTCTCATGACGATTCATCTAATGATGATAGTTAGGATTGCATTCCGTTCATAAATATGTACCTAAACTGTTGTTAAAATACAATTGCCGTAGTGCAATCCCATCAAACAATTCTGTCCTGCTGTCTGGTTGTTCTTATCATTTCATTCTTCTTTTAAGCTAAGTGTGTTATTTTATGAATGAAAAAATTTGTCACCTTTCTTGTAATCTTTGTTTTTATCATGAAGTTGTGCCATAGATGCCGTGGATTTTCAGGAGCTTCTTACAAGTCTTTTCTGTTTGGAAAAGTCCTAAGGTGATGAAGCAATTCAGTCCTCAATCAAGTCTGCATTTGGGTGGCATCTAAATCTAGGATGTTGTTACTTCTCTTTGCTAGAAGCAGAATTTGTCTTACTGTCTCTGAAATCGATACTGTTCAATAGATTTTGCCATTGAACCATTTTAAATGGTTTAACACACACGGTGTATGAGAAATTCGACATGAGAATTAATATGAGAATCACAACAAGTTGCCAAATGAAAATGAAAGTGAAAGTACAGTACGGGAGGGGGGAGGGAGTGTACGGCGTGAAGTAAACACGCAGACGAATCGCACACAAGTGGAGAATGTCCAGATGACTTTTCCTCTTCCAAAGAATTTCTCTTCGCCTGCCGTACTTTTTATGTGTGCCTATGGGCCGTTTGGCTTTTTTACAACTGTGCCTGTGTCCTACCAATAGCCATCGTCTCAAAGCTTGGCTAACAAGGCTTCACAAGAAACTTCCAGACAACAAGGCAGCTATCCACAGTATGTATCCTGCTCACTTTGGTGCTAAGAAAAGGATTTGGTCCGGGAAACAAGCGTCTAAATTCTCATTTGACAAATGAGTTTTGGCAACTAGCAGTGTCCAACTTTTTCGGTCTTCAAACTATTATTCTGGTGCTGATCTTGAATCACTGCAGTGTTAGGTTACAATTTTGTTACTGGATGGAGAATATTTTTCTTTATGTTTCTTTGAGTGAGTATTCAGGATGTAATTACTGTTTGTTTTTGTTCCATGTGCAATACATAACCCTCCCTCCCTGTCTGCTGACCATTACAAAGTTGGCACAACCTACCAACAAGAGGCGAAACAATTTAGAGATGGGGCTAACTACATTAATGTTTTGCCTTCTTTTAGATGGAAAGGTTGAAGTTCATACTAATTATTAGTTAATTTATCTTACACTTGCAATGTTTGTGGAAACAATCTTTTTCATAACAGTGTAAGTTCAGCGGCAGCCAAGTCATGACATGTTAACTTTTTCCGATTCTGTACGATTGTGTTTTAGCCGGGGTGGGTTTTTTGTCTTGTTCGCAGGAAATCCATGGAACTGTCATGCATGATACAGCAAAGCCCCAAGCCCTTATCTCTAATGTCAGCAATGCAGCCTTGCCATGCTGTGGCCATCACTCGCTCTTCTGTTTGTACTGCGAGGTAAGAATTATTTTCCATAGTTCATGTCGTTTGTTGTGAATTTAACTTGAATTGTATTCTTTTTGACAAGGCTTTGCTTGTTTTTGTTTGCTCTTTAGTGTCAACATTCAGAATATGCAGGCTCAAATGTTTGCTCCTATTTGTTACCCGAGCCAGTGGGATATGCAATAGGTGTTACATCTACAAAAATTCCTGCTAGATTTTAAACAGGTACTTTTTTTTTCTTTTTCTTTCCTTTTGTGTCTTACTCTAAATCCAATGATTTGCAAAGGCTCTAGTGACTCAAATGACCTAACTTGGTATTTGGTTGAACTTTTCAGTGGCACAGCCATTGCAGCAGATCGAGATGTTATGACCGTGATGATAACAATGGTGCAGGCATTAACTGTAAGTACTGTGAAGTTATAGTCATGTTAGATCTAAAAGCCACAAAACTGTTTTGTTGATTATTCTAATTTTTACTGTTCCTTGTTTTGTTGGCAGAGAAATGGAAGGCACCCCAGGTCAAGAAATAATCTACACATGACAATCAAATCTCCTTCATAATACTGCTGCTATTTTAAATATTATTGTTAAGCTGTTTGTTTTTCTGTCTTTGGAACTTTTTTTTATCTGCTGTCCATAGAAGTGCATGTAATTTAACTGATAATTGATATATTTCTTATTTTGTTATAGTGCCTGTAATTTTTTTTAAAATGTCTGTTTTATCAGCTGGTGTGGAGACCCACTAGCTTTCTCGTTTCAATGAACAAAATAAAATGTAGAAAATGAAACATTGTTATCAGTAAATGAGGACCGTTTGGATCCAATTGCTGTTAGCCATGCACTCTGCACATCAATAGCTTTTCAAAAACTAACATTTAAATGCAAAATCTGCTTCAACTTTAAGGATTCTGAGGACTGATACAGTAATCAAAGCAATGACATGTAGAGGTATTTATTTGTGAAAACAGGACACAGACAAAATAGCCTAGATCATCAAAGCAATGAGCATAAAAGGGCTAGTTGACAGAAAATGGAAACAGTGACATTGCTAAACATAAAATATTTCTCTGAAACCTGACTTAGAACATCTAACAATTTTGGCTGAAAAATTTAAATGGGATGAGATTAACTTTGCTTTATTATGAATGGTTTAACCATTGCAACTGGAGAGAGCAGGTTGACAAATTAATTTTTTATGCCTAAAATTACAAAATTATTGCAGTGAGACATTAAATTACAGAAACAAAAGCCTACTCATGGGCTTCATTTTAATTTGATGACAGTAAGAGAACATCTTCCTTCTTGTAATTCAATCCTTCAAAACATACTGAAGTACAGTCTCGCCAGCCAGGTTCTTGGAATGAGGTAGACACTATGTTTGCAAGTTTTCCAGAATACATATCAGGGGTCATTTGTTTTGAACCAACCTCAAGGCATTCTTCTTGGAATGTTGGACCATCAGATGCCATGTAAGTGACATTCAGAAGATACCGGAAGGCACAGCTGTGTTCTGGATTAATGAAATTTTGAGACAATCTCACTAAATGCTTGAAAAATTTATGCCTCTGCTCGTAAGGAAGCACTGCAAAAAAAATCCATCTTAATTTTAAGAAACTAGTTTGTGAAGCAGTTTACAAAGATTTTTTGCTATTAAAAGTAAGAAACTTTCCCCTCTTAAAACTAATAACCAAATTTTTAAAACTCATAGAATTTTGTTTATTAAATTTCATAATTATATTAGACTAAAGTGGGAGGTAAGAACGACTGTACTGACGTCCGAGATACCATGTATGTGTGACGGAAGTCTTCATTACAACGTGCATCACGCACCAGAACTGGATCAGCACTCAAAAATAGGATGTTGAAGAAAGAGGTCCACTCTCCCTGCTTCCGTCACTGGTGGGATGAATCACACAGCGGAGGAGGATTGTGCGTGCACCTAACCTCAGGTCCGACCGTAGACGCCAGCGAGTGGCAACATGAAAATGCGTTTTTCTCTACATCAGTGTAATATTTTGTTAAATACTTTTAGCTAACCGATAGAGAAGATATTTACGAACGCAACATATAGTATCATTTGCAAAAGGAAGGTATTTTAGAAACATTAATTGGAAATACTAATTGGGAAATGGTCACGGCGCTCCAAGCGCCACCTAGCGGCAGGTCTGTGAAACGTGGCCTTGGACCCAGCGGCTGACTGTGGACCATACCATGTGAGAAGTAGCTTGTCAACAGTTCGCGGGAATTTATCAAACTAAACCTTCGATTTACGTTGAATGTGACCGCACTCGCTGAAGCGTTCAACCTTCACTTGAAACAGTTTCAGAAATCTAGTTGTGAAAAGTCATAAGTCATCTGGATTTTAAGAGACGAATTATTACTTTTGAAAGGCAACCTTAGTTTTGACAAACCCAGTTTATGAGTTTTCAAAATGGTTTTGAAATTTACCAACTATTTCTTACTTTTCATTTTAGTTTTGGTAAATGTAATAAATTATAGCACTTTTCACAAACTTTTCTGAGTTTTTATATCATTTCAAAATATAATTAAGTTTAAGACATTTTTATGTCTTAAATTTCAGAAAAATTTTTGCAGTGAGGGTCCAAAGGTGAATTAATGGGCCGAGAAGAATCATGAGGAAAGCATAATGAGCATACAGAAAATGGTGTTTCGGCTTCAGTGGGTATTTTTCAGGATCCAGGAGTTCTGGTCTTCGCTCAAAATATGCTGGCAACAAAACATCTTGAAGGTGCGGCATGTCAGACTTGTAGAAGGAGGGTGGAGTGACAACCTCACAGATCTCCTTCAGCTGCAGATATAACTTCCAGGATAGGTTTTCTCCATCTTTTATTTTGTCTGCCAAGATGAAAGGAAGCAAACGCAGTAACGTCCAGTTTTGGACTGCGTGACCTCCCAACTTCAGGCCGTTCTTCTCTACAAATGCAGGCTTGTTGGGAGAGTCTGCACCGACACATTTGAATGCTCTAATTTTCTTGTTGAGCCACTTTCGAGAAAACCATTTGTCACTGATAAGGTTGCAAATTATACCAGCCAGATCCCATGACACAACACCCTCAAAAAGGTCATGAGCGAGACAGGGTGCGAGATGGGTGGTGGCATGAAAATATCGTTAATCATTGAATTCACACCGTATTCTATGTCCGGTAAAGCCTCTTGTAAAAAGGTAAGTGCTACCTTATTTGCATTTACCGAGGGCTGAGGCCGGACTGGCCGCGGCGTTGTGTATACCTCACCCTTAACCTTTCTAAGCATATTAACTGCAAGTTTTTTTTTTAGGGAAACATGTTTGCATAACGTGCACACAAGTCATGCGCTCAAGTCTGTTCGGCCGGCGTGATCATAGATTTTTGCATCTGGACGAAGGTCACAGATGAATTTGTCGATTATACTAAACCGTTAAGGCACTGGCGCGCGGGGGGAGGGGAGGGGGTAGGGGGGGGGTCCCCTGGTGTCCCCATGTGGACATGGGGATGTCTCCCGCCTGTAACGCTGCGCCATTATGTGGAACATCCTCATAATCCCGCAGACTCTCGCCCTCGCCCCGCCTCCCCCTGTTCAACTGGTTGGCTGAGCGATTAGCGAAGCCAGTTACTCCAGTGGGGTTGAAAAGTTTTGTCTGTCTGTCTGTTTGTTTGTCTGTCTGTTTGCGTGTCCGCACTACTCCTCCCAAACGGCTCAGCCGATCGGGACGAGATTTTGCAGGGTTGTTAGGTATATCCTTGGCTCGCCACACGCAAAAATTCAGCTTTCTATCTCATTCCATTCAGTCGTACTAACGAAAAAACACTAAAAAAACGGCAGAAAAAGTGCAACTTTTTAGTGACCTTATATTTTAGAGACATTTTCACATGGTTTCTTATGTTTTTAAAGTTCCTGATGACGAAAATGAAATCAATTTCGACCCCTGACCAAACTTTTAACTGCGAATTGGCTACCTCGGCCCAAATTTACTAACATAATCAACTTCGACCCTTCATCTTGAAGAAAGGGGGTCGACCGACTAAAAATTTTTATTGCAGATTTCGATAGGTCTCGGCAAGACCTTTTCAAAGAGGGGTCGGAAGGGGGGTCTAGGAGCCCGACTTCATTAGTTGGCCGAATCAGGATCTTGAAAAAAGGGGATCGACCGACTAAAAAATTTTATTGCAGATTTCGATAGGTCTCGGCAAGACCTTTTCAAAGAGGGGTCGGAAGGGGGGTCTAGGAGCCCGACTTCATTAGTTGGCCGAATCAGGATCTTGAAAAACGGGGATCGACCGACTAAAAAATTTTATTGCGGATTTCGACAGGTCTTAGCAAGACCTTTTCAAAGAGGGGTCGGAAGGGGGGTCTAGGAGCCCGACTTCATCAGTTTGCCGAATCAGGATCATGAAAAAAGGGGATCGAGCGACTAAAAAATTTTATTGCAGATTTCACGTGGTGCATTCCTCAATGCCTCAAAAATCCTTGAGACAGCTTGCCGAAGGCAAGCAGGGAAGCGCCGCAGGCCAAGGTAGGTGTAACGCCAGGCGTGGATTGTCGTAACTGGCGCAGCATCGCGAAGCCTGTTACGACAAGACACGGTCTGGCGTAAACCTACCTTGTACTACATTGAAAATAACCGGGCACTTGTAGTATGGCCTCTTTTGTCGTTTCAGTAATTCTAGGGCAGGCCTGCGCGTCGGTTATTACTGAAGTGTCCATGTGTGTGTGTGTGTTTGGCGAAGACTCTGCAAATACGCCGTTAACATCGTGTCGCTTGCCGTGGGGCCCGTAGCGCATGCACCCACGACAGTGGCAATGCAAGACACCTATGTGGAGATGGTGGCCCAACCTTGCTCCTGTCGCATAACTTCTGCTTTCGCCTATTCACGTGCTGTGGATTTTTTTTTGTTAAGGATGCCGAGGACACGCCACACAATGATCCAGAAATGCCAAAAGGCGGAAAAAATTCTTTTTTTTTTTATTATTATTTTTTAGATTTTTAAGAATCCAAGTAGTGAAATCGAATGAAAAATGTCCAGAGAGAACGAATATGACCTCAGTTTTCAGTTTCAAGGATGGATACATGGTGGTTTCAGGCCTCAAAGTTAAGTGTTTTCAGGACTTTGCATTGTTGCAAATTAGCATGAACTTTTGACACGAATATTTTTGTGATGCTTTGTCGTAATGCCTTATGTTTATATGTTTCCAGTAACGTCTTGATGCCCTCCACATGATGCCAGAGCCAGATTTTACATTGAAGACGTCTGTATTGCCACTGTTGCGGTTTTTAAATGCTGAAAAGACAGCTATAACTTGATTTTTGGCGGACCAGATCTTTTTTTCTTTGGGAGCCTTTATTGTTCCCTAACCGGCATTTGACTCTCACTACGGTGTACTTTAAGGATCCGTCAACGATAGGTGCAGCCAGTTGCTGCCCTGTGCCAAAATCGGGTCCAAAGTTAGGGAAAAACTCAAATTTTTGCTTTTTTATCGTTATTGCATCTTTTGTGGTCCTTAAACTGAAAATCAAGTATAGAAAAGTTGTCAAGTAATCTAGGTTCGATTAGGGGATAAATGCGGAACATAAGGGAAGGGGGAAACGAGGGGTAGGGGTGGGAGGGGGGGCTTCAAGGAAGTGCAATTATGCACTTCAAAAGCAAGTGGTAAGTGTACCCATATGCTGCCTTTTCCAGGTGGACTGTGTATTCCGTCTGAACGGTTGGGTAGTGAGAAAAGTTAAAACTAGCAATAATCACATGTTTTAATACAATGTTTATTACACTTAGACAAAAATCTAAAAAACTAGGTTTGTGAGGTTTTGGTATTTTTGTCTTTGAAGGCCCTGCTCGAGAGTTCGACCATTGGTTCAGCAGTTGCCATCGACAACACACCACCAGACTGGCAAATGGAAGAATCGTCGTGATTTTCTCTATTTGATATATTGTGATACTAATTTTTTGTTTTTAATTGATACTTTATTTTTGTTTCGAGTTAAGTTCGAGCATCAATTATTAATTGAGATTGATTATAAATAGATTGTCAGCAAAAAAAAAAAAAAAAAGATTTACATGATTTAACTCAAAATTTAGTAAATAACTTATTTTTGACCCACAAACTGTATCTCAACTGCCTAAATAGGTCCTAAAACCCTTTTTTTTTTTTTAGGAACAAGACACTTATTAGAACCGTTTTGGACCAGTCAGGCCACCGCAGGATTTTTTTCCGCCTTTCGGCATTTCTGGATCATTGTGCGCCACCCTCACCCGTACGGCCGACCACCACCTCACGGGGCCCGACTACCTCCTCCGGTGGCATTCCCCTGGACAGTCTTGCCACCACCTGGGTATCACTACTCACAACCCCCCCAACACCCCTACCAGTTGCCATACCCATACCCTCCAAGAAAATTTGTCATAGGCTGGTGTGATTCAAAGAGAGCAAAGGCCGTAATGGATTTTTTGGAGAGCTTTGCCATTATTTCCCGAGGATGTAAGTATAGCAGGTGTGCCAATTTAAGCATTGCCTGCAATGGTCCTCGTGTTCTTACCTGTGAAGAGTGTTTAAATCGGTTTGGGGGTTTGCATGATGGATACCTTAAATTATGCCGTCATTACAAAACATGTCACAGCAGAAATTGTAACAAACTAATCGGGCGAAAGTTGTCCCAACACCAGTCTACGTTGCTGTTAATGATTTCTGCTTGGCAGCAGGATACGTATGATACTTTATGAGCCATTCAATAACTTATCAGAACGTGGAGTGAAGAGGCAGAGGAGGAGGAATAAGTGAACAAGGAATCAGACCAATTCTATTACAAATTCCTTCGCAGTATGAGTGTTCAATTCTTAATCAGAGTAAGCTTAATTGTATGACTTGATCAAGCTGAAATTCTGAATCAAGTGTTTTCTGGTACTGGTTTTGGAGATTTTTCTTTTTCCCCACTTTGGGCTCTGATTAAAAGGCTACGTTAGTTATTCACATTTAATGTAGGGTCCATGCGTTCTTGGTTTCATTGATCGTCTCATGCATTTACTTTTGTGTCTTTGTAGTGTTGTTGTCTGATTGCCGCGTAGGGTTGCCTACCCATGAGGCGGCTGGCGGCCCGGCGCGGCGCGGCGCTCCAGTAGGGGCTCCACTTTGGAAGCCCCTGCAGCCGCACGGGTTTGTCGAAGGGGGTTGCGCTTCGGGGGCGCGTTAGGGAATGGATGCGCCCTCCTCGCCGTCGTGGTCCCGTATTTTTAAGGCTACGGATTACGTAGGGACAGGGGCGTAAACTAAGGGGTTGAAATTGAACGAAAATTTGTTTTTTTCGATGTCAGGTGACAAGGAATTGTGCGATTGACTCCAAAATTGTTCAGGAGTTGTCTCAAAGCCTCTTTCGTCGAGGCGCGACCACGCCGACCCGCCGCCAAAACGCCAACCCCCTCCCAACGGGGTGTTAATGGTTAGGGGTAGCAACTCCCAGTAAAAGCTTTTTTGACAGTGCACATGCAGATTTTTCGACCGGGCTCGATCGAATCAACAATTCCCTAACGTTTCGTTCCATTTTTGACGATAATCGGGCCCTTTTTAAGGAATTTGGCGGTAATTTAAAATTAGGGATGGCATTTTGACGGGGGTAGGCGGTTCCACAAGGGTGCTAGCGACTTGGAAACAGTTTCATTGTGACCGGGGAGGCAAGCGCTACAACCCTCAACCTTCGGAATTTTTTGAAAAAAAAAAAATGGGGTTCATACTTAACGCGTTCGAAAGAGGAGCTCAAAATGAACCGGCTGACAAAATTTGAACCCCCTGCGACCCCCGGAACGACCTTTTGAACAAGGGAAAATAGCCGCAATTTGACAGGGTTTTACGCGGAGGGTGGAAAATGCAGGATGGGGGTGGGTTGGGGTCTCGCCGCTTAAGGGGTGTGTGTACAACTCCTTGAGGTACCTGTCTACCAAATTGGAAGCCCCTACCTTAATTTCCGTTGAAATAGCGAAGAAGAGTTGAAGTGTAACGCTAATTTTGACGCCCAGTGTAACTTCTGGTGTATGGGATAAGTTCTTTCTTTAAAAGAAAATGATGTTACTGTCCTTGCACTTTTGATAATGTTTCATTGCATTTTATGTGATATATTGGATCCTTGGTGGAATTCTAACAAAATGTGCAAGGTGTTGTAGAAACAATGGACACTCATTATGGTAGTGTATAGCTGATTGTCATGGCCCGTCGTGTAGTATTACATAGGAATACCGGAGGAAGGGAAGTCCAATTGTTTGTCTTTACTGTTGTACTGTTTGACATGTACGTGTTTAATAAATAACTGAACTGAAAGGTTCACTGGGATTTTGGCATGGATCATTGCTTCCTTATGACCACATTTATTCATCGCAAAGTGTTCAATACAGAATAATCATTAACCAAAGGAGGACTTTGGAACCTCTTACTTATCCTACCGACTCTCTTCAACATGTTTCGAAAAATCAACATTACTTTTGAAATAATATTTTACTCATTAACCTTCAAGGATCTGTCCAGAAAAATGTCCACCGCTGCAAACCAGTCGATATTCTTCATTTTAACATACGCAAAGATGATTGCCTGGAATGAAAGAAGGAATAAGAAACAATCGAGGTAGGTTTTTCTAAGTGGGGTTTTGACCTTACCTGTGGCACTAGGTTTTGATACTTGAACGCGAGAGTGCTGGTTCCAAATGTTTCCTCGAGAAAATCAAGTAGCTGGGTTTGCTAACATGAAAGAGTCCACATTGTTTTTAGACAGCACAGACAACTAATAATATCATTACCGCTGTAATGTATAAACATACCAAGTCTCCAAAAAGATTGAATGGGGCCAACCCTGACAGTTCTTCAATGTCCGGACTCAAAGTTCTGAGGAAGGCTACACATTGGTCTTTTTTAATCCACTGCAACACTTCCTGAGCTTCCATTTTAAGTTCCTCACGTTGCTAAATTTTGATTTACAAAAAAATGCATTGATGAAGACATGACAAACACAATTTCATGAGGATGGGCACTTTGAGAAGTCGATTATGGTAATTTCCAGTGACACAAGACAAGATTCTGTATTAGCTTTTTCGTGGTGGATGCTTACAAAGCCGTATCACCACAGTAACTAGAACAGGCACTCGGAAACCGCCAAGAGATAAGGAATCAATGGCCACCGCGTCTCTGGACGCATTTGTTGTTCAGGACAATATTTACATATTTTAATGCGTGTGCATACTTCTTGCTTTGACAAGTCTCTTTAGGAATATTCTACATACGCGGTTCATAAACATCCTTTATTTCCATCAAGGAAGGTTTACACCAGACCGTGGCTTGTCGTTACAGGCTTTGCTGTACTACCGTCGCCAAAAGAATCCAACCCCCCTAAGGCGATACTCCGCGGTCGAGGTCCTAGTCAGGTGGCACCATCTGGTGGCGAAAAGCAGCCATGTTAGCCCCGAGGGCCCGAGGGCCCACTTCGCGCAAATGATTACTTGTCATTCATCTGTCCGTCCAGAAAATAAGACTGGACTGGTGTTGACTAATTCAAAAGCCTGGCAGAAATCGCCCCGAAACCGCCCAACCGATAAAAATTGCACAGAAATAAAGCAGAGTCGTATTTATTCATCGTTTGAGAAGTAGGGTTATGGGACGTCCATGACGTCACCACCAGCGTCACCACCAAGTCGAGCACAATGAGTTCCCTAAGCGCCTTCGATGCACTCAACTTGCCGCCAAACTCGGCGAGGACCAGCCCATGCAACCGCACGGGACTTCAACTGTTTTTAATTTCATTTAAACTCCTTCCACACAGTTGTCACGTGCCGTGAGGGCCCATATCCGCAAGGACCTGCCTGCCGAAGGTCTTTTTCCGTTCCCAAAGCGTCGCCGGACTCGTCGAAGAGTCGGCAGCTCGGACGCACCAAAAGTAGGCAGGATATGGGTTGCTTTACCGTGTCGATAGGACGAGGGGCACAGCGAGGACCCACTGTCCCTCAGACCTGCATGCCAAAGGTCCTTTGCCTTTCCCGAGGCGTCGCCGGACTCGTCGAAGAGTCGGCAGCTCGGATGCAGCAAGAGAAGCCAGGATATGCGCTGCTTAACCACGACTTCTAGACGAGGGGCACGGCGAGGACCCACTGTCCCCCAGACCCGCATGCCAAAGGTCCTTTGTGTCCCCGACGCGCCACTCGATGCGTCAAAGAGTCAGCACCTCGGAAGCACCAGGAGCCGGCAGGAAAGTTATTTAATTTATTATTGAGGTCTGTTTGCCTTTTTTTCGTAAAATAGTGCATGCTGATTTATATGTTTCTTTTTTTTTTCGGTGCTTCGCCTCACTTTCTATGGCGTTTTGTTTTTTTGCGTTTGTGAGGATTTTTTGGGGGATATAAAAGGATCGATTGCGATTCTAAGTTGGTTCATCTTTTTATTAGATATGATTTAATCAATGCAATTTTATTACTGTCTGTACTAAGTACGTTCAGATTCGATATTTTTGTTCACACAACAAAGCACTTTATTTTGGTAAACTATATCCCAAATTAAAATCAGAGAAAAAAGATAACAGTCTTAAAGCAGAGCATTGGACTACAACAGGAAGCAAACATTAGACAGCACGTAAACTTACTCCATTTTTACAATAGCACTGCACTTTGGTGCACTATCACATAAACTATATGCAAAAAAAAATAATTAATTTTCAACATAATAAAATTTTTAATTTTTAATCTTATGTTAGCAACCATTAGACTATAAAAAAGAAACAATACTCAGAACAGAATTTTGCTTTTGTGCTTATTTGAAGAAACTTTTGAAAAAATCTACTGGAGATGTTGGCTTTACTACTAGTAGTCGGTGATGCCGCCCTGGCGATCAATAACTTGCTGTAGGCGTCGTGGCATAGAGTGCACAAGGTTTTGGATTCTCATAATCCTGGTCCCCCACAGGCGCCACACGTCTTCCACGTGCGCCTCAAGTTGGCCTCTGTTTCGTTCATGTCTGTTGTCCCACTCGTTCACACACTGTGCCCATACGTGCTCAATAGGGTTCAGGTCAGGGCTGTTGGGTGGCCAGAAAATTACCTGCAAAATAAAGAAAAAAATGTTATTGTCCGTAAAAAAAACTGGACATAAAATGCACAAAGTTAATTCACTTAAACTCCGTACCTCAACATCTTCCTGTTCAGCCAAAAAATCCATCGTTCTTCCCGCAGTATGTATCGAGGCGTTGTCCTGCATGAAGCGAATTCTCTGACCAGGCTGCAGGGTTCGGGCGGCAGGCAGGAATGTATCCTGAAGGATCCGCACGTATCCCTCCGATGTCATGCGTGGCGGAGTTGGAGACAGCGCCACGGCACCATGCCTCCCGGAAATGCAGCCCCAATATCCCGCTGTCACGTGGCCCCTTGCCGTCTTGGGGCCTAGATTTTCTTCATCATACCTAAAAAGAAAAATAAACACATTTTTATGCAAGATATTAGACCATGGTGGTGTGCCATGAAACGTCGTTGGCCACTGCAGCCGCAAAACGTGGCACCCGAGGCAACCGGGAGGCGGGCGGTAGGCAACCGAGCGCGCGCTGCTGTCTTGCGAGCTGCCTGCGATACGGCGCACAGTGGGCCAGAAGACGGCGGAGGCGGCCAAAACTCTAGACGCGTTTTGAGCTCCAGCGTCGCTGAATTGGACTCGAACCGAGCGTGTGACCCTACCAATGGATTCCTCTTCCGGAGACAAATCCGCGGGAGGCGGGGAGTGTACGCTGCGTTTCAGAACAGACGCCGGGACGAACAAGGGCACTCTGACTAACAAGGGAAAAGCGCGACAAATAGCCATGCATATGATAGGGAGCACTGTTACACATTGCACGAACAGGGGTGAGTTACTTGGCCACAAATGAAGCAGAAAATCAATGGCGACGACACGTTGATAGAGAGAGTGTAGGAATGTAAACAATGAAAGGCAGACCGATTTTATTTTAAGGGCGCCAGGTACGCCAAGCCTAGTAAATTAATATTAAAGTGCGCTAGCAGCACAACAACAAAAACAGCAAGAGCAAGAGTACCATCGGCCGGCCTCCCAACTACAAGTGAAGAAACAACAAGGTAAATACTTGATTACTATATTGAAAAACCAAAGAGCACACAAACAACAATAACAGGATTACATTTCTACGTGGGGCACGAACCCACTCGCTTCATACAAGGTACGAGAGCAATAAAAATGGAGTGGCAAACTGGAAATATTAATTTGTAAAGTCAAGAAATAATAAAGTTATTACAATTACAACAAGTGCTAAATATTAAGAAATGTAAATTTAATTAGTCTGACAGTGTAAATAAACAATCTAGAGACCAAGCGGAACGCGGGCGCGGTATTTAAAATATTACACGGTTAAGTTGAAGCAAAAGTACCTACATTTATACTTCAAATAAAGAAGTAGGATTTTGTACTATAGAGTGAGCAACAATTAACATTTCATTTAGACTAAAAACACTAGCCAAGATTTAGATACGCGCGACCCGGTCCGGTACTGAAGTTTACGAAAAGCAGAGAACACAGAATCTAACGGCGAGAAACAAACAACAAATACGCGTTGTACTAAACAAGTCTCGACAGCCGAAGAGAAAATTTACAGTGGACTCGCTCTCAAAATCGCACAAAACAACCAGCGACAATCACAACAGTACACGGAAAACTGGAAGATTTTTCACAGGGTACACTATCATATACACACATACACAGTCACAAACAAACCCAGGGCCCATGGGAAAAACAACCAAAAGAAAATAAAGAGTGCGCACTCACCAAATCTTCGCCGAAAGGCAGACATCACAGTGGGCCGGGGCGTCCCCCTTTCCACAACACTGCTACGTCACACACACGGACATGGCGTCGCAGCGCCGCGCCGAAGCGCAAGAACACTACACTAACAGCGCCAAAGCGTCTGATAGAAATCACAACACAGCACAAGAAGAAGATCACTGAGTCGGCGTGGGGGCGTCTCGCCAGCTTCATGGCGCCGGTGAAGGTGAGGCGGTCAGGTGGTCATGGCAGCACGGTGCGGCAGGGGCAAGCCGGGGCAGTTAGCAGGTCATGGCGGCGTCACTGAAGGCCCAGGCACAAAAAGCCCTACGAGAAAAATAGCACGTAAAGTAGACTGCCAGACTTGTACCGTTACCCCGCTGCACACTGGGACGAGGCCACACCTTGCGGGCTTCATGATGAGGGTCTCGACGGTGATGGACATGGCCACGTGGCGGACGGGTCACCGGGACTGCGGAGACGGTCGGTCCGACCACGGCGAACAGCTGACTTTGACTGGCCGGAGCGACGGGCGAGGGGAAGCGGGGGGAAGCAGAGCGGCGGCTTCGGCGGGTGCACCGGCGGCGAGCGGAGCGGCCGGTCGGACCGCGCTGGCAACTCCTTCGCCCGCGGCGTGAGCAGACGACGCTGGCCGACTTCGAAGCCGGGGATGGCGGAGCGTAGCACAGCGACTCGTGGCGCGGGATTTGAAGCGCCAGCGTCACAGCACCTCCTTGCTCACTAAGTTAAAAAAACAACTGTGAATCCCCTGGAAACACCCAAACTACTCACCTAGTGCCCGGGCGTCTCCAAAGGGTCACTTGGCCGTTCTCATCGGAGCGCCAAGTCTTCTCGTCAGAGAAGTAGATGCTATCCCAGTATTCCAGGTCCTTTCCTATGTTATCATAGGCGAATTGAAGGCGGGCAGCCTTGTGTGCGTCCGTGAGCAATGGCTTGTGGGCCGCTTTCCTGCTGTGGAGACCACCAGCACGACATCTGAACATTGAAAGAAAAAAACAACATTACTTCACTTTATTAAAACCCAACTTTAATGCTTGCCCTATCCACCAAATTAAAAAGTGGTTACAAATGCATATTTACGGTTATAATGGAGGACTAGTAATTAATGATTGTGCGCCCGAGCTAGGCAACCCCACGCGCTGGATCGTGTTGTGGGCTGCCTAGGTTACGGCGTCACACGTGAGGCTTGGTGCATCACGGCAGGCACGGCAAATGCGATGGGCCAGCCTCGGCAGTGCGAAAAGGTGTAGTCACCGAGCAGTGCCGCAGAGCAGCCCCAAGCAGATACTGCTTGGCCGCACAGCGCTGAAACGCCGGCGCGCTGCGACGCCGTAACCTAGGCAGCCCACAACACGAGCCCGCGCGTGGGGTTGCCTGGCTCGGGCGCGCAATCAAGAATTACTAATCCTCCATTAAACCCACAACTACGTTTTTGCACCCACTATTTATTTGGTTAAAATTGCCCCCCTTTGCTCCCTCTATCAACCCTCCTCTTTCGTACGATGATAGGAGGAAAAGCGTGTATTTATGTAGGTTAGCGTCACTGACATTACAGGAATAGTTTTCCAGTGGACCAGCGGCTGGAAATTCGCCAGACAAACCCGGGGATTCTGGTTGGGTTTCGCGCGGCTCGCCACGACCCGGCCGCCGTGCCGGCCCGCCGCACAGTGGGCCAGGAGACCAGCGCAGACGGCCAAAACTCCAGACGCGTTTTGAGTAAACGCGTCTAGAGTTTTGGCCGCCTATGCCGGTCTTCTGGCCCACTGTGCGGCGATGGAAAACGTCGTCAAAATGTCGGTTATTGAGCCCCTTTTCCCCACGCTCCGTTTATGTTTATGTTCAGCTTTTCACAACTCACGACACGTCCTACGCCAAGGCAAATTTCATGCAGAATCCTATGCTGGGCTCAGATTTGAAAAAGGACAAACGATTACTGGGATCCGAGTGGATTAAGTTAGCAATGCGCAAGATGGCCGCAGCGCTCAGCTCTGCTTGCCATCGCAGACACGTGTCTTCACGTCGATTGTCACTGAGGCAAATACTACTGGATGGAAACGATCCCTTTATTCTTAAATTATTGCGCCGCAGCCGAACTAATGGTGCAGCCGCTCGGAATCGGGATCCGGCTGCGCCCAGCCAGTACCCGCTGGATCAACAAACTCGAAAACAAAATGTAAACTCACCTCCTGCGAGCGGTTGTCATGGACGCCGGATACTCTGGAAACAGCTCACGGACAACGCTGGTGACTGCCTGCGAAGGTCAGCGTCGTCCTCCCTCGTGGTGACTCGAGGGCGTCCCGTCTTGGGCCTGTTCTCAAGGTCAGCAAAACCACCTTCTTCGCCACGCCGAGCCCACATCTTGATAGCCGATCTCTTCAAAGACACTAAAGGATGGCGTTCGATATTTGTCCAAGACCAGCCCAAAGACCGGAGAGTGAAAATGAGGGAGCGCTCGGCAGGTGTTGAGTAGCCACGCCTCTCCATGGTCGACGACACAACACTGATCAGTATATAGACCGGTCCGTTGGAACTGTTCGGGACTGCGACGTTGTCAGCTCGACGCACATTTCGACGAAAAATTTGCAAAAAAAAAATTTCAACAGCTGACAATATTTTCTTAAGTTAGTGCGGTATACTGCACTGCCTGTTCAAACCATCTTGCGCGGGTTGTATTATGATTTTTCCCGTCAATTAGTAAGAATTTGCTGTGAATCAATGGGAAATGAAAGTGTGGCAACGCTGCGGCAGGTGAAGGGAAGGCGCAGGGGAAAGGCGAGGTGAGGGGGAAGGGTTGCTTGGCGCCCCCTGGCGGTGTCTGGCGGAAGGTGCGAAAGAGTGGAAGGGGACCGGGAGAGCGAGTGGCTCAGTGCTGCAGCAGAAGACCGCCGGTGTGTTTGACAACAACTACTCCGAGACGTCAACCGTGTTAGACATCACGTTCTGTACATGAGGTAAGTTCCATCATTTCAATATGTTTTATGTGTATTCTTTGGGAGGAGGGTGAGGTACCGGGTGTTCCACCAAAACACCACGATATGTTGAGTTTGATAACGACTGGCCGTGCGGCGGCGGTCGCAGGGCCGGCCGTCTTGCTAGTGTGCTACTGCTGCAGCCGATACCGCCGCGGCCGGGGCCACCGCGAGCAGGGCGCATGCAGGCTGATTCCGAAGAATCGTTTCGTCGCGCCGTCTCTGTCATACCCATCGGAAGCCGTGTGAGTGCGACAGAGCGACGAAGGCTGTCTCCCTCCAACGCATTCTTGCAGGACGCCAGTGAGGGTGCGAGAGAGACAGGGCGACGAAAGGTCGTTTCATCGCTCTGTTTCTGTCGCACTCACGGGGCTTCCTGTAAGGGTGTGACAGGGACAGCCTGCGTTGCTCTGTCGCCTGTCGCACTCACGCGGCCTTCGATGGGTACCGAGTCCAAGTCGTGAGCAATTGGCAAGTGCAAGAAGAGTGCGTCTCGAAAGAGGCCATGGGGTCCATTGGGGTATATGGTCCATGGGGTGTATTGCATTTCAAAACGCATGCACAATTTTGTGCAAATCTTGCGCACTAAAAAGTACATAGTAATTTAGTGTGTGTGACATCCTCTGCCACCTGATTGGGGGCATTCCCAGACCCACGCAGATCCGCGGCTTCCCTCGCGGCCACTTCTCGCAGTTCGAGCCTGCCGACCCCGCGCAATCGGCAGCTCACGTCGCGGGTCCGCGACTCACGCCCCCCACTCCAGCCATGCGTATCTTTCCGTACCCCTTCCCCGACGCACTGCCGTCTGGACGGCCAAGCGACCTGTCCCCACCCCCAGCGCCGCTTCACTGCCCACTGTGCCCAGGCGAGCACAGCACTCCTAGGCAGTGCGCACGCAGGCGAGAAGATAGGCAACCCAACCTACCTTTCTGTATCACAGTATAACAGGCGGTAAACGCGTAATATTTCTCTTTTGCAAACCATTTAACCATGAAACCATCCTATTAACGCTCCAGGGGAAAGGGGGAGGGGTCGTCAATAAATCTATAACCATAAAAAAAAAAAACACCGCAAAACGCTGTTTTGTGTTTGTTTTCTGTCTCATGTGTGACTTGCCATTGCTTCGGTCATTGGTGGCCTGGGATTTCTATCCGAACTTTCAAACTAGCCCTGTCCCATCAGACAGTCGGACAGGCTACGGAACATCGAAGTTAATTTCACTATTCTTGTTTTTCTGGAGGTGAAAATAACAACTGTATTCTGCAACAGGTCTTTATCTCGTGTCTACAATGGATCCTGGGAGAGTGACTCGCAGTCAGACTCAAAAGCGGCCGATGACCTCTGTAAGTTTTTGGAGGTTGTTTTAGTTTTAGTAGATTGAAACATTCATGCACAAGGTTTCAGTATTATTTCTTATAATGTGCAGAGTGTTTATTCTCGTCTGGGACAAAAAGATGGGGTGGATAAGGCATGCTAAGGGGATCATTTTTCTCCAATTGACTAGAAGCCCAAACGTTTAACAACGTAGGGAACTGCGATTCCATAATGTGCTTTGCCGCCGGCCCGGTAGGCAACCGAGCGTGGCTGCTGTGTTGTGGGCTGCCGGCACCAAGGCGCTTCTGCTTTGGCACGCAGGCGGCGCGGCGTCGGCGGGCAGTTAGTTCTCCTCGAACCCTTCGCCGTGGTGCAGGTAGCCCGTAACACATCACCGCGCGCTCGGTTGCCTACTGGGCAGGCGGCAAAGATAATTACGAAATAGCCTTTTTTCTGTTGTGAAACGTTTGTGTTGGAGAAAAATGATTCCGTCGGCCAGCTCTATTTATCCCATCTTTTTGTGCATCCTTTTACCCTGTAGAATAAAACCTAATTTATCATACCAGTGGGGCGTTTTCTTAAGCAGCGACTTCTTGCTCTCTTTTAGGTCAGCGGTTCGAAGGCTAAACGGAAGGCTGGAGAGGCATCCAAGACCACCACGCGCACCACTGACGCCGAGACCACCAGGATGGCCACTCAGTCCGCTAAGCAAGTGGCCGAAGCCGAGACCGTCAGACAGCTCGCCGAGACGGCCAGACAGGCCGCCGAGACCGCCAGGCTTGCCGCAGAAGCCGAGACCGCCAGGATGGCCATCGAGACCGCCAGGCAGGTTGCCGAGGCTGAGGCCGCCAGACTGGCCGCCGAGGCTGCTATGCTGGCCGCCAAGGACGAGACTACCAGAGTGGCCGCCGAGTCCACCAGGCAGGTTGCCGAGGCTGAGACCTCCAGACAGGCCGCCGAGACAGCCTTGCTGGCCGCTGAGGACAAGATCAGCAGGTTGACCGCCGAGGCCGCCAGGTTAGCCGCCGAGACCGCAAGACTGGCCGCCAAGGATGAGACCGCCGAGTCAGCCTCCAGGCTGGTTGCTGAGGCCGAGATCGCCAAGCAGGCCGCCGAGGACGAGGCGGCGGCTGCGAAGCAAGCCGCCGAAGCAGCCGCGAAGCGGGCAGCCCAGGCAGCGAAACAGGCTGACCTCGGCGAGGCCGCGAAGCGCATCGCCGATGTCACCGCAGCGAAGCTTGGCGCCGAGCTCGAAGCAACGAAGGCCGAACTCGCGACGGTCAAGTCCCAGCTCGTCGTCTCTAAGGAGATGCATGACGGAGGCAAGAAGCTGGTGGTCCCCGCCTGTAAGGTAGGCAACCAAACCCGTGCACCTGTTTTATGAGTGGCATGCGCTATGGTGATATGGCATAAATTTAACAATTTTTTTTTCTTTTTTCCAGGATTTAGAAAAACAGATTGAGACGAAGGTTGATTTCGAGAGACTGAGCCGGAGTGTCAGCAATCGCCACTACAATCTGCTTTTCGAAGCATGCGATCGTCCTCTCCTGCAGAAACTTCTATTGGTAATGGTCCATCTCGTTCACACCGTCACTCTCCTTTCATAATTAATTATTTTAATTTTATTTTTATTACCTATACATATTGTTCCAGGGCCAACCAATTGAATACGAAGTTTTTTTATCTCCTGATCTAGAATTGTTGGAAGTGACCACGGAGCTCCGTGGTAAAAGCCAAAAACGGGGCTCGTGGCCGCACCTGGTCTCAAGGGGAAGGCGGCCGTTGACACTACAATCTTTCAACAAATTCTTGCATTTAATGGGGCCGCCAAATAGCAGCAGCCGGCATATGCTGCTGCTGCTATTTATCTATATAGGTGGGGTGTTTTGGCCTGACACGAAACCTATTACTGTGCCTAAGGAAATGCAGGAGACGGTAAAGGACGTCTTGCTTATACCAGATGAATATCAAGTAAGCCTTTAACACAAAACATTTTAATGTAACCTGTACTTTCCTAATATTTAAAAATAATAAGACGTATCTCTATCTGTTTTAGAAGGCGGAATGTGATGGTTTGCCCAGAGCCAAATCTTTCAACTGCCCTCTTTGTGACACAGTGCAGATCCACAAGAATGCAAAGCAGCACCTTCTCTTGAGATGTCCTAACCGCGATGCCACCAGCGAAGAGAGAAGAGAAAAAATTGCCCTCCTTATAAGGAACAATATTTTTACTGTGAACAATCGGCAACTCCTCAAGCTTGACGAGAAGATCCAGCCAGAATCCCGTCTTGTCTTGAGAGTTGGCGTGTACTTTTGGGGAGGTGCAATATTTGACTCCCAATTAAATCTCATGTCAATTTACGAATTTCTTAAATAAGTCAAATTTTTTGCATAACAGTAATTTTATATTAAGTGTATTTCAGCGCTGTTCCTAGATCAGAAAAGTTGTTATCAAACATGAAGTGCACTGCGTCTTATGACCGTATTCTAGTTGTTTTTTTGTTGTTTTCTTATTTTTATTCACACATTAAATGTGTGAGTATAGTTTCTCAAAGTTCAGTGCGTAGAGAAAATAGAAACAAGAAATAAATCCAGGATGAAAATGTACTCAATCCCTTCATTTCACAAAATTAAATCCTTATCATGCGCATAGAGGAAACAAGCCACATAAACGGAACGAAAGCACTACAGAAATACATCACAAGTTACTGCACGAAAAACTAAGCAAACCGACAACAATGGTAAATTTGACAAGGGCCTCACTTTCCTGCCTACTCTTGGCGCAGCCGAGCTGGCGACTCTTGGACGAGTGCGGCGACGCCTCGGGAACGCAAATCGAGCACTGGCAGGCAGGTTTGAGTGAGGGGGCCCTCTGTTAGGCTCCTCGTCCTGGCGTCACGGTTAAGGAAGCCGTGTCCTGCCTACTCTTGGCGCAGGCAAGCTGCCGACTCTTCGACGAGTGCGGCGACGCCTCGGGAACGAACAAGGACCTTTGGCACGCAGGTTCTGGCAATAGGGTATTTCGCGGCTCGTGACAGCTGTGTGGAAGGAGTATTCATAAATTAAGAACAGCTGAATTCCCGTGCGGTCGAATGGGCGGCTCTTTGCCGAGTATGGTCGTAAGTTGAGTCCATCGAAGGACTTTCAGGAGCTCATTATTGTGCTCTTCTTAGTGGTGACGTCATGGATGACGTCATGGACGTCCTATAACCCTACTTTCCCAAACCAATACCAAATTCGACTTTGCCTTATAACTTTTAATTTTTATCGTTTCGGCGGTTTCGTGGCCACGTGTGCCAGGTTTTTGAATCAGCCACCACCAGTCCAGTCCCTTTTTTCTGGACGGACGGAAGAATGACAAGTTATCTATTGTGCGAGGTGGGCCTTCATCGCTGACATGGCTGCTTTTCGCCACCAGATGGTGCCACCTGACTAGGACCTCGAGCGCGGAGTATCGCCCTAGGGGGGTTGGATTCTTTTGGCGACGGTAGTACATGCCTTGCTAGATCCAACAATACACGCCTGGCTTTTGCAACAACCTTGGCCTGCGGTGCTTGGCTGCCTTCGGCAGCGTAGCGAGCCTAAACCCTGTTCGCCAAACATCCGCCAGTCAAAATCTGCGTCGTCGGAAGCCCCAAATAGGGTACTTGGGAGAAGAGCTGATCCGGAAGTTTAGGAGAAATAAAGTGGAATAAAGTATTCGAAATTTATGAGAATGAGCGTCTGCGTCGCCGTTCTGGCGCTTTCGCGGAGCTATATTCTCATACAAGTCGGCGTTTGTTTCTCTTGGTTTCCTCTTAAGTTCCGTGCCAGCTTTTCTGCAAAGTGGACGTTTCGCCCACCGCGTTTCACCCAAACCTGATTTGACCCACCACACATTGTACCCCCAATATTTAGTCTAATACTTTAGGTCCAACCCCTTCCGCACCCACCATCATTTTGATCCAAATTAATTCTAAATCTTCTTTCCACCCAACTTTGGCCCACCATGCAGAGCTCTCAAAAATCGGCATCACAGGCCGACCGCCGAGGCCGCACCGCGGCCTACACGTCGGCGCCACAGGCCGCAGAGCCAAGCCGGTCGCGGCCTGCCTCAGGCCGACCGGTCGGCCTGAGGCGGCCTGCAGCCGGCCTCTCACAGGCCGCGGTGCGGCCGTCGCACAGTGTGACCAAATGAAAAATAAGCGGACAAAAATCGTTGTAAGTAAACCGCTCGCCCAATTTCGCTGCTAACATAGACTTTTGGGTTTTTGAGGGTGCTGAACACGATCCTGGTGTTATTTTTGACCAGTGGCGAAGGGGAAAGTCAGTAGCATAGGTCAAAATCGTGAAATTCGTCCAGATTTAATGATATTGCTTCTCTTGACGTTTGGGAGGTCGCTGAACACGATTCTGGTGTTAGTTTTGACCAGTGGCGTAGGGCAAAGTCCGTGGCGTCGGTGAAAATCGCATTTTTTTACTGAAATTAAATTCGATTGACCCTGTATACGTTTTCGAAGTCTCAGAAAACGATTCTGGGATTAGTTTTGAGTAGTGGAATAGATCAGAGGCATTGACGAAGGAAACAGTATGAAATTTTGCGAAAACAATGCAATATTCCTTTGCGGGGTCAGTGTGTAGATGTGGATAAAGAAGAAAAACCTTCGTTTTATGTCTTCAGACATATTTCTGTCGTATTTCATATATATGTATATATATACTGAACATTCGGTCATAATTCATAAAAAATAAAATAATCAACCAGTATGGTAATTTAAAACAAAAAAGAGTACTCCGGAGGTTTAGTAGCACTAGCACCATTGCAATCAGCTAAAAATTTCAGATCAGCAAAGCCTGTTACGCTGGGTAACTTTTGGCAATGTTTACTATCCAGTTTTCGGTTACATACTGTGCTAAATATAGGGTAAATCACGACTAACCGTTCGCACTAATATTACACGTACCTCATATTCAAAAAAGAACCAGTGAGCTGGACGAGCTGAACTGTGCGTCAGGGATGCTGGATTATACTGGGAAGCCAACAGTCGATTCGTAGTGCTCGTTTCGTAGCCACAATCGCACCTGCAGCAACATGCAGCGCTGCTGCTGCTGTAGGTCATCTACGGTTTCAGCCTTCAGACAGGTTCTCCTTGGGCTTATGAGGCGGCCCGCTGCGCTGAAAGCGCGCTCAACCGCGGCACTGGAGGCAGGCGTCGCCAATACCATGCGTACCACTCTAGTCAGCACGGGGAACATGGTCACCTGCACATTAGAAAAATCGTTCTGGAGAATGCAGAATGCTGCTGTAAAATAAGAAAATATACCGCGGGGTTGCGACTCAAGGGGGTAGAGAGGAGGGCACAAGTCACGCACGGAAACTTTCCCTTGCACACACTAAATGTTGTTGTAGAATTTTGTACGTGGTGATGCACGATTTTAAACCTGCGTTATGCATAAAATTGTGCACAAATTTGCATAAATTTATGCATTTTCACGCATAATATTATGCAAATTCCCCGCATGCACAAAATCGTGCCAGTGACATTTAAAAAATTCTACATAAACATTTAGTGTGCTATATGGAACAAGAATGACTTGACACGCACTCGCCAATCGCCCCCTTCGTGGAGCCACCGTCGTCAGAGTCAGTGCGGCGGCGGCGTGCCCGGCGCCTCCTCTTTGACGGCGACGGCTGATCAGAATCATTGCTATTGGCACTAAATACTTTGCCTCGCCGAGCAAGGCACTCAGTTTGCACTGCACACAGCCGCCTAACCTCGGCCAGTACCTCAAAAAAAAAAAGCAATAAAGATATGTTCAGGTAATCTCTTGCTCAAACTTGTTTGATAATCTACATCGTGCTTCACGTACCTCGGCTTTCTCGTCTTCGGGCATGTTTGGAAGGGACGCAAACTTCGGCCAAAAAAAGAGACCCATCTTATGGCGCATACCTATGTTAGGAGCAATTTTGTTTTCAAGCTCTCTGAGCAATGTTTTTCTGAAGGTGGCCATATCTTCTGAGTCCGCTGGCTTTGGCTGCAGGTGCCGTCTGAGCTTCCAGAACCGTGGAATCACATGAATAATTGTCGGCACTTTCGAAGCTTCAAAGACTTTGATGGCAGTCTCAAAGGGTTGCAGGATGGTGATTGCATCTAGCATGAGGGTTATATTTTCCTCAGATATGACCAAGAGCTCTTTGCCCTCCCTAGCCGAAAGAATCTTATTCACCTGAAAAAAAAGGCAATTCACTCTGTTTAATTTTTTTTTTTTGAGAAAAGTATCTTACAGTACGTTGAAATCATTAAAGCGGACAGGATTTACTATCCTGAAAGAAAACTGCCAAAATAATATAGGCCTACCTGATTCACTTTTGCTTTCGAAGGGGGGTTCGCTTCCTCCTCGTCGTTAGGCCAAATAAAGAAGGATCGGAGCATGTGGAGAATCGACATCCAGCGGGCGTCGACTTCTTGCTTTAGCGTTCCGCCTTCAATGCGCTCGTTGAAGCCACTGTTCTTAATGAATGTTACAATATCCTTGCACTTTTTGATAACATTCAAAATTTTTAAGACAGGAAGAAGGGTTTTCCTAACGTGCCTTTTCAGCGCTTTCTTGAGGTCTGAGTCAGAGTCCTTTTCATCGGTGACAGAAATAATTTCAGAAATTTGGTTGCTCTGGAAAGTGTTGGCTTTCTTTCTTCCAAGTTTCTCAATAGGGTCCAGTGTCTCAACCACGTCTTGCAAATCATTCTCTGTAAGAGAGCCAAGAATGTCTCCGGATCCCATTTTATCCAGTTCCTGTTTGA
Source organism: Stenchaetothrips biformis (assembly GCA_030522485.1). Classification (NCBI taxonomy): domain Eukaryota; kingdom Metazoa; phylum Arthropoda; class Insecta; order Thysanoptera; family Thripidae; genus Stenchaetothrips; species Stenchaetothrips biformis. The sequence continues at coordinate 2,461,738 of CM060089.1, read as the reverse complement.
CCTGCAATAAATTTCTCTTTAAATACAAAAACATTAAAATCATGCAACAATATTGAAAACAGTAAAAAAACATGCCACATTTCCCCCCCCCCCCACATCGCGAGCCGCGACCAGGTCGCACCAGCAAGCTGATTCCAAACACTTCTTTCTCTCACGCGGTCCCGAGAGAGAGAGAGAGAGAGAGAGAGAGAGAGAGAGAGAGAGAGAGAGAGAGAGAGAGAGAGAGCGCGACGAGAGCAGTGCTCGGAATCGGGCTGCCCACTCGCCCGTTGCTCGTCGCCGGTGCGAGCGAGCAGCGGAATCGCTCAACAGTCGCGCTCTGTCTCTCTCGCACTCCTGGAGTGTGCCGTAGGACTGCGAGAGAGACAGAGCGACAAGTGCGAGCACTGCCCGCTGCCCGCCGCGACGCCGCACAGTGGGTCAGAATCAAAAAAAAGTGTGACATAATTCATATCTATTGAACCAATAAACCGATTTGCGTGAAATTTGGTTCTAGGCCGTATTTAGGGTCACAGATTTTGAATCTAACGTCATATTTGATGTGCAGGGTACACTGTAAAAGTTCGTGTAATATTTTTTTTTATTTTTTTTTTTTTAAATCCAATATTTTGTGAACATTTGTATTTAGTGTTCCTAATGTCGGCTGTGTAAAAATTTTTGTGAAAAAGAAGGACAAGTACTTAAAATATATATTTTTCTGTTTTTTATTGCACAAAAATCATAAAATACAACTAAAACATGTCCAATTCATTGTCAGATGAATCTGTGTCGCTGTCAGTATTGTTGCTGCTCTTGTTAGGACCCTGTAAAAGCAGACTTTGGACCTCCTTTGGCAACGGTTTTTGTTTTGCCGCGCTTGGTGGCCTTCTAAAGGAGGAGATCCATGGGTCTGACGAAACCATCATCCGTTTGAAAACGTCGATGTTGGTGGCTAGTCTGTTAAAAGAAATAACAATTTATGACCAATAATTATAATACGATAAACCGAATATTAAATGACATTACCTGGAACATTTTCGTGCGCGATGCTCTCGATACTTCAACAGATCCTTGTTACGACTCTCTTGAGGTTCTTCGGACAAGGAACCTATTGGTGTCTTGAAATGAGCAATGACATCGGCTCCATGTAAGAGAATTTTGTGTACAGAAGGGGGCATTGGGTACCATGAGTACACCTTTAAGTACAGTTTTAGCGTGTCCAGAGAAAAATTCCTGAAAGATTTCTCATCAATGGGCAAACCACAGTTCAATGTCTTAAGTATAGTTGAAAACCGAGAGATCAGTTCAATCTCATCACTACTTTCACATTTTAGAAGACGAGCCGTTTTAGCAGGATCTTCAAAAAAACGCCTAGCCGTATTACCATCGTTAGATGTACCACTTCCCTGTTTAGGAACATCAATAATAAGACCCATATCAGCTTTAAAATTTTGCTGAATTTCTGATTTTGTTGCTGCCATGATGTTCTTTTGCTCACGCGTATTAGCAGATTTTGATGCAAATGGTTTCCTATATGCGATGTGCAAAATGCTCTCCATAAATCTGAAAAAGAGGTGGGGCAGACACCTCACATTATTGTATTCTATTTCCGTTTTCCCCCTTTTTAAAAAAAACTTTTTAACCCGAAAAAACGTAATTTACCTAATGTTTGCATGAAGCGGGGACAAGCCAAACTGGTAGGAAGATTTATCAGGTGTGTATGTTTTTAACTTTTCAAGATTATTCATATCTCTGGGGTACGCCCTGCACACAGTGCACCTTTGGCAAGAGATACCTGTAAAATCAGTCACATGAGGAAAGTCAGTGTGTTTATATACTTTTAAAAAAATAGTTGGTAGGGAATTACCTGTAAGTGCGCTGACAACCTTTCCGTCAACCATAGTGCAGCAAAGTGAATGGGTTATTTTAATTTCCTTGCCTGTCTTTAAAGTAATAATTGTCGGGACTAAAGCTGCAATTTTCTCGTCAATTTCTTCTTTTTCCTTAATGCTAAAAGACTTATCTTCTTTCTCAAACTCAAGTTTTATAGGCCTACAAAGACGGGTGGAGGAAGCCTTTACATTGTACCATACCAAATTTTTATCATTCTTGCAATCATAAATTTTTATTGGGACAAGCGAGGTGATGACAATCGAACCATCATCAATCGAATCCTCCGAAAATTTCTGTTTATAATTTGACTGCCCTGAAGTCCCGTCAAAGCCCCACTTAGAAAACATTATAAATTCACTTTCCTCCAGTGTGTAGCAGACTTCCTCTTGTAATCTTATCAACCGTTTTGCCGTGTGGTCCAATAAGTCTTGGAGGTCCACTTTAGCATACTTTTCAGTTACCTCAACATTATTAGGAATACATTCGTCCTTGGCCTCCTTTACCTAAGAAAAACAAAATCCACGTGACTAAAACGCGACTGGGCAAGAAAATAAATAAATAAATATACCCACACCGGAAGTAAAATCGAGGGGGGAATCACTCGAAAACTATGCCGCACACTTATCACAGAAAAACTACAAAATATTTTTGAAAAGCTAAGATTAGAGAAATGTTACCTCAAATGAGCGATTTCCCTCTCGCGCACAACGAAATTACCGAATACTACCTTGTGATACGACGGATATAATTTTGGAAGACCCCGTTGCTTGGTTTCGTTTCTCATAGTTTGATATTGGTGCTTTGACAAATCTAACTCTATATGTAGTGAAAGAGCTTCGTCGGGCACGTAATTTTTGACCGACGTATGATTCTGGTGCTCTTTCAGAGCTTGTCGTATTTCAGTTGGCCGAGTAGAATCCGAAAGAGCGGCTGCTCGAATCAGCTTCGCTGCATCCTCTTTACCTTCCTGCCGAGCGTTTAACTCGGCTGCGAAAGCCAGCTCTTCAGTCGTACACGACGATCGAAGGTCACTTACCTTGCGTCTTTTTGACCTAAGACTTAAATCTGCAAATGCTTTTGGAGGAGGCCCTCGTTTGCGGGTTGGGGTGGGGGTGGGGGTTGGAGAGGGAGAAGGAAACGTTTCTGTTCTTGCAAGAAAAGTGCCACTAGTTTTCAAAAATCTGTCAAGGGTACTTTTACATTTCACCCACCTCTCTCTAATAAGATAGAACACCTTTGATACTGAAGCCTTAACTACACTCTCATCTTCAACATTACACAGCCTACACACGTGGGTTACAACCAGTGGGATTGATTCTATAGTAACTTGACACTTAGCCAAGCTACGCCAAACCTCAAAAATTTGCAAGTACGTTAGAGTTGTCGGCTTCATAGTTCTAGGAGGTACGGAAAATTAATCCTCTGCAAAGCAAAATTCATGTTATTACCAGTGAAAATGAAACGAGCGCTAAACCGCCCAAAAGTGCACCTATCATTTCCCAAAAGACTGGCCGTGTCGCGGTGATTCCGAAAATACCTTTAAACGGCGTCTTATGCGTAGCGGTAAGGAGCCATCCATAAAGTACGTCCGCATTCGAAGGTGGCCCCCCCCCCCCCCCGACCAGAAGCAGACGGACGTTGGGGGACGTGGGAGAGGGGGGGGACGTCATACTTTTGTACAGAAAATATTAAAAACAAGCTAGGGCCCGCCCTTCCGTCAAACCCTCAAAAACGTATGAAACGATGCCAAACTCGAAACAAAAATTTTGGTCGCAATTGGCTCGACCGGGATTCGAACCTGGGCCTAGCGTCAAATAGACGTCATTTTCGTTATCAGAACCCTCGAAAACGTGTGAAACAATGCAAAACTCAAAATAAAAATATCAGTCGCAATTGACTCTACCAGGATTCGAACCTGGGTCCGAACATCTCCGATTGGCTCGAAATTAGCACCGTTGACATTGTTTCGTTGCCCCGATTCCAAAAATACCCCTATATGCCATGCTGGGTCGCTCCTAAGTCGCGATCCTCCTGGACGCCATGGAGGCCCTGTTGGGTATGGTGCAGCATCAATTTGCTCGGATGGGCTCGAAACCGTGTTCATTCGCTTAGTTTCGTGGCCCTGATTCGAAAAATACCCCTATTTGCTATTCTAGCGCTGTTAGTTCAGGAGATCCTCCTCCACCCCGAGTAGACCATGATGCACCTGCAGCAACGCCCCTGGTGCTTGGATCGGATTGCACCACCGGATTGTTTGTTCGGACGGTACTCCGGAGGTACCCTCCAAATCTGGATACTCTAGCTCAACTCCTTGTTAACAGACGACAACAACACACGGACACCAAGGCAAATGCATACGCCCACCCTATTCTATTTTTTAAATAGAAGGGCGGGCCAAAAATAGACAATTTGGGCAACTTTGGTCAAAATGCATTGGTTAAATGCACGTCCATGGACGTCCAAATGGGAAGGTCACCGAAAGCGGACGTTAGCGGACAGGGGGAGGGGGGGTCAAAATGACCGAAAAATGTGCGGACGTACTTTATGCATGGCCCCTAAGTTGGATCCCCTTCATGGCCAAGCAGGCCACCGCGCACCTGCAGCACGCCAAACCGCGTATAAGTGCACCTATCGTTCACCAAAAGACTGGCCATGGCCATGCATATGGGCGTCCAAACTAAGATGGACCTTATGGTAAAAAGTCCGATCTTTCGTTTGGCGGCAAGTAGAACGCATGAAAACGTTGGAATCGATTTGTAACTCAATGCAAAGATACACTAAAGTACGAGTTGGGACAAAACGCAAGTGTTCACTTAAACGTTGACAGAACCGTTGATTCTGCTTCAAAATCAAATCTGCAGGCACGAATTGAAAGAGAAACATTTCTTCTTTCACGCGATGACCGCGGTTTTTCATTTTGTTTCTTAACAGCTGAGAAATTGTGTCCGAAACTTGACTCAACGGTCGTGTCCCGATAGGTCAAAATTCACCCCGTGAAATGTACCATGTTTGGTCATGGTTTAATGAAAAAGTAAGTGTGTCTGGGGTGTCCCCTTATGGTTTTCGAATAGTCTGGACATAGTACTTAACAAATCGACCCCCCAAAACGGTCTGGCAACCAGTCCAAAAAATGAATTATGTCACACTTTTTTTGATTCTGACCCACTGTGCGCCGGCGCTTCGTGCCACGCTACGCCTACGCCCCTTTATCTGCGTTGTGTGGGAGCACAAAATGTTTCATTGGGCATAAAATTATGAGGAAATTATAGAAAAAAAAACACATACCTTGCTGTAATTTGAGCGAGCTGTCTTGAGCATAGGTAAGCAGGACTTGAAGATCCTCTGCTTCCTACGATCAGTCGATGGTGGTGGCTGCAGTTTTTTCTTGAGTGGCATGAGAGTCATGACCCGTGATGATTTTAGGGTTCTGACGGCCTCTGTCACACGGTCTACCACATCCCCACCTTCCACACCATACAGGTCATGGCTTGTCAGGAGGGGGTTCAATGACCTTTTGACCACAAGGTTCGTTCCATGATCCATGCAATATGACCTACTGCGGTCTTTTACCGCTCCAACGACGTCCGCGCCGTCATCCGTTACTTCGTGCACTTTGTCTGGTGGCAAATCAAGGCGCACAAAGTTGGTGTCCACAGCCTCTCGGATGACGGACGACGTGACGCTCTCGGCATCACAGTGTGTTGTAAAGAGCACTTGGTCAGTCATCTCAAAATCCTCTGATATGGCGGACAGAGTTTGAGTGTAGAACTTCCTTTTTCGGAGGCCACCGCCATCCCAGCCCCGACACTAGTCCATCTTCTATGTCTTCTTTCATTTTTTTCTTCAAAAAGGCCCGACCCTTATTTGCAGTATCTCTCACAACCTCAGTTAGAGTATTGGCCGAGGGAACAACCGTCGCGACGCTCACTTTCCCATTATCAGAGCCCAGGTCGATGCAACTTTGAATAAAGTCTCTAAATTCTGGAGCATCAACTATGACGGGGGGCAGCATCTTGGCGGCACAAAGCGCTGACAACTGTTGACGGAACTTATTGATAACAGGCCGCGTTGGCGGAAGAATCTTACGCTCTACCTTCTGACATGTGTGGTTAGCAAGATGGCCCCGGCCAGATGTTAGCATTTTGACTACACCACAGAACTTCCGACACTTCACGTACGGTAGCTTCTTGTTTTGCCTTGGGTCAAAAACTTTGGCAAAGTTTGCCCAAGCGGGGCTTTGATGAGGGTTGCCCTCATCAATGTAAACAACCGTGTATTCACCTGTCTTCAACTTCTCCTCTACTTCTAGCTTCTTCGCAGCGTCTGCTGCTATCTTCTCCTTTCGGCTGCCCTTGCCCGTGCCCGCTGCTTGTGGGGGAGGAGGGGGAGGCGGTGGGGGAGGAGTGCCTCCATCTCCAGGGTCATCATGGAGGCCGTTGTCCATGCCGAGGTCAAGTTCGAGTGTCGTCAACGCCAACTGACTTTGACTGACTGGACTAAGCTGCTGCTCTGCTGCTGCTCTGCAGCGGCGCAGCGAGCGAGCGGGGAAAGGGCTGGAGGTGAAGAGTTGTCTGCTAGGTAGCCGATGGGCAGGCGCAGTCAGATTGTCTCACTTCAACGATCCGATGCCACCGCGGCCTCTCCACAGACCGCGTGCGGCCTCTGCGGTCGGCCTATGATGCCATTTTTTGAGAGCTCTGCCACCATGCCGAAGTTAGATCTCAAAAATTGTGTCCACAGTCTTGCTGAATTCACAGAGTCAGGGTGTGGCCGCAAGTGCGGACATAGTCGAGCTGCCTTTCTTCCTCTTTGAAGTCCTCGTAACGCAGGCTGATCCGCTGGAGGCGCTCCGTGACAACGCGGTACTTAAGGCGCTGAGGCGCCGACACTACCTGAATAACAAAGTATGAGCGATGTGCCTCAAGAAGGAGCCATTCAGTTTTCGATACGCAAAGGCTAAACACCTTGGCCAGCTCCAACTCGTTCATTCTCAGCTCGATGTTTGCCTGCTCCTTCTGCATTTCCCGCACCAGGGAGTACAGTGAAGGGTGCGATTTCCCTACCAGGGCGTTGAACCGCCGATGCCACCCCTCGGTGAGATTGTTGGTTCGCGGCTCGCCCTCGCGTGCCGCGCTGTACTGGTTCCACAGCTCTGGCAGGTACGTAGGCCTCCCATACCGCGCTCCTCCACGCCCACCTCGTACAGGCCGCCTGATGTACGTCTTCTCGAAGTACTTGACCAGATCATCGAGCTCGACCGGGACCTCTTCTGAAACCTATGATAGTAAGTTATTAAACTTCATTGTCTGGATATGTTCTGAACAGAGCGGCCAGTCACGAAACTAGTACCTGCGTAAACACTGGAACAATGTCCTCGGGTGGAACGAAGGCTGTGCTGATCAGCATGTGGACTCCGACTTTGACTTCCCTGTTGTATGGATCAGAGTACGCAGCCAGCAGGCCCAGGCTCTGGACGTGCCGGTACACGCTCTGTTCAAGGTGGAAAAGGCACAGACGTAGGACAGCCGCCGGGAACACCGCTGATACTGCATTAATGATCGCCTGCTCGAAGTCACTGATCACAGTGTCGGGGTTTCTGCTCGATCCGCATATCCCGGCTAATGTCGTAAATTGCGTCCAAGACAGTGGTGTACGACTGCTGCTCCTTATTAGGAAGAAGAGCGTACACGTAGGGAAACGCCATGCCACGGAACATGCCGTGGACAGTGAACAGCTGGGTGAATATGGACGGAGACACCTGGGGGCACAAAGAACATTCTTGAGGATGTAAGAGGAAAATACGACATTGATATATGTATCTCATAGTCAACATACCTTAAAGGTGCCGTCAACAAACCACGTAGAGGATCGGGAAAGTGCTCGGAGATTTGCTTTAGTACCAAAGATTGGAATTCTGTTTTGCCTCAGTTGCTCTTCGTCGTCATCATCAGCTTCATGGAGAGAGTCCCACAGTAAAAATAAGTCTCCTCCAAGAGTTTTCCGAAATTCTTCAGGAATCTCACCGATTTCTTGAATGGACTTTGGACTAGGTGGCAGGTTAGAGGTACGTGTCCGTTGGATGGTACGTTACAAGGTAGGTTCAGTGGGGAGCTTAGCCAGGACCACCACTGGGACGTTTTCCAGCCGGTTACTTGTGATTTGGATCGGTGGCATTTCAGGGTTTCCTGTTACTTGCTTCTTTGATGCCGTTGACAATACGCCTGGCTTCAATGTCGTCCTGGTCAGGGGCGTGCATGTACTCCCCTTCTCGAAGCACTTCCTGAGGGTCGCCTACCGTGGTCGCCCTGGCTCTGCATTCCGGCTTCCTGGTGCACACCCAGTAGGTTCTTCCTTTCTTGGTTGAGTGTTTCTGATAAATGAACCCCTTACTCACTAGCAAATTTTTCCCCCGCTTAGATTTATTAAATGAGGCGGTCATGGTGGGCCTCTCTAAAAATGATTTCCCTAACTACAATGCGGCGCCGCCGTCAACAATGCCCCAACTGGCGCGGGAAACCATTGGATGAATTGGGGGCGGATGAATGGGTACGGTGGGTGTAAAGTATTGGAAAAAACGTAGTGGGTCAATTTTTGGAGGGTGTAATTGGGTAGGGCAAACAAATCTTGGGCGAAATGCGGTGGGCGAAACGTCGTGATACCCTGCAAAGTACTCTATTCGGGTGATAATACTACCTCTCTGTTAAGGTACACAAAATACTTTGTTCGATTACGTTGTCTCACACAATTTTGCGCAAACGTCCTATATTCGTACAAATATATGGGAAATTTCGCACGAGTTTGTGCGATTTCACGTTCAAATTTGTACGAAAAAGTTCGCAAGCTGAAAAGTTTGTGAGACCACGTACGACATACAAATATATGTAGCGTGAACCTGACACACCGCTTCATGCCTCAAATTGAGTGAGGAAACATTTATCGCCTAAAGTCGGGTGGTAAAAAAATCGTCATCCAAATAGAAACCTCTTACAGGGCAGTAAAGAACCGCATCAACGTTACCACGCTAATCACCCTGACTTCCCTCGCTACGGCTAACTCGCGCAGTGGCCGCGCTCGGCCCGCTGCATAAGGAGGGGCCAAGAGCGCCACGTGCGGACGGTCGGTCAAGGAGCATGGGTTAAACATCGAGGGCAGCCCTGCTCCCCGACGGCCAGGACGTGGGGCCAGACACGCACTTTCTGAGCACGAGGACGTCTCTGCGGGCACTCCACCAGCTAAGCTGTGTGCACAGTTTGCAGTAAACACTGCATATATACACGCTAAGGTGCGCTAAGGATACTGCTAACACTATTTTACATGCCATGTCTGAAGTCCAATTCGTAAACCTGTCGTCAAAGATGGACTCGCTGGAGCGTTTCTCAGGGCTGTGCATGGCAACGTGTCATCCTTCACAAGACTGCAGATGGATGCCACGGTAAAAGTGTCGCCTTGACATCCAAGCACTGAAAACGTTACGGTCGGACACATGGCCAGATTGTGGCGTGACAAAAAGTCGCGCCAAAAATTGGCGAGGAAATTCACGCCGAAAAGCGGCATGACATGTGTGTCACGCCGTCCTCTGGCGTGAATGACTATAAGTTTCATGAGAAAAGTCGTGCCAAAAACCGGCATGACAGGAAATTCACGCCATAAGTTGGCGTAAATTTCTGAGTCACGCCGATTATTGGCATGACTTTGTTGTCATGCCGTTTTTTGGCGTGACACTGTATTCACGCCCCTAAAATGGAACAAGTCACGCCGATCGATTTTCAGTGAGGGGACGCCTTGTTTTATTTCCCAAGGGGTTTGAGTGAATTTTCAAAGTTGTCCAAATTGACATTACTTTACAGAAATGGATTTGTTTTGACGAGACAAACAAAAAATGTCAACATAAGTCATAAGTTTGGATGGCAAATTAAAAAGTTATTTAAGAGGGTAGACCAGTCTAAAATTTTCAAAAAATCGATTTTTTTTTTAATGCTTTAAAATTTTCTTCGTCGTTTTCTGCGTCGGACGCCGCAAACCCGGTCTCGATCCGATGAGCGGTTGCTGCGTGGCGGCGCGGCAAAGGTCCTGGCGCGGCGGCGGCCGGACGGGCAGGGAGGCAGCCTGGCTCGGTCCCCCTCCACTCTTGGCGCGCCGTGTCGCGCCGCTGCAACCGCCACCGCCACCGCCACACGGTCGCTCCTTCCCTCCCCTCCCCTGAAGACTCCCTCCCTCCCTTCCACTGCCCCCCGCGGAAACGCAAAGTAAAACTGTCTTTTTTGGTTTTTCGCGTTTTTCTCGAAATGCCCGTTTTCAAACTGGTGTGCAAGGTAGAAGCCACAAAAATTGAGCTATCGACTTGAAATTTTTTTCGCATGTAGATAAGACGTGCCGCTATCGTGTGAACCTCCAACTTTTAGTTCCGTTGCGATTTGACTCGTCCAGAATTTTTTAAACTCGAAAAAATTTCCTAAAAAACGGACCTTTAATTTCAGAAGTTCAAAATCGACCTTAAAATTTTTTTGACGTTTATACCCTTGGTTCACGCGATAGCCGCATACAATCCAAAGATTAGTGTTCGAAAATTCCCGGGAACAATCATTTGGGGGAATATTCCCGAGACTTCCCGGGAATTCCCGGGAATATTTCCACTTGACCGGGAACATTGCTGCATGAAAAACTCTTGACATTTGATAAACGTTGGAATTTTTAACACTGTCTCTTACACACTACGTTTTGTTTTGTCTTCCTCTTTAAGAAAAATGGGGAAAAAAGTTGAAAAGTTTCATAAATATTACTTGCTATGTTGCTTTTTTAACTTTATCCTGAAAAAAAATTGTCAATTTTAGCAATTTTTATAAAATTCCCGGAAATTTCCTTGTTTTGGGGTCTGATTGTGCCCGGGAACGTTCCCGGGAATTCCCTAAATTCCCGGGAATATTCCTACCACTTAGAACACTACCAAAGATGCATATCAAATTTGAATGTTCTAGGACTATCGGTTTGGTCAGGATCGTGCACACCATCGAGGCATGTCGCTCCGCCGCTCCGAGGCCATAAACTCGGTCTGCATTACCGCGATCAACATCTGATTACCTGAATGCATACCTTGATATGTGTCTGAACTGCCCATAAAATTTGAGATTTTTACCTCAGACGGTTTTTGAGTTAAAGCCGATTCACCGAACCCTTGCATTTAGACTGGTCTCCCCCCTTAACTTCAAAAGTACAGGGTTGGCCTTTTTGGCTATTTTACAAATTTTTAAGTTCAACAACTTTTTTTATTTCATATCCAAACCTATGACATGTGTTGAAATTTTTTGTTTGTCTTGGCGAGACGAATCTATTTGTGTTTAGTGATGACATTTTGAACAACTTTGAAAATTCACTCAAACCCCTTGGAAATTAAAACAAGGCATCCCCTTGGATTTCAAGGCGGCACTTTTACCGTGTTGCATAGAATATCCTGGTAAAAACAATTCTCTCCTGTCATAGCATAAATTAAGGCAAAAAATATCACGGAATTTTTTAAATATTGATCAAATTTTCAAATTGCCTCAGAGTGGAAGTGTACACGTGTGACAGTAATTTTAAGGGGCAACATCACTTCAAATCAGTCAAAAAATTCAATTTATTTTTGTTCTTTCAAAAAATACTGCCTTCTTTTCTGCGTCGAATGCTGAAAACCTCATCTTTTTGGTTCAAAAATTGTGACTTCAGGGGCTTTTGAGCCAAGTTTCGTTATGGGGTAGGAGCGCCGTTTCTCGAACTTCAACCACATTTTTCTCGGAATAAAAATTTCGGTTACTATTCCGAATGACGGCTCCACCTATATAGAGTGAAAGTTTGGTATGATTGGACACATTGATTAGCACTGATCAAAACTGCAAATAATATGTGGCGCTCTAGAGGGAAATTGCCGTAAATGTGTATTCAAGTACCCCACCCTAACCTCGAACGCTGCAGCGATATCGTGAAATACGCTCGTTCCGTCAACTCACCACACACATCAGGTAAGGGAAATGTTAGGAAGATGTTGGATCTACCTCGCAGACATACAATATAATTTCAAATATTTTCCCATCTATTAATTCCGTAAAGTTGACACGGTCGTCTGCACTGTGAAAATTTGTTGTCACTTTATGACAAAATCGTGGATAATAAAATTTCATCACTTTAAAGTAATGACAATGTCATCACGAATTGATGACAATTTCATCAAAGCTTCTATACTAATTGCATGGGCGTGCGTGACAACAATGTTATGAATTGTTTTGATGACATTTTTGTAAGGAAAATGAGCCTTGAAATAGTAATCAAGTGACGACTCAAATTTTCACAGTGTGCTGAGGTGACAGGTGGCGCCATCTTGGGGCGGCTTCGATAAGCTCGACGGCCCCGTCCAGTTTACCCGAATTAATAGAAGCCAAAATATTTGGAGGTATATTGTAGCTCTGCGAGGTGGATCCAACATCCTCTAACCTTACCCCCTCTACCCAGTGCGTGGTAAGTTAACAGGACGACCGCATTTCACGATGTCGCTGTATTGTTCGTGGTTAGGGTGGGGTACGCATTTACAGCAATATCCTTCTAGACCGCCACATATTTCTTGCAGTTTCGAACAGTACTCAATACCTGTCCAATGATACCAAACTTTCGCCCTATGTACGCGGAGGCGCTGTTCAGAATAATTACCAAAATTTCTAACTTGTCTTAAGGTCCCAGGGCGCAGTTTTTGAGCTACAGTGAGGAGATTTCGCGTGGATACTCCTATCATTGCAAATAGAAAGGTCTGACTTCAGATCCTTTCAGTGGTGATACTGAAATGTTACACCGTAAAAAGGGTCATACACAAATATATGACCGTTGTAGAGTTCATACACAAATGTATGACTGATGTAGTGGTCATACACGAATGTATGACCGAAAAAGGGTGATACTTTTTTGTATCAACGATGAAGGTTCATATATCCCCAAGCTAAACGAAGGTCAACCCTGCTAATGTCTGATCTTTTGTCGGTCGTACATTTGTTTATGATTGTTTTTCGGTAATAGATCCGTGTATGACCTTTCTTCGTTTACACATTTGTGTATGACCTTTTTATCGGTCATACTTTTTGTATTGCCAAAAATTGGTCCGATGTCTCATCTTTTGAATTTCAGTGTATTACGTGCCGCTACAATTGAAAGTAGGAGAATTTTGATAGCACATTAGCCTACATTTTTTGGTCTTAGTTTAATATTTTTGAACCTTACCCGACCTAAATTTATTTCAAGGATATGTTAAATATCTGCTTTCGAAACAAATTGAGTCGTTTCTGGTCCTTTAGGTTCGTTTTGGTTTAATTGACAGTGGTACTGTACTGCACATACTCCACTCACACAGTGCTAGTCTCATATGTTAAGCCAGACCTTACATTGGATGAAAATCAACTTTGTGACATCCAAGATTCCGTGATTTTTAAATTATTTTTTTAAAATTGAAGATTGCTGCTATACACTGACGGTGGTCATATCCTGGACTCCGATTTTTTAAACTTTAAGTTTGATAGGGGGAGCAATATCCTTTAGACATGATGTTTGGGTGACAAGGAGCAGGTTCTGATACCGTTTATTGCAAGCCACGATCCCAGTCTTTCACACCGGTGTTCAAAAGTTGGACCCCCGGTGGGAAATGTGGACCTCCCCTGATATTCTTCTCTTTGATCGGTTGATGTCAAGTTACGTAGCAGAAACGGAATTTGAGGTCTCCAGCGGCTGCACTGGTCATATAAAAGAATTCCAGGGGTGCTCCACGTTTCCCACTGGTGCTCCACATGACCCGTTCACGATGCCCAATGCGGCTCACTTCGCGTCACATCGAGTCGAACCACGTTGGTGGGGACAGCATGTTAACGATGTACCGGCCGGCCGTGAGGTAGAGAACAACCGCCCACATGACGTAGAGAGACATCTCCAGGACATACAACCTGTCGAAACAAGCCATTTCTCTGTTCGTTAGACGAGGACGCGCTCCACGCCAGACCACCCGAGGAGTGGCGTGGGATGGTGCATCAACAACGTTGAATATATCGTTTGCTCTGCAATACCCACCTTCTGAGCCGGCGGAGCCTTTGCGATAGCGGTGCCTCCTCCTTGAAGATGTACTTCATCATGCCTTGAAGCGCGGCCTTCTGGAATTCTTTTTTATCCTTTACAAACAGAATATCAAACGTTCAAGTTTATGCAGCAGTTTCCATTTGTTCGCTGTCGCATGGCGGCTCACGTTAGAGGGGGCCGAAAATGATTATTTTTTCGAAATCTGCGGACCTTTATGGTGACTTCTAAGTGATTTGGTGAGAATTTTTTTGAAGTTTTATTTAATTTGATCAAACAACGGATAAAGGCCCCCTAAGTGCACTAAAGATCTGCAATTTCATAAGTTAACACATTTTTCAAAACTTTTCAAAAACCCTTAAAAACGTGGAAATTACGATATTTGTTCAAAAATGATACACCTCGTAGACAGGGGGGGTTCAAGGGTGTTCAAGTACCAACCGATAGATTCCTGAAGCCACTTATGGTTTTCCTGAGATACAGTGCCCCATCCGCAAACAAAGTGGTGCATTGACGCTGCCGGGGCCGTCAATAAACGAGCACAAGCTTGAATTTATGGAAATCCAGATTGTTTTCTGCCCCTGTGAGGGAGGCAACCGGTTCCTGATGACCCCTATCACTCGCTTGGGCTTCTCTTGTGTTGCGGACACTTTGTTACACTCACACTAAAAATCGATCGGCGTGACTTCGTCCCATTTAAGGTGCGTGATTAAAGTGTCAAGCTAAAAAACGGCATGACAAACAAGTCATGCCAATAATCGGCGTGACTCAGAAATTCACGCTAACTTTTGGCGTGAATTTCCTGTCATGCCGGTTTTTGGCACGACTTTTCTCATGAAACTTATAGTCATTCACGCCAGAGGACGGCGTGACACACATGTCATGCCGCTTTTCGGCGTGAATGTCGTGTCACGCCAATTTTTGGCGCAACTTTTTGTCACGCCACAATCTGGCCATGTGTCCGACCGTAACGTTTTCAGTGCATACGGTCCCCTTCGGCTGGCTGCAGTAGACTACACAGTCAAAAAACCTGCAAATTTTTGCTAAAAAAGACAATTTTTGGCCCCATTACGGTAGGCAAACATGCGGAATAATGCGGCGTATTTTTTTTTCCATCCGTCGTGACAAAACAAACAAATTGATGTTTCGGTTTTGAAAATCGGACTAAAACTACGGATTTGGTGATTTTTTTAATCGCGTGTACACTGGAAAAATCTATTTGGCGATGGAGGCAGTACCTAGAATCGTCGGATCGAAAAAAAAAAATAGGGGGTCGCTTATTTTTTATGTGGAACCCGAATCCGAGCGGCGTTGGTCGATCCGAGAAAGTCGCCAAAATTTTGGGTCACCCTACCAACAACCCTGAAAAATCTTGCCTCGATCAGCTGAGCCGTTTAGGAGGAGTAGGAAACACAGACAGACAGGAAAGTTTTTTCAACCCTTGTGAAGGAACTGGCTTCGCTAATCGCTCAGGCAAAAAGCACTAAAATACGTCAGAAAAAGTGCAAATTTTTGGTGACCGCACATTTTAAGAGGCCGTCCACATATTAGGTAATCATCAAAGGCGAACGGGGGTGGTAGAGCTGTGGCTTATGCCTGATTACATGGAGGGGAGAAAATGTCCTGATTACGTAATCAATCATCTCAATTGTCACGGCGCAATTGATCCAGGAAGCGTAAGAAAGGAATAACTTGACTTATCATTAAATTGGGTTTTTGTTTTCTTACTGTGCCTTGTAATGGTTCTCATCATTACACCAAACAATTTGGCTCAATTCCTTGCAGTTTAGGATAATATCCACATAGAAAGAGAATACAACTAAACTTGGCCCCTTTAACGTCATAAAATTTAGCGGAAAATGGAATCAACTCAACCGAAGCCCACATGACTCCGTTGAAAATATAGTCAGTAGGAGATAACTCAACTTTGTAATTTTGTGAATGTAGTGTAAAAAGAATCAAGTCAACTAAGCCCTTATCATTTTCAAAACTGAAATGGAAAAAGAGCCAAGTCAAAACAATACACTAAAGTAACAAGCCCTTTATGCTGACTAAAGCTCCACTTGACATGTCTCCAAATTCCACTCCGTTTAGGAATAGCAAGTTGAGATGACTCTTTTCCATTTTAACGGAAAGTGATAAGTCACAGAAACCCTCTACGGAGACGAAGTGATCTGGCTCTTTTGATTTTTTTTTTCTCAAAATTTAACTAATGCTTTATGAACTTGTTATCATCTACAATACACGTTTGTTTTGTTTAAATTTTCCTGACAACAGTTTTTTGTTTTTCCCAAAAATGGCCCAAATGGAGTTAACCCCTTCTTCCGCTTCCTGGATCGATTTTTCTGGTCTCAAATTTCACTGAAATCATGAAGAATATTAGTGTCTTGATAAATACCCAATTTTAGGCGAGTTACACTTTATCACCCAAATTTGGATTGCCAAAATCTTCCTCACCCAAATTTGGGCGAGAAAAACTTACTCTTTAAATATACCGCTTCGACGATGCTTCACATTTTCCAAAATTTTAATTGATTGCGTAATCCTGCGGGTGGGTTGGGGGTGTTCGTCCGCTGACTACGGATGATGACGTGGGGTAGAGGGGAGGTCGAAAGTCCCTAAAATGTGATACCGTAATATATAGACGGCCCCTAAAGACATTTTTACATAGTTTCGTTTGTTTAGGCAATTGCTGATGAACAAAATGAAATCAATTTCGACCCCCGACCAAAGTTTCAACCGCAAAGGGCTACCGCGACCCGAATTTTTCGAACATAATCTAATTTGACCCTTCAGCAAGTATTGCACTAATTGCCTCTCCCACCCTTGAACTCGCTTGCCGAAGGCAAGCAGGGGGCGCCGCACCGTGAAACGGGGAAATTTCGGGCACTTTTGAGAGGTATTTTTAAAATTGTGAAGGTCGTGGTGTTGCCATGGACCTGAGGGTAAAAATTTAGCATCTACCCACCTTTAGCTTCAATTTGACGCCAATTCCAGATATCTACGCCTCATCGTTTTTACAGTGGAGGGCCCAAAGCAGTGCCCGAAATTACCCCGTGTTGGGGTAATTTCGGGCACCCCAGGAAAAAACGACTTGTCGTTCTGATTTTGGTCTCAAAATCAATGATTGTCTCTTTCTTTTGAGCTTATGTGATAAAATGTAAAATTCTTAAGGATGTAGATGTGGAGGGATGGTAGGGGTGGTCATTTGTACATAATTTGAAGTCATGATTGGAACAAATAATTTGATGTTTGGGAGAGTGGGGTGGAGCTAATTAGGACGCTCCTTGTTGAACGTCAAACCTTGAACCTTTATCCTTTTTTGTTTTTGATAATGATACAACTCGGGCCACACTCTATTACGCGAAGATAAGTAGTGGATCTTCCTCTTGAAACTGACGTACATGGGAGGCAAGTCTTATGCACAATTGGGAAGATACAGGGGCTTTCTGGAAAACTCTGCATTCCGTAGCAACCCAGCAAGCCATGCGGCCGTTCTCAAAGTCAAAGTCCTCGTAAACATGATAAAATTTTAGTCACGAACCAATCATTGACACTAAGATAGAATGCGTACATACTACACATAAGAAGTACGGATGTAGCCTTGGCCCATTTTTATGATAGTCAAAGTTCCACAAAGTGACTGCTGCGGCAGTTGAGTATTATCTTTGTTAATGGATTATTTCCATCTTTCAGAAGAGCTCTGAAGAGCTGGAAAAAGCACCACTCTAGCCCTGCGAAATTCAAATTGTTCAGAACAACCCTGCTAGCCCTTGCATGCCATTTCATGCCCAAAATTACCCCTAAAAGTAACAATTTTTTAGTTTTGAGCCCCTATTTACCATACTATTTGCCGCAGGTGATTGTTTCTTTCACACAGCATGCTCATAACATGTCCAAATCGAAAAAAAATACCTTATGCATCGTTTGTGAACAGGTTTGGCTTGCCAGTCGAAGTTTTCACGCATACACTGAATTTAGGTAAAAAGTGTAAAATACGAAAATCACTGTATCTCGAAAAGATTGGATCTGTTTTGGTCTATAGAGGTATGATCCGACGGATTTTAGTGTGGAAAATGCGATGCGCGCAACAAGACAAGCCTCCGAGGTCGCCGCTAGACGGCACCATCATCGCAACGCTTTCGGGCAGAGATGCCCGAAATTACCCCGTTTCACGGTAGGACAAGGTGGGTGTAAACGCCAGGCGCGGGTTGTCGTAACTTGAGCAGCATCGCAAAGCCTGTTACGCCAAGACACGGTCTGGCGAACACCTACCTCGTTAATGTAATTTGAAAACTCTGGTGCCATTGGGGGACCTTTTTCCGTTGTCTGATCAAAATTTTTAAAAAAAAAAAAAATCATAGAAAAATTTTTACCGACTGACACAAAAGTCACCATATCCATCTGCGGATTTCGAATAAAATAAATAAAAATGGCCCTCCTCTAGGCTTACGTATTTGAAGCAGGACAGCTTGTCATCGATGACGATGCCGAAGTCGGGCCGCTCGGCCGGATCGATGAAGGCGTGCAGCTCGTCACACTTTCGGGTCTCGATGGGGAACTCGTTATGCAAGAAGTAGGCTACCGCGCCGTTGGCTTGGAACGCTTTCCGGTACGTGGCTATCACCCTGGGAGGAAGGCGCCCTTTGTGAGCAAAATGAACCCCGCCCCTCCAGCCGCGGCTTGTCCTGTCGCAGCGCTTAAACCAGGGGGTGGCAACGCCTTTTACATGCATTGATGCCACGTGCGACCCCTCCTTAAAACAGAACACTTTTCAAGCAGATACTCTCTGAGACCTGAAAAGGAATCGAGTAAAACTCGAAAGCGGCATCAAGTTTAAAGGTCACTTTAAAGTTGAAATTGAACGTGAGCCCACTTCCGACCTGTTCACCCCTCGAAAACGCATATCTAAGAAAGAGAAAAATAGGTTTTGACTAAGAGCGCTACAAGAACAGTGTCAACTTAGTTCTTCAAATCGCTTATCTCAAAACGTTTCTTAGCCTTTGAGATGAAACCTGGCCTAAACACTTTGTCAATTCATACATCATTGTTACAACAAAACAGCTTTATGTAATTATACTTAGTACTTTCGATCTCGGCAAAGTAATCTCTTGATGCAAGGGGGGTCACACATGGCGTCCGGGCATGTGTCGGGGGTTGCCACCCCAGGCCTTAACAGTTTTATTTAGAAGGGTGAAGCCGATTGCAGGTCTCTGTGCGAGGAACCATCGGCTCGCTTGCTGTTTCCTGCTGTATTGAACGGTTCGGGCGCTGCGACGAGGACTCCCCGGGCCGAGGGGTCGGCTTTGTTTGGCTCACATGAGACTGCTGACCGTTACCCGCGGCCCGGCTGCCTACCTCGGCTTTTGGCCCGCCAGCCTGAGCAGCGTGTCGACGGCCAGGCCGTAGGGCAGCTCGCTGAGCACCGTGCCCAGCCAGTAGTACATGTAGCACTTGCCGACGTGGAAGCTGGGGTACCGGATCGGGTTCACGGAGTAGGCGTACAGTCCCGCCACATCTCTTGTCAGTGCTTCGGCAGTAGCCCTTTCGTAGCGCGAGCCCTCCATGTTCACCACGTCGACTGAACTCTCGTCCCGACCCCTGCAATTCATTATGTGCATAAGCCTTGTTATGGTCCGCCCTCCTACCGTGGAACGGAGTAATAGGCTCAGCAATTAGCGGGCAGGGTGGACATGAGCCCCGTCCCGTTTGAGCCCCGATGACCTGAGCCCCGGTCGAGCCCGACTCGAGCCCCAGCTTGAGCCCGGACCGAGCCCCGACAGCCAGAGCCCCGACCTGAGCCCGGACTGAGCCCCGACCTAAGCGCCATTTGAGGCCCACGCCAAATAACTTCCCCTTTTTCCCTGTTTTGGGGCCAAATTGCGACTTTTCTTGGCGTGGGGCTCAAGCGGTAAGCCAAGCTGCCGTGCGGTAGAGTTGTCGAAACCGAGCGGTGAAGTGATTCCCTACGTCTTTCGGTAGCGTTTCGGTTCGGTATGGTAGTCACCGAGGCGACTTCGGGCGACTTCGGGCAACGTTGCCGATGCGCACTCAGTTCAGCCAATCAGAATCAAGAGACCACCTCTCTGACCACTGAGTTCGCGAACGTACTCTGGAACTGAACTGTTATTATTAAATAGCCGGCGGGAATTGCAAGAAGGAATCACAACAAGAGTGTGCATGAGTGAATGAGGATCATCTAGACTGCAAACATGGAGGTTGAAAACAAGGTGAGTATTTTACTACGAGAAAGTAGATACGGCGATTATTTAATTTTTTCATAGTAATAATAGTGTTACGAGAGCATTTTGATTTGGTGATTGCATTAATGTATAATAACATTATGGGACACACATGAGGTTATGTTTTCTAAGCTCTGTTTTTTTTTTTTTTTTTTTTTTTTTTTCAAAGGGCGAAAGGATCTCAACGGAACAGCGAGAAGTAATGCTCGATTTCATGAAGAGGCACCCAGCATTGGCCACGGGCAGATTTACAGCTTCCGACGGTGCCAAACACAAAGCACGCCTGCTTCATGATCTCGCAGCACAACTGAACAGCTGTTCTACAGGGGTGACAAAGTCTGATGACAAGTGGCTCAAGGTATTTGTCAACATTTAGTCTTGGTTTTACCAATATGCTGGAAATGTCAAGTGTCAGTTCTAGTCTGGTTCTATCTTGCATTGTTCCAGTCTTGGCAGGATTGGTGCTTATATAAATGTTGATTGTGTTTTTATCTCAGTGTTATCATTTTCACATGGCTATTTTAAAAGATGTGATATTATCTTTAGATGTTATTATATTTTAATGACTTATTGTGTGTTAATTGATATTGTTTTCTTCTATTAAGAAAATTTATTATCAGAATTTGGAAATAGTTCGTTGTTTTGAAATTTTTTTTATGTGAATTTAGTACTTTCAATACACATCAAATTAATAAGGATGTGATATTTTTACTCTTAAAATGTATTATTCATTACAACTGGACTGATTATGTTGACTGATGTGCCTAAACCGGACTGATTACGTTAGTCATTGCTCTTGTCCTAGTGATAAGTGTTTGAGCTAATATTTTGTGTTTGAGCTAATATTTTTTCTGTGATTGGCACTGTATCTGTACCATTTTATATCAGTATTTTATAGTTTTGTATTTTCGAAGTAGGAATTAAATGATGGTTTATTATATCAACTGAAGTGTTTTAATCCAGCTACCCTTTGCAATATTCGGATTGCATTCGGATCACGTTCACAAAATCCATAGCTTGATCAATGTCACTTATTTTCCTATCAAACTCCAACCGACTCTAACACTGAAAATCTACTCGGGAAGTCCTTACCGACACCTCAGACCCTCTCGGTAGAATTGTCGAAGATTCGGTGGACAAACCGATCGGTAACTGCCTTCGGAAGCTTACGGAATAGCAACTTCGGCTACCGAACCGAATGTGACGTCACTACCGAAGGAATCGTACCGAACCGAGCGGTAGCGGGGATAGGGAATAGGGCTCCAGGTCGGGGCTCTGGCAGTCGGGGCTCAGTCCGGGCTCAGGTCGGGGCTCGACCGGGGCTCTAGCCGGGGCTCAGGTCATCGGGGCTCAAACGGGACGGGGCTCATGTCCACCCTGCCAATTAGCGAAGCCAGTTACTCCAATGGGATTGAAAAACGTTTCCTGTCTGTCGGTCTGTCTGTGAGTCCACACTACTCCTCCCAAAAGGCTCGGCCGATCACAGCGAGATTTCGCTAAGTTGATAAATGTGTTTTTGGCTCGCCACACACCAAAATTCAGCGTTCTGTCTCAATTTACGTAGTCGTTCCCACGAAAAAACAGAAGGTAGGTGAATGCCAGAACGTGTTTTGTCGTCACAGGCTTCGCGATGCTGTGCCAGTTACGACAATCCACGCCTGGCGTTACTTTCCTTAGCCTGCGGCGCTCCCTGCGTGCCTTCCTCAAGCTGTTCGAAGGTTTGTGGGGGCAATGACCAGTGCACAACGTGATGTAGGGTCAAAGTAGATTGTGTCAGAAAATTCGAATCGCGGTAGCTCCTACGGTTGTAAAACCATTCGTAGGGGGTAAAAATTGATTTCATTTCCATCATCGGCACATTCCAAAACATACTAAACTATAAAAAAATGTCTTTAAAATGTTAAGTCCCAAAAAAAGTTGCACTTAATCTGCCTTTTTTTCCTGTTTCTTCGTTGGTACGACTGGGGAAAAAAAACACTTCCACCAGATTGCCGAGTGAAGAACCAGAGAAATAAAGAGCACCGGAACCAGTCTTCAAAATCGCCTTATTTGGAGGATTTGATGAATTTGAATCATGAAACTCATCCTGGTTTAATTTTAAACAATTTTTTGAACCCAAATGAACACATAATATTAACAAGAAGGGACTGTTAGGGACTGATTCCGGCCTATGTGATGCTTCTTCCTTTCCACTTGGCGCTCTGTTGGAAGTGTCTAATGAGACAGAAAGCTGAATTTTCGCAAGAGACAAGGACAACCCTGAAAACTCGCTACGATTGGCTGAGCCGTTTGGGAGGAGTAGGGCGGACACACGGCCAGACAGACAGATGAAACTTTCAAACCTAACCCAATTGGACTGACAAGGGAAGTGTCCCAGGTCTTACATCCAGATGTTGACCAAATTTTGTTTTTTTTTTTTAGTTTTTGCTAGTTTTTTTAAAATCGAATCCATTTTAAAGGGTGTTGTAATATATCTCAGCAGGAACTTTTATGCGGAAAATTAATCTCTTTTATAGTACAAAAGATTCCCAAAATTTTTGCTAACTTTGAGATAGAAGGTAGGTGTACGCCGGACCGTGTCTTGTAACAGGCTTCGCGTTGCTGCGCCAGTTAGAAAACCCACGCCTGGCGTCTACACCTGCATTGGTCTGCAGTGCTTCCTTGTCGAGCCAAGGGCATATCTTATAACCTTGCCAAATCCCAACCAGATCGGCTGAGCCGTTCAGGAAGAGAAGGACACACATACACACTCATACAGACAGGAAAGTTTTCCAACTCCCGTGGAGAAACTAGCTTCGCTAATCGCTGAGCCAAAATTAAAATGAGTTGGTTGAAGACCCAGGAAGTGATCTATTCCTTCGGGCCGGAAATTGATTTTGTTGTTGGCGCGCACTCACTTGAGCACGCTGATGTTCCTGGCCCGCGCCACGGCGCACACGATCATGCCCCGCACGGCCCAGTCCACGGGCGTGTAGGACAGCGCCACGCCGGGGTCGGCGTACGAGAAGCGCAGCACGCCCTTGGCCGCGCCCGCCCACATGGCGTACGGGCCGTACAGGTTGTCCATCCAGCCCGGGAACGGGTCCTGGCAGCTGCTGATGACTGGAGCAGAGGCTGCTGGACGACCCGCACCACTGCCAAGGAACAGTGGGCCACCACGCCGGCGCAGGCCGCCGAGACTCGAGACGCGGTAGGACTCGAACCGAGCGTGTGGCCGCACCAATGGATTGTTCCCCGAACGAGGAATCCATTGGTGTGGAAGCACGTTCGCTCCAAGTCCCATTTGTCCCATTCACTGACTCTGGACCTCCAAACGCGTCTCAAAGTTTGCCCGCCGGCGCACAGGCCCACTGTGCCCCGGTGCTGCTCTGCTTACCCACGGCGGGCCGGAAGATGATGGCGGGGATGTCGTGGCGCGCGTCGTTGACGACGTTCTCGGCCAGCGCCTTGGAGAAGGTGTAGGTGTTCGGCTGGAAGCCCAGGATCCTGCAGCAAGGCGCCCACGGGAAAGGTCTCCATGATTCCACGCCAAATCATCTACGTCCAAGCCCACACGTTCGCAGAACCCGGTAATATTTTCCACGATTGTTAGTCATATGAGACTGTAAAGACCCCATACTTTTTTTCCCAAAAAGTGCTCTGGGGTCTGAGAAATCTTTATTTCAAAATGTTCCTCAAAACACTGAAAATCTATCGGCGTGACTTCGAGCCGTTTTAGGGGCTTGAATAAAGTGTCACGCCAAAAAACGGCATGACAGAAAGTCATGCCCAAAATCGGCGTGACTCAGAAATTCGCGCCAATTTTTGGCGTGAATTTCCTGTCATGCCGGTCTTCGGCATGACTTTTCTCGCAAAACGCACTGCCATTCACGCCACATGACGGCGTGACTCACATGTCATGCCATTTTTCGGCGTGAATTTCCTGTCACGCCAATTTTTGGCGTAACTTTTTGTCACGCCATAATTTGGCCATGTGTCCGACCGTAACATTTTCAGTGAAAGCACCGGCAGACTTAATGGGCGGATCCAGTGCAGAGTTTCCCGCAAATCGCTCGTCCTCCCAAACCAAACAAAAAGCAGTGTGTCTGGTTGACATTTGCGTTCCGAGAAAGGTCCAAGCTACTTTATAAGCCATCCCTGCAAACTAAAGGGTGTACACAGCACCCTTTCATGACAGAATGCCTCGGAGCAAGGAAATTGAATCGTGTGCTATTAGGACTTCTGGGCGATTTCGACCAAAATATTTTGAGGTCTTAGGTTGGACCACAAGACGAACAATCGCTGCAAGTTTCATCAAAATCAGAGCACTCATCGATTTGAACCTTGTCGATTCCACATGGAAAGACCCCAAAGTGGGCATGCACAGGTCCACGAGAATGGCTCGTTCTCCTAAACGGAAAACAATACTTTTTGTGTTTACTCCCTTTGTTAGAGAAGAAATTAAGGAAAATTTTAACCCAAACCCAACTCATTTTGGTTCAGGTACCAACCGTTTATCATCAGTTGGAAGAATTGACTCAAAACTATGAAAAATAAAAAATTGTGCTATAATTTTAAAAATATCTTATTTTATTCAATTAATTAACTTCTTTCCAACGGTGTATTCATTTTTTCCCTGCGGTGAATACTTTCGGGGATATTTGCAAGTTTTCAGGAACAAGAAATTTTTTGAGGAAAGTTTTTAAATCGAGATATCTCAGACCCCCGAGCTTTTATTCGCCAAAAAAAGGGGTCGTTTTTAGTCCCACAGGACTAACAATCAGTGAAAAGATCACCGGGTTCTGTGAACGTGTCGGTAAGGCAGTGGATGACTTGGCGTGGAACGACCCAGGTGTCAAGGTGACATTACATCGGACGGCCAAAATTAGCGTTTTTCGACGTCAGCTTACTTAATTTTTCTGTTCTTTCATTGTCCGTAACTATGGCCACATTTGTGCACATAGAATCTATTTACTAAATTTTAAGCAACAGTTTCATGTTGAGCTGAGTTATTTCAGAATTGTTCCCAATTTATGTACAAATTTACACGTATGCACAAATGTGGGTATAGTTATGGTTAAAAAGTCCATACGCATGTAGCGTAAAGTGCATGTCAATTGATGTCCTTAAAAGTAATTTGATATCTACCGTTGCGAATTCGACACAAAATACCTCTTCAAATTCAGGTTATGTGAGCTCACTGATGAAAAGCATGACTAAATTTTATTAATTTGGGGTCACCAGACGCGAGCTTGACCTTTTTCTGTTTTCTGCACATGGTTTGGGTCGAGAGCCACCGACATGCACTGGCATTCAAAATAGGTTGTACTACACTAGGGTGGATCTTAAATTTTTTTATTGGTGAAATCTACTCTTGAGGACATTATAAGAACGTTAACAAGTCTCTTTTGTTCTGGAAATTTTTCAATCATATTCGTATTACAGGCCAAAGTAGGGTATTTTGGCTGAAAAATAGTGTTTTTTTTATGATTGCGTAAAAAGGACGCAAGGTATCGAAACCGATGGGTTCTCAAAAAGTGTAACATTTTATTCTCTCTCAAATGGGCGTACGCCCGTTTTTGTCAAGGGACAAAAATCTG
Source organism: Stenchaetothrips biformis (assembly GCA_030522485.1). Classification (NCBI taxonomy): domain Eukaryota; kingdom Metazoa; phylum Arthropoda; class Insecta; order Thysanoptera; family Thripidae; genus Stenchaetothrips; species Stenchaetothrips biformis. Next base: position 2,435,967 of record CM060089.1, on the reverse strand, counting down.
AGCAACATCGCGTATTTAGATGTGATCGCGATGTTGCTCAGATTTCTAGTCGTCTGACAAAAACGGGCGTACGCCGACTTGATAGAGATTTATCATTTACATTTTCAGAGACCCTGCCGGTTTTCATACGTTGCGTAGTTTTTTCATAATCATAAAAAAGCAAACTACTTTTTAGCCAAAATACCCAGCTTTGTCCTGTAATATGAATATGATTAAAGCATTTCCAGGACAAAAGCGACTTGTTAACGTTCTTCTTATGTCCTCAAGACTTCGTTTCGCCAATGAAAAATAATAATAATTGGGATCCAACCTATTGTACACCTCAAAATAACCATGGTGTAATACACCACAGTGAATCCTTTACTCCTATGTTCACTGCACCTCAAATCATCTTTGGTGATTTCCTGGCTCCCATGAAAACTGCATTGTACACCGCAGTACACAACAATATGATGGTCCCGATCCCGACACAATGTGTGTTAAACCTGGCCGCATTTGAAATGCGGTGAATTCAACATAGATGTAAAAAATGTCAATATTTGTCAAATCCGCGTTGAAGACAACGCAGAATTGTGATGTCAAATCTACGCTGCGGCTCCAGGTGCGTAACTTTTGAGACACCACACCGCAGATTGAGTTTCACCACGGATAATAGGGTTGAAAGTACCTCATTTAGAATATCAGTGCAGCCAACCTACTTGTACGTGAGGCTGTTCAGGGTGTGCTTGTCCTCCGTCTCGGCGAGCCGCACCATGGTGCGCCAGTCCAGCTCGGTGGGGTAGTGGTGCTCCCTGAGCACGGCCTCGTTGGTGAAGCAGTAGGTGGTGGAGACGTGCTGCAGCACCTCCAGCCGGCGCATCCGCCTGCACAGGGCGACCACCTCGGCGGTGCCCCTGGTGTTGAGCAGCAGCGCGTCCTTGAGCGGGTCTTCGAAGCGCACGGTGGCCGCGGCGTGGAACACGTACGCCACGCTGTCCACCAGCAGGGCCTCGTCCGCGGCGCTGAGGCCGAGCCGCGGCAGCGAGCAGTCCCCGGCCACCGCGTGCAGCTTGGCCGCCGCGTCGGGATGCTGCCGCAGCAGCGGCTCGAACAGCTGCGCAGACAGCACTACATGGCGGCACATCGGCAACCCGGCCTGGCCAGTTCCCCCTCAAAGAGGAAAATGATGTTTGTATTTAATCAAAATAAGATCTCAGACTTCACTAACAAAAAAAGAGTCATGTTCAGAACTAAAATTGGTTGAAGTTTTCTTCATAACCTTAATTTCGGGAGGCAGGTTTTCAAAGGCTTTTCGGTGGGAAAAGTAATGAACTGTTCCTTCGTATGAGGGGGCAGTGTCCGGACTTTGGACCGTCTTGGCTGACTGGCCCGGCTGGCAGACCAGCTAGCCGCCGGCTGCCCCTAGCTCTGTCCCGCTCCCACCGGCACGAGACACCATCCGTCTGCCTCTCTCACTCGCCTGTCAGCCGCCGGCCGAATGAATCAATTAATTTATTCTTAAAAGGTTTAAGCATGCATAACTCAGAATGTCAAAAACATAACTAGGGAAAAGTGCTGAACATGGATCAGGGTACCGATCGTGGATCATTTTCGTAAGCAACCGCAAAACAAAGCGATCGATTTTGGCTAAGCGATTAGCGACGGCAGTTACTCGACTGGGGTTGGAGAGTTTTGTCAGTCTGTGTGTCCGCATTACTCCCAAACGGCTCAACCGATCGAGGCGAGATTTTGCAGGGAAGTGGAGTATGTCCTTGTCCTCGGCTCGCCAAACGCCAGAATGAAGCTTTTTATCTGAATTCATTCAGTCGTACCAACAAAAATACACTTAAACACGGCCGAAAAAGTGGAACTTTGTTGAGACTTTACATTTAGGAGGCACTGCAAAGCCAGCAGTAAGCTTGCTTGCCACAAATGTGGCAAGCCTTTTTGAATGCCAAAATTTGGCAAGCTTTGACCTGAAATCTTCATAAGCTTGCCATATTTTGGCAAGTTTCAGAGTATTTCCGGGCCAAGCTTGCCAATTCTTGGCATTCAAAACGGCTTGTCAAATTTGTGGCAAGCAGACTTATCACTGGCTTTGCAGTGGGCATTTTTACTAAGTTTCGTATGTATTAGAAGCTGCTAATGGCGAAAGTGTAATAAATTTCGACCCCCGAAAAGTTTCAACCGCGTCGCTACCACGACTAGATCTTTCTAACTTGCTGAGCGATAAGCGAAGCCAGTTACACTACTCGGGTTAGGAAACATCTCCTGTCTGTCGGTCTGTGTGTGTGTGTGTGTGTCCGCACTACTCCTCCCGAACGGCTGAGCCGTTCGGGGCGAGATTTTGCAGGGTTTTTAGGTATTTCCTTGGCTCACCACAGGCTAAAATTCAGCTTTCTTCATGAATTATTTCGGTTGTACTAACGAAAAACTTAAAAAACGGCAGAAAAAGTGCAACTTTTGACTGACTATACATTTTCACATGGTTTCGTATGTTTAGGGAGGTGCTGATGACTAAATTGATATCAATTTCGATGACCGAAGTAGCAACCGCGTAGCGGCTACCTCGACTAGTATTTTCTAATATAACCTACTCCAACTCTTCACCACGTGATGCACTTAGCATTGCCTCAGTAAACCCTTAAACAGCTTACCGAGGGCAAGCAGGGAGCGCGGCAGGCCAAGGTAGGTGTAACCCCTAGGTGTTAATTGTCGTTACTGGCGCTTCATCGTAAAGCCTGCGACGTCAAGACACGGTCTGTCGTACACCTACCATGTTACAAGGTAGGTGTACGCCATACCGTGTCCTGTCGTCACAGGTTTCGCGATGCTGCGCCAGTTTCGACAATCCACGCCTGGCGTTACACCTACCTTGGCCAGCGGCGCTCCCTACTTGCCTCCGGTAAGCTGTTTCAACGTTCATTCACTGAGAATGAAAGAGTCATGATCATGACCAAAATTTTGGGTGAGGAATTCTTTATCACCCAAATTTGAGTGAGGAACGTTTCCTCACCAAAATTGGGGTGAGGAAGCCTTTCTCACCCAAATTTGGGCGAAGAACGGTTCTCACCCAAATTCGGGTGATAAAGTGTTCCTCGCCCACAATTGGGTATTGATCAAGACTCTTTCATTCTCAGTGTTGAGGCCATGAGTGCTCTACGTGATGAATGGTTGAAGTAGATTTTATTAGAAAATGCTAGTCGAGGTAGCCCCTACGCGGTTGAGACCTTGGTCAGGGCTCGAAATGGAATTCATTTTTGTCATGAGCACTTTCCAAAACATGTGAAACCATGTGAAAATGTCTCTTAAATTAAAAGTCACCAAAAGATAGCACTTTTCCTGCCGGTTTTTTAAGTGTTTTTTCGTTGCTACGCCTGAATGATTTGAGAGAGAAAGCTGAAATTTGGCGTGTTGCGAGCCAAGGACAAACAACCGTGGAACATCTCGCCTCGATCGGCAGAGCCGTCCGGGAGGAGCAGTGCGGACACACAGACAGACAAACAGGTAACGTTTTTTAACCCCACGGGAGTAACTGGCTTCGTTAATCGCTCAGTCAACAATGAATCAATTTTGTTCGTAGCATACAGTCGTGACATGTCCTACACTGAAAATGTTACGGTCGGACACATGGCCAAATTATGGCGTGACAAAAAGTCACGCCAAAAATTGGCGTGACAGGAAATTCACGCCGAAAAATGGCATGACATGTGAGTCACGCCGTCATGTGGCGTGAATGGCAGTGCGTTTTACGAGAAAAGTCATGCCAAAAACCGGCATGACAGGAAATTCACGCCAAAAATTAGCGTGAATTTCTGAGTCACGCCGATTTTGGGCATGACTTTTGGTCATGCCGTTTTTTGGCGTGACACTTTATTCACGCCCCTAAAACGGCACGAAGTCACACCGATAGATTTTCAGTGTAAAGACTTTAGAGTGTGTGATCTTCTAGTTTCCTTAACATTTAATTTATATAAAGGAATGGTGGGAGGGGTCAAAAAGTAAGATCCAGCCCACTTTCCATTACTGCTAAAACTAAAGCGTAGTATTTATCCTCCCTTTTTTAAAAAGCGCAACCGATTTACGCTTGAAATCAAGCGTATTAGGCTCTTCAACTACGATATCGCTTTTCTTACACACTAAATTAATTTGTACAATTTTTGTTCAAAGCTTTGAACAAAGTTGCGCATACATATTTTTTGCACTACTTAGTGCGCAGAATCGCTTAAATTCGTGTGAATTTTTGCACAAATTCGTGTAAAAGTTTGCACAAATTTTGTGCGAAACGGACGTATGCGCAACTTTGTGCAAAGCTTTGTACAAAATTATGCAAATACATTTAGAGTGTAATGCATGGGGGAGTTTCAAGTTAATGCTTCGTGTCAAGCGTAACCTCTTCAAGCGTGACTGTATGCTTGACTTAAGCATAGCGTTCCGCTTTAGTTTTACCAGTGATTAATTGTTCTTTCGAGTTGATAGGAGTAGTAGTCCGCTGTACGATGACATTAGGGCGCGGTCGAACATGTTAACACTAGCTAACATGTGGACGGGCGCCACGACGTACCGGCGTGTCCAGGATGTCCTGGAGCCTGTCCTGCGCCGCGACGCCCTTCTTGGCGCGGAGCAGCACGTGGATGCGGCCCACGTCGGGGCAGGACCGCAGCAGCTTCTCCATCAGCACCTTGCCCAGGAAGCCGGAGCCGCCCGTCACCAGCACCTGCCGGCCGGCCAGCGCCTCCTTGATGCTCCCCAGGGCCTCCATGCCGTCCAAACTGACTGCAAACGGACTGCCGCGCATGCCGTGCAGCACGCCATTCAATTAGCCGTCTGAGGTGGCCAGGCCCCCTGCATAATGCACCGGCCACGTCGACGCCGTCATCTTCATGCAGGATGCCGGCACACCGAGGTGCCCATTCTAGGGATCAATCTGGTCGTTTCCTTTAAAGAATCTTCACTGTTAAAAAAAATTCTGAAAATTCAGACTAATTTTTCAGACTGCCTGCTCTGAATAGGGAATTCAGACTAAAGTCTTAAATTTTACATTGCTGATCAGTATGTTAAGACTTTTTGTGCTAATTGACTGTGCAGTATGACATGCGTTTTCAGACCGAGCAGTTGAAAAGTTAGACTTGTTGGTCTTAGTTTTTAGAAATCCATGGTCCGTCTTGTAGATTCAGACCGGAGTCCCAATTTTTTATAGCCTGCACTGTAAAAAAAATCTGAAATTTCAGTACAATTTGTTTAGACTTCTCAGTCTGAATCGGCAATTCAGAAAGATGCTCTGAATTTTTAGAAAAAGAAGTCTGAATTTTGAGATTATACTATTAGTCTGAAAATTTAGCAGAAAGTCTGAAAATTCTGATAAAAGTTTTCAGACTCTCAGACAAATTAAGTCTAGCCGTAAGGCATCAAATAAATTTATCGGCGACATAAATGGATACCCGCGATGCACTCATATTCATGTTTGTACATGAGATTAATCGTAAGAGTTGCCTCAACTTGCCTTATGGTCTTGCCAGAAGGAGTTTCCATCCTTCGAAGAGAGTCTTGTGGCATAGATTCCCCAGCCGCCAGGCAGCGCAGTAGCGCAGTGGTACCGAGCTTGGCTCGTAACCGATAGGTCCTGCTTCGAATCCGAGCCGGAGCAGACAAGTGACAAGTGAGAAATAAGTAGCGTCACACGTCCGGAGTTCATTCTCTTACTGTCTTCTTTCTCTTTTATTTGTCGGTGGCATTTTTATTCAATATTTCAGACCAGCAGTCTTAAAATTCAGACTATGGTCTGAATTTGAATTCAGACAGAATGGTCTGAATAATCACTCTGAATTTTCAGACCGCTGGTCTGTTTAAAAACTTCAGACTAAAATTATGAAAATCCAGTAAAACTTTTTTTACAGTGTGTGGTCAGAATTCTTATTTTGTTCTTAGTATTTTTAAAGTTAAAGGCACGTTTTCGAACACACTATACCCTAACGCGATGTGGATTAATTAGATTTCGATGAGTAACCTCGGGAGGCACCATTAGAATTTCCAGGGGGCGGCGCCGCTGAGTCGCATCACGTAGTCGGGACGGCGCTCTCCGTTTAGCACGAACGCGACACAGCTTGGTGGTTAAGGCGACTGCTCCGCAACCTCGAGGTCCGACGTTCAAACCACTGAGGTGGTTCCCAAATTTATTACCGTGAAAGGATCGTTCCAATATCTGAAAGGTCCAACGGTCCCACCAAAATTGAGTCTTTTGATTTTGGAAGCACTTAGGCTGATGAATTTTGCGGTCTGAATTTTCAGACCATTCTGTTGTCTAAATTTTCAGACTCGAAGAAGCAAACAATTCAGATTTTCTTAGTCCGACTTTACGGAGCAATTTTCACTCAGAATTATCAGACCACCACGATGAAAATCTACTTTTGACTATTTGGTCTGAATTTTCGTTTGTTTTTTTTTAAACAGTATTACCTTGAGCGCGGGCGAATTTCGTTAAGTTTGATCATTTCGGACAACTTCACTGCAAATCCAAGTGTAGGACAGGTCGACACTTTGAGGCGTCTCACTGTTAAAGAAAAATTCTGAAAAATCAGACTAAATAGTCAAAAGTAGATTTTCATCATGGTGGTCTGAAAATGCTGAGTGAAAATTGCTCTGTAAAATCGGACTAAGGAAATCTTAATCGTTTGCTTTTTCGAGTCTGAAAATTAAGACAACAGAATGGTCTGAAAATTCAGACCGCTAAATTCATCAGCCTAAGTGCTTCCAAAATCAGAAGATTCGATTTGGTGGGATCGTTGGACCTTTCAGATATTGAAAGGATTCTTTGACGGTAATAAATTGGGAACCACCTTAGTGGTTTGAACCTCGGACCTCGGGGTTGCGAAGCAGCCGCCTTATCCACTTAGCTGTGTGGCGTTCGTGCTTCGCGGAGAGCGCCGTCCCGACTACCTGATGCGACTCGGCGGTGCCGCCCCCTGGAAATTCTCATGGTCCCTCCTGAGGTTACTCATCGAAATCTAATTAATCCACATCGCATTAGGGTATAGTGTGTTCGAGGACATGCCTGTAACTTTAAAAATATCAAAAACAAAATAAGAATTCTGACCAGACTATAAAAAATTGGGACTCCGGTCTGAATCTACAAGACAGACCATGGATTTCCAAAAAGTAAGACCGACAAGTCTGACTTTTCAACTGCTCGGTCTGAAAACGCATTTCAGACTGCACAGTCTTAAAATTAGCACTAAAAGTCTTAACATACTGAAAAGCAATCTAAAGTTTAAGACTTTTGTCTGAATTTCCCATTCAGAGCAGGGAGTCTGAAAAAATTAGTCTGAATTTTCAGAATTTTTCTAACAGTACTACCAGTTTGTTCTGCGCAAGCAAGTGTCGACCAGTTTTGTCCGACGCTTGAAGTGTCGAAATCATTCTAAACTTCATATGGACACACGTGCCTGCATCACGGACAATTTTTTGCAAACCCAATTACGGATGATTTTATCCGTATAACAAAGATTTTAACGTCCGAACCTTACGGATATGTTTGTTTGTTACGGTTACGATAATGTTTGCCATACGTATAAAATCATCCGTACTACAATCAAAATCCACCCGTTATTACGTTTGCCCAAAATAGTCCACAAAAGGAAGATGATGTGAAGAAATTTAAGCACGTCTAACAGTTGCTCGATCAACCTATAGGTTTTTCCTGTAGAAAAAGTGCGCTCTTTGGAAAAGTGCGTCGCTTGAGGCTCTACGACGTTTGGTTTAGCAGCTGCCGAGCCGCAATATATCAAGGTATTTCCCTATATCAAGGTAAATGTACGCCCGACCGTGTCTTGTCGTTACAGGCTTCGCGATGCTTCGCCAGTAACGACAGTTCACGCCTGGCATTTACACCTTCCTTGGCCTGCGGCGCTTCCTGCTTGCCTTCGGCAAGCTGTCTCAAGGTTTGCGGAGGCAATGAGTGGTGCTCCGCGTGATAAAAAGGTTGAACTGTACTGGCAGAAAAAAATCACGGTTTCAATACGGAAAAAGTACCTCTTGTAACTTTCCGGTGACTAGCGTTATGATTACGGCTTGGGTACGGTCTTTAAAGAGGTACGGTGAGGTCAAAGAGAAGGTACAGTGAAATTGTAAACCGGAACGGTGAAAACGAATCATCATATTATATTCCGGGAAACTTGGACCGCCAGTCTGTTAACACCACGTGCCTTCTATTTGACCTCATCGTACCTCTGTTTAAACTGTTCTCAAAGCCGTTATTATAAAGGCAATGGGCGCAAAATAAAAGGGTACTTTCGTGAATCCCCGGGCCGGAAACGCGAGTATCAAAAAAATGCTCCTGGACCGGAACCAGTCTAGGCGGCCGCGCTCGGTATGAGAAAACGGTGCGGCGTTATCGTTGTTGTTGGTTGATGTTGTCTCGGTGCGCTTTGCGACTCTTTAAAGGTGAAATACTAAAATAACGGTGAAAGAAGATAGAGATGTGATAAATCTGGAATCGGTTTAGTATTTTAGTATCAAATGATGTACCTAAATTACGGTGAAAAATAATATCTCGCCCATAATAGGGTATAAGATCGGTAGGGATTCCTGATTACTGCGTGTCGAGAGGCGTTTCGTGCTACAGGCGGTTCCACATACCAATCGACTGTAGCTGTATTCATGTTATTCATACCCAATTTTGGCCTTCTGGAGTGCTCTGCACTCTGAAGTTCTTACGGATAAGTCACCACCGTAACCTACGGACAAAATTGATTCGTTGTAATTACGGATGGGTCTGTCCATATTACGGAGTTTGACAGCTGTACTACGGATAAAAAGCTTCTGTAGGTTTTGAGAATTTCCTTACGGACAAAATTATCCGTTAATACAAACACAAATGTTGATCCATAATTACGGCTACTATACTCAACCGTAATCGACTCAACTTGTCCGTTAATCATGATCTGAACCTATCAGATCAGTCCATACTTACATCAACTAAACCTTAGTATCGAGATCAATAAGGTGCAATGGCATAGTAATGGCATCATGGCATAGTGCAATCGGTTGCTCAATTTGTGCTTAATTTTTTGGCACGTGCCTCGTTAATTGTGCATGACTGGGCGCTGTGATGTCACTTACCCCGTCATTCAAAGGCAATTTTTGTCATGCTTCTAATATAATTTTTAGATAGACAAAATGAACATTCACAACCTACAGGTCTCTTTATATTCTGGGGTTACTGCTGGATGGAAAGACAAAGTTGGTGTTGGATGTGGCCTGTTTAACTTCAAGTCCACTTGTTACATAAATGCAGCATTGCAGGTATGCAGAAGGAAAAAGATTAAAGTTAACTTGTTTTAAAATTTACCTCATTTACTATTACTTTTTGTCTGTCCGCTATTAAAGCTTTTGTTTCACTGTCCTGCCTTTGCTCAATGGCTGTTGAAATTCAAAGTAACCCAGTGTGACAGCAGTGAAATGTGTAAAAGTGTCACATGTGCTCTCTCGTGCATTTATCGATCCACCCTTAATAGCGAAAGTGTGAAACCTATACTCCTCTTAAACCACCTGAAAAGTAAGCTAAGAAAAACATCTCTCTTTGACAATTTTCCTGTTGCTTACTCTGTGGTTTGTATGTCCATAAATTATAATTTACAAATCACTTCTCACTGTGATTCCAAACGCTATGAACATAGCGCGTATGGTGCAATGCATTGAGACATCGCGCCACACGTGCAATGCCATAGTCACATTGCACCTGACGTGCGATGCGTCCCGAAAATGCCCTATGCTAGTGCATGGGAAGGCATTGCACAACACGTGCGATGCAAAAGCATAGCGCCAATGAGGCCTGAGCGGCAAAGCTCCTGCCGCTAGGCGGCGCCACTGAGCTAGTCCACTATGAGAAATTCGCCGTACAAATTCGTTGTTCGTCTGCTCGTACCGCGTGACACGTGATGACTAGGTTAGGGGCGTTAGAAGGCGTGTTTGACATCAGAAAATTGTGAATCAATGCAATGGCAGAAGAAGATGACTGGGGCAGATTGACTGTCAATCAGCTCAAAGTGGAGTTAAGAAAAAGGAAGAAGAGCGTCAGTGGCAATAAGACACAACTTATTGCTCGGTAAGAAACATTCAAGTAACCCCCGTGGCTCGGACCGGTCCGTTAGCGCTGTCCACTGTTTTAAGAAATGTATGTTACAGTCTTTGCGAGCATGACAACAATAATAATGCTATTGACGATGGGCTAGCAGACGGTGAACGCCTCCCCACATCACTTGAAGACAGAGAAAATGATTTGAGAGAAGGATACACTGCGAGAAAAAACTACAGCAAGTCCTGTTAATTTTCTCACAGCCTCTCTCTGTACCCAAAACAACGGAGATCTCCGTCTTTTAAATGACGGAGAGCCTCCGTAGTTTTTTCCACGGAGATCTCCGTCTAATTAGAAACGGAGATCCTCCGTTGTTTTTCTGTCCATCTCTCCGTTGTCCAGTGGCCAATACCACACCGGGACGGTATCGTCTGCTTCAGGTCCCCAAGGACGTCGACGGGCACCTTATACAGGGTCCTTGATGACGATGTTCGCATCCTAGACCTAGGTTCCGACCATTCGTTGAAGAGGTCTCATCAAGATCTACTCGAATCAGGAATAAAAAAAATTCTTGGTCAACCTCCTTTTTTCAAGATCCTGTTGCAGAAACTGGATCTTGAAAAAAGGGGGTTGACCAAGAAATTTTTTTTATTCCTGATTCGAGTAGATCTTGATGAGACCTTTTTAACGAATGGTCGGAACCTAGGTCTAGGATGCGAACATCGTCATCGGAGACCTAAGGTAGACGATACCGTCCCGATGTGGCATTGGCCGCTCGGACAACGGAGAGCTGAACAAAAAAACAACGGAGGATCTCCGTTTCTAATAAGACGGAGATCTCCGTGGAAAAAACAACGGAGGCTCTCCGTTATTTAAAAGACGGAGATCTCCGTTGTCTTGGGTACGGAGAGAGGCTGTGAAAAAATTAACAGGACTTTCCGTAGTTTTTTCTTGCAGTGTACTTGTCACTCACGGTAGTGCAGTTGAAGGAGCTTTTGAAGGAAAAAAATGCTACACTGAAGGGGAGAAAACATGAGTTAGTGAGCAGGTCAGTGTTATTTGTATATCCGTCGTATTATGTTATTTTGCTTGCAGTTGTACGATCAACATTCTCACTGTTACAGATTGGTAGCTTATGAACTTAATAGAGACTTCAACGTAAACCCCAACGATGGGGAGCAAGTTGATATGGGAGACCCATTGGAGACACCCAGCCTCGATAACTTCAAAGACATTCATGCAGGCTCTCCATTGCCATCTTTTTCTAAGGAGGATATCAAGCTGTACCTTGCGCTCTTCCAGAAAAGCATAGGCAAAGCTGAACGGATGTACAAGGAAGGCTACCTAGAATATGTCCGTTATTGTAACACAGGTATGCATGAACAATAATTTTTCATGGCACCTTTTATTTTAGGCAATATTGCTTTTATTTTTAATTGGTTTTCATGTCACCTTGTATATTAGGCAACATAATTTTTATTTTTTATTGGTTTGATTGCAGACACATTTAGCTTCATTTATGGCAGGTGTTATGCCGAAATGAAGAAGTCTGCCAAGTATGATGTTTTTTGTAAAATATCAAGTGACGGGGAAGTGCAAGGATGCACTTGTGAATGTACCCATGGAAAGAGCAACGGTGAAGCTCACTGCAAACATGTTTCAGTTGTTCTACTTGCAATAGCTGAGGTGAAGGCTGAAGGTACAGTAACTATAGAACTAAGTTGCACTCAGCAGCTGCAGACCTTTCATCATCCAAAGAAGAAGTTCAGGGGAACACCTCTGAAATCGCACCAGCTTAAGAAGCAGGCCAGTACTCTTGCAGCAGTACAAGAAGATGATGAAGAGTGGGACATTGCCGCCTACAGGGTTTATTTTAGGAATTTAATTATTAATGGTGCATTTAATCCTACAATGCCCCTAAAACATCTTTTAGAGCGAGCTAATCCTTATGCTATTTATGCTGACCATGGTTACAGCAAAAACTCTATTGTTGATTTACTTCTTGACAGTTTTAATCTTCGGAAAATATCACCTGAAATGATTGCAGAGATTGAAGAAAGTACTCGAGTTCAGAGCCTAAATCCGAGATGGTTTGCTGAGCGAGAATGCAGAATAACTGCCTCCTGGTTTTATGAGGCGCTTCATAATGCAGATCCCAAAGCCAAAGCCTTCAGCCGTCTACATCAAACAAAATTTACCTCAAGGTCCACAGCTCATGGAAACAAATATGAAAGTGTAGCGGTGACAAAGTATGGAAAACTGAACCCTGAGTGCACAATTTCTAGTTGTGGGTTAGTAGTTTTGGAATCTCATCCCTTCCTGGGTGGCTCTTCTGATTTCTTAATCAATGATGATGGAATTGGGGAAGTTAAATGTCCTTACACTACAAGGAACAATACCATCAACCCATGTCATCAAACATACCTCAAATCTTCCAAGAAGAATCCTAATATCTTAAAGCTGAAGAAGGACCACAAATATTATTACCAAGTACAAGGCCAACTTCTTGTGACTGGAAGACAATACTGTGATTTTATAGTCTACACCTTCAAACAAATGAAGGTAATTAGAATTAAGAGGAATGAATCTTTTATAACTTTGATGCTACTTGATCTAGTCGACTTTTATAATAAGTACTTTTGCCCTGCTGTTCTGAATAAGTATTTATGGAAAGACTATTTTCAGACAAGTTTCATAAGAAGTGATGTGACAATTTTGACCCGGGTATTATTATCTTTGTGATTGCCCCTTTTTTCTAATAGCAATGTTAAAGAAAACTGTCGGCTGCAAACAAATCAGTATTTTGTTTTACTTAATTTGTTTTACTTTAAATGTTTGCATTTAGTGGAAAGTGTTCCTGTCTAATTCTGTTAATTTTTGTTAACTTTATATTTGAGCAAGGTTTGTGCAATCTTAGATAAATATAAGAAGTGCCATACTATACCTAACATCATTTTATTATTGATCACCAAAAATATCAATCACCCACATGTACAAAAGAATTTTCTTTTTATTGATTATTTTTTCTTACAGAATTTCACATTATTCTTTGCCTTCTTTCCAACAATATTTTCTTTGAAATTACTTAGCATAACACATACATAAAAAAGTTCAGAGCCAACGTTTACATATTTATTATTCAGTTTAATTTTTAATATTTTGTACCCTTTAGTTAATCCGATAAGCCTTTCAATATGAACTCTCTTGCTTGCCAGTTTTCTGTCATTCATAATAGTCACTCCAGTCAGGTGGTTGCCTTTAAGAAAAGCTGGTATATTAACTGCGACACCCATTGGGGCAAATATATCCTGCACATTGAATCCACGATCTGCCATGACAGAATCTTTTGCATCACAAATATCTAAAAGGGTACTTCTTTCTACAATTTGACGATCACAGGTAGACCCACCATAAGCTTCGGAAACATAAGATATTAGGCCAGATGGGGATCCACCGACCAACACTTTTAAAGTGTTGCAATTTTTATATGTGCTGAACGTTGCTTGCTGAGCTGTTGGTTTTTTTGGGCTTCTCAATTGGGAACTCCGTTCCATCAACTATTACTCGTGTGGTGGGGTACATTTTCCTGAAACCCTCTGGCATGTAATAGTCTACAAGGTCCCTAGAGGTCCAAATGTCAACCTTACCCCACTGGTCAGCAGCAAACTTCAAAACGGAACATACAATATTTCCAGCAGTGGTGCGTGATACTCCAAAATGGATGCCTAGTTCCATGTCAGTGGTGGCTTTCCGCAATTTCCATAAAACCATAAAAAATTGATCTTCAGCACTGACACTTTTAACCTGAAACTGACGGTATTTAATTTTGTGGACACCAGGACCAAGGGATTGAAATATTAACATGAACCTATCTTTTGAGGGGATGCCAGTGAGATCATTGAGTTCAGCAGGCTTAAACATAAAGTCTCTTATAGTATATGGAGCTAATGTTCCTGTGGTCTGGGTGAAGACGTTGTAGAGTTTCACTTTGGGAGTCACTTGACGCATGGCACTTTCTTGAGATTTCCCAACGGCTGTGTTACTTGAGGCTGGAACATCACTCGTGTCAGTTTCTGGTGGCATTTCAGACACACCCAGATCAGAATCAAAACTCTGTAGAGCTACAAGTGGCTCTCGAGACACTGAACGGTCCAGACATTCTTCCTCTACACTTTCTTCTTTCCTCGTCTTCTTCACAGGCGTACAAACCGCATCCACATCATCAGGATCAGGGTCATTATCTCCTTCGGGAAGGGACACAAACGGAAGAGCACCCCTTTTCAACAAACGTCGAGATACTTGAGAGCCTGGAAACCAACAAAACCTTAGTACAAATACATAGGTTATGTTTACATACACTAACGTTTAAAGAGTGAATTTGCACTAAGTCAGTCATTGCTTACCAGTGGCATGACTTTCCACGAATAAATCTTCTTTTTTAAAATGTTCCGAGCATAACCCCGCATCTTGTGGCACACCAAGCCTGGTCGGCCTATTCGGCTCAGCCACTGATCTCTAATTTGGCAATTGGAAGGGAATTTAAAGTTCACGTATCCAGAACATCCATTAACACCGCATCTTCGGCCCATTATGTAACATTAAGTTCTGACAGTGATAAAATTAATCAAAACATTGACTTCTGTCCCATGCGTTCACGAAAGACACTGAAAACAGGTACTCCGCGCGAACGATTTCTCATAGTAGACTAGCTCCGTGGCGCCATCCAGCGGATTAGTTCCCCACTTTCAGGCCTCATTGGCGCGATGAAAACGGCTTCAAACGCATAGCGCCAATTGACGCTATATTCATAGCGTTTGGATTCTCAGTGTTATCATATCGACAGCCATCTCTCCCACCTTCCTTTTGCCTCATCAGATTACACCTGACTTCAAAAATCTCAAACAACAGGATTCTCATGAATTTTTAATAAAATTACTGACACAGGTTGACAAAGAATTCCTTGCAGATCACTTGGATTAAGTGTTTAGCTATAAAGAACCGTCAATGAATTAAACTAGTACACACACTAATTTAAAATTGGCTTCTCATTTTCTCATTCAGCTTAGACATTCGCAGCAAGGAAGCAAACCCAGTTAGAAGGATATTTGGTTCCTACCACCGAACAGACGGTATTATGAGTAGTGAACAAGTAATTTTTAGAAATCAACGTAACTCCAGCTTCTTTAACTATTGTTTTCATTCACAGTTGAATGCAATAACTGTGATGCCCTGTCAACAACGTACACCGTACACCGCTTTCTTAGACTTATCCGTTCAAGTCTTTGCGACATTGGAGAATGGCTTAGCTTCATTTCTTGGTCCTGAGGATATGACAGACTTCAAATGCAGCATTTGTGACAAAGTTGGGCAATGCAAGAAAAGATTCTACTTTGAAAAGCCACCTAAAATGTTGTGTGTGCAGCTGAAGAGGTGCACAGATTCTTACCCATGAAAACAAGAAATTTTTGAAACTTCAAGGTATTAATGTATGCGACTTCTTATCTTTTCTCTTTTTATCGGTCACCTATCAGATTTAACAATGCAAGGGACAAAATAAACAGAAAGGTGCAGTGCAAGCCAATGCTTGATCTGAAACAGTTTATTCATGAGGATTCTCCTCATGCTGGTTCACCACTTCTATACAGAATGGTGTCTTCACTGACCCATGTAGGGCCAGCCAACCATTGACAGTGGACACTATTACACAATTGGAGGGGGTAGCCCGATCGGCCCGACGGCGGAGGGAAGGGCTTTTGTAACGGTCATCAGAAAACCTACCTTTGGCTGGCCTGACTATACGGTGCTTTTGTATCTGCTTTCTTTGTGCATGTGTGTGGCTGGTCTGCGCAACCACTACGTCATCTCAACTTGACCTTCCGAATCGGAGTAATTTGCTGGCCCGGGATGTGGACCAGAGGGCCTGAGGGACTAGACTGACCGGTTCCACGCCGCGGGGACAGGGAGAGGGTGCAAGATTACACTGGTATCCAAGTTGCAATACTTTCAAAACTGTGATCGTCAGTTCTTTGCGATGATCATAGTAAAATTCTGCAATGCACAGCTTTGCCACTCTTTTCTGCTGTAATCATCGTACAAATGTGCAATAACATTACGGCGGGGATGAATTGCACCCGCAGCACGCGTGACCACTTTTTCGGGCGTTCTCGGCCTCCAAGGTTTAAAATTAAAATATTCGAGTGCTTTTTTTAAAACACTCTTGTAGGGACCTACGTGCGGAAGCATTCAATCCAGCCTAAGGGCGGCCGCTGACAAGCGTCCAAACTTCACTATAGTGACTTTTTTTTGCAATGTTTTTTAATGTTAATTTTATGACAGATCCCTTTGTGGGGTTTGTTGATTCGGTGGGGCTGTCGTTGCAGGAGGAGCTCTCTGACGTGGCCGTGCCGGAGCTGCACGTCGCCGCCGAGGGGCTGACTTTGCCGGTGATGGAGCTCTCCGACGTCCCTAAGGGTACGTTCTGCTTACGGGGCGCGAAAGTTGTCGTCTCAAACGTAGAAAATGAATAACGCTCAGCATGGATAAATAGTGAGGTCGCTCTTTGGACCTGTGCGACCAGAACAAATGTAACTATACGACCGGGTCGCAAAGCAAGGGTGGTTTGGGGGTTTTTGTGTTAAGAGCGCCCAAGGAATGAGAACAGGTAGTCAAAATCATGTCAAAAAGACAATGTTTGGTGTAATTATGGCGTCAAAATTGACCAAACTTTGCCTGAAGTGGTATGACACTTTCAAACCATCTTGACTTCTTTTTTTACAGTAAATTCTGGGGCTGGCAAAAATTGCCGATTTATATTTACTTTTCCCGAATGATTTGGCAGGCAAAGAGCTGGAATTGTCGGAACGAGAACGCGTATTACTCGTAATACGCGTAATACACCCGTAATACACGTAATACGCGTAATAGGGAGTAGTCTGTACACCAAAATCCTGAGTGTTTACCCCCTCGAACTCGACGGTCTGCGAGCGGAGAGGTTGGCCATTGCTCGGTTAGCGCCGGTTAGCGCAACCTCTTGCCCGAATTCTCGAAAGGGATCGCCTTGCTTTTTCGGTCTCCCGGAAAGGAATTTTTCGGTGCGCACAATTTTTGTATCTTAACCTTTAAAGGCAGAAACATATTTTCGGTTTCGAATCTTTATTTTTTGGATAAATTTGATGTGCTAACCCGTCTGAACATTCTGAGCCCGGGCGCAGCTCGGTAGCACGCTTCGTTCAGGAGTTACCGTACGTCACTTAAGAGTGACATTGTGAGCTATGGGTGGCTGGGGTGACCTTGTTTTTCTAATACACTCCAGTAATAATTTTAACATTTTTTGGTAGACACGAGGGTCGTTGTAGAGAGTCCTGCCACATTTTTTTTCCATTTTGACCTTCTTACTTGAAGAAAAGAACAAACTAAGTCATGCAAGTATACATAACTACTTTAAAAAATGTGGCTTTCCTACATTTTGAAAGGAATTTTTCATAGAACGTTCAGAACATATTTAGTTAGATAACCCCAGTCCCCAAACCCAGAATTTGTCAAGGGTGTAGATAACCCCAGTCCCCAAACCCAGAATTTGTCAAGGGTGTCTGCTGTGGAACTTGTTTTTTATAATGTCACTTTGGAATGACATCGTGAGCTCTGGAAGGTAGCGAATCGTAATTTCAGCTTTCCCGGTCGAATTTGGACCTCTGAGCATTCCAATTTGAATACCCAAGCAGGGTGCCGTAACTAATTTGAGTTAGAAGGTTTCAGGGTTTGTATCTCCTAAACGGGCTGCGTTATAAAAGTTACGAAGAGAATAACTTATTTTTAGAATTCAATTTTAAAAATAAGTTATTCTCTTCATAACTTTTATAACGCAGCCCGTTTAGGAGATACAAACCCTGAAACCTTCTAATTCAAATAAGTTACGGCACTCTGTACCCAAGTCGACCCGACCATTTTTCACAGAAACCTGACACAAGTCGTCGCGGGGGTTGGTGAATAGGCAATCCCGCATCACTCAGCTTTGCCCGGGGTGAGTTTACCCCCCCCCCCCCGCACAGTTGTGTGTGTTTAATTTTCAGATTTTTTGGCCGGATTCATGGTTGTTGATGCTCATTGATGGCATCTGGCCTGGACTGGGATCTTTAGCATGCTTGCAACGACGGATACGGTACGTCACTTTGGAATGACATCGTGAGTTCGGGGTTCTGTCGGAATCATAATTTTTTCGACAAACGTGGCCGATTTCATTGCTGTAAGCATACTTGGTGACTGTAGCGTTTCCGACCGGGCATCTGACGGAAACGGTTCACTGGTTCACCCGGAGGTCCGGGCCACACGCCCGGAACGTAGGCAACACAGCGCGCGCCGGCGCCTCTCACCGGATAGAAACGCCTTGTAGGAGCCACGCGACACTTTCAAAACCTAGCCTGATCATTCATCCACCGAATGGACCAAAACGGAACACCAGCAGATGAACGTGAACGAAGCACAACAGCATAATAGCCACTGTCCCTTCCAAAGGACACCGTGCCTTAGAGGGTTAAGACAATGCAGGGCAAGAATCCCGCCAAAAAAAAATTTGTTGTAAAAAAAGTCATTTTCACCTGCAAATGGACTTAGTAAAAATTGCGCCAGACCGGACAAGCCGGCCGTCAGCTCGGCCGCGACCCCGGCTCGAAGCTGATCCGCCGAGGTGTCCTATGGTCCGTCAGCCCCCTCCCCCCGCACTCCAGCTGGGGCCCATAAACAATTCGGCTGTGTATACCTGGGCTTCAGAGCTAGCCAGCGTCGTCGCGGACGCCACCCGAAAACCACTTCGGAGCGGCCTTTTCGTGGACTTGGGAGCCTGGTTCTTGCCCTTAACAAAAATGACATGAATTATAAATGAATATTTCCTTTCCGGATGACTATCTCAAAGTGATCAGTTTCACTTGAAATGACTCGTTAACATGGTGCCATAGGACATTTTTTTCGGGCTACTTAATGAAAACTCCCACTTATCTGTTCCTCCTCATAATGCACACATTTCGGACACAAAATTAAAATGCGAGCCTGGAAGGCTCCGCAAACACACACATTCGAAACTCTCGCATTAAAAGAAAACTAAATATAAAAAACCGACCGTAGCCGGAGGTCATTTGCTTACTTCGAAACTTGTATAACGTGTTTTACAGGACTACTTGGTTCGCCACTTGATCGGATTGACTGATAGTTTCAGGGTGATCAGGGTGAACGAACGAGTCAACGACTTTGCCAGGAAAACTCCTTTATTCATCTGACAATTGTACACACTTCCGCACAGACTTCCGGTTCTCGAAGTTCGAGAGTTCTAGAGAGCCGACAGCGCCCCTGGTGGCAGCTCAGAACACCATATCCTCCCGGGCTTTTTATAAACACCAAGGGTGTTTATATCCACATGAAGGTATGACAACATTAGTAAAGAAAAAGAAATACAGGACACAAAAGGAAAAAAAGGAAATGGACCAAAAAATACAACCTAACGACTTAGAAGTACAATGGTTGAGCTACAAAAACTTAAGGAGGTCTGGACAACTGGTTACGATGGACCCAACGCATCACGCCTTTAACAAATAAGGTACCTCGTTGGACTAAGACTTTTGACAACGGTACCTTTGACTACAGGAGATCTAACATTAAGTTTGTAGAAGGCAATTTCACCATCCCTAAAATGGGTGGCAGATAATGGCACATTTGCATTAGCCTGGGGTATCAGTTGCGACAACAGAGTTCTGGGTTTAAAGAAAAATAATATTTCGTTAGGACACTTAAGAGTCGTAGTGTGCGTTAGCAGACAACGTCGATACAATCGATATAAAGTGACCACCCAGGACCACGGTTCGAGACATCGATGTTATTTTTGTGCTTCTTCACTTCCTATATGTTCGAATGCATACCTGAATAAAGATCTCTTTCTCCACCATAACTACACTGTGTCATTATTGCCACACCTTCATCGGCCTCTCACAGGTTATGGGCCCAGGTCGGTACGAAGAAAAGTGTGTGTCAAAGTGAAGTGATAGTGAAGTGTAAAGTTTGAAGCTAAATTGATACAAAGTCAAAAGACTGTCCCCAAGACGCTTAGCAAAATGGGTGAAAATGGGGTCATGATGGCCAAGCTGAGCCATATAACTTGTCTAAAAGATGTCAGCAGAGCGATTCTCACGTTTCGGGGTAGTTTCGTTTCTTTTGGCCCCTGTGCCCAAACGAGGGCAGATATCGACATGGGATTTGTTGCTGGGATAAGATAGGGTCATTACCTACCAAACCCAAATGTTTCGAATAGTTTGCTTGCGTTGGATTGGTTTCCCCAGCTTTCAGAATACCCAAAATGTAACTTCCGTGATTGTCCGAAGATAACATACTCGAATTTTCCGACCCCAATGTAGTGAAATGGTATGAAAATTCTGCCAGCTGTCGATGGTCATTCAAAACCTTACATGTCTCGAACTGATTTCAACGGAAGACTTACACACACGACAGTTTTCAAAGGTTCTTTTGCTGCAGCGAAAAATGTCCACCGTGTGTTCAATTTCATTGCACACATTACGAAAAAGCCGCTCTGGACTTCTCCCAATGCCAAATTTGAAACTTTTCATGACGTCAGCCATCAAGATGGGGTGCCTGAGAAAGAATAGACTATTCTACTCGACCGCGAGCGAAGAACAAGAAGAATCACAAAACCGGAAACGGCTGGGAAAAAGAGGGAGTGGGGGGCGGGCTTCTCTCCGCGCGCGCCACCTAGCGGCTGCTTTAGTAATCTCTCCGTCGGGTAGGCGTACGGTACGGCTGTTGACGAGCGCTACTTCTAATTATTATTATAAGTGTATGACAGGGGCATTGAGTGAGGTGCGTACACATTATGTGCAGTTATGCTCGAAATAAGCTGCAGGTGTCTAATTTTGCGTTCGTCGGAGCGTGATACGCCCGATTTGTCACAAACTCCATACCATAACCTCCCCTGTACACCTGGCCGGGTTTGTTTATACTTTGTTTTCACTTCCAAATGAAGTATTTACGTGATGTCACTCTTAAAAAAATATACTGATCCTATTTCAATGGTAAAGAAATCCTTTTTGAACAATACCCATTTCCATTTTGTTGTTATTTATTTGGTACAAGCCCATTCCTTTCAACGACACCTGTTGGCTGCGCTTTGGTAGTCTAACACAGTCACTTCCACTGTCCCTGATCACCTTCTTTCTCCCACAGATTTTATTATGGACAATTTTGTGACGCCTGTCAAGGCGCCACCTGGCACTGAGCCTCCACGGTCCACGGACAAGAGGTGGTCGGTGACGCCATCCAAGGCAACACCTGCAAAACCTGTAAGTTTGTGCGATGAGAGAATGAAATGAAAATTATTATCTTTACAAGTCTCATTCTCCTGTTCTTTTTTTGTTTTCTATCTTATTGTTCTCAGTGGACAAACAATGACCCGCCTCGTGAGCCGCCACAGCCCTTGTATCCGGAAACCGTCCAAATGCTGTGGAAAGGCTTGCCTCATGTCCACTGTGGACTTGTCAACATGGGGAACACATGTTTTATGAATTCTGTTGTTCAGGTATTTTTAAAAAAATTGCTAGATTTTATTCACTAAATACATTATCTGATTTTATTTTAATTGTATTTTTTCTTGGCTACATCATAGGCTCTCTTTCATCTGCCACCAATGGTAAAATTTTTGGTGGCTCACAATAAGTGCAAGTCTCTTTTGTGTACAACATGCACTTTAAAGAAATTGTTGTCTGAAATGTCACAAACAGGAGTTTGTCGGCCAGCTGTCTTGATTGCAACTTTGAAAGGTAAGATGTGTCTTCTTGAAAAACTCCCAAAGACCTTTGTTACTGGAATCATTAAGATTAATGTTGAACATTCTATTGCTCAACAGTGCACGCCCCACAACTATTTAAAGATAAGCAAAACCAGGAGGACGCTGACGAATTTTTTCAGAGCCTTTTAGGAATAATTGATAGAGAATTCATGCAACAACATAAAATCGACCGCTGGAGGTAAAGTTAGAATTGTGTCATTATATCTGTTTCTGTACTTCAGTAATATTATGATTTCTGTTGTGCAGTTTGGATTACCTTACATCATTGACCACTCCATCTAATCGGATGTTCATGGGCTGGCTCAAAACTCAAAGTAAGTCATCACCGACATACATTTATGATTTTTCTTAATTGCATTTGTTTCCTTTATTCACAGATGTTTGCAAAGGCGGCAGCTGCTCAAGGCATTCAACAACATTTACGCCTTTTGGTGAACTATTGATCAGTCCAGAAATTGTTGGTAAAGCAGGCCAATCAATTCAAGGACTGATTGACAATTACTTTAAGGTTCATGAGGTCAACTTGAGTTGCGATGATTGTGGACATGCAACTTTTGACTGTGTATACTCGATACATAAGGCACCACCAACTCTGCTTGTTGTGGTAAAAAGGTGATTTGTGGAATTCATTTGTGCATGTCCCATCAATTTTTCTAGTATATTTTATAACTCTTTATGTTACACTTATTACAGGTTTCCTGGTCTCAATGTAAAGAACAGCCTGCCAGTCAAGGTGGATGTTTGTTTGAATCTTCCAGGCACTTCAATAAAATATTTTTTAAGGGCTGCAGTGGTTCATCAAGGGCGGTCCCTGAATGATGGTCACTATGTTGCATTTGCCAAATGTCCCAATAGAAAAGTTTATAGATTTAATGACAACTCTGTAAGTATTGTATTGTTAACATTTTAGTGTCAGCAGCAACATCTGCATGGCCACACATGACCACACTTATGAGTTATGTCTCTTCACAGGTGGAACCTGATTCGTTTGCAAATGCCGGGGCCAGAACTGGATGCTACATGCTCTTTTATTCAAAGTGCACAACAGCTGATACTGTCACTGTACAAAAACCCTCACAACCTTGCATTTTTAAGTCTGCGGCCCGAGTTGTACTGGTTAAAGGCCCGGCTGTTGTGCAGGAGGCCCCAGCTGATGTGCAAAACGGCTTAACTGATGTGCCAAAGGCAGCTCCTGTATTGCTCGAAGTCCCAGCATTGAAAAATAACTTTGAAGTGCCCCCCTTGGCCATTGAGGGGTCCAACAAAGCTATTTCAAAGGTATATCAACCATGTTAACCATTTATCATTTTTCCAGATTGTAGTTTATTATCCCCTTTTTTTCCAGAGCAATGCAAATTCTAATGAGAATGCCACATTGGATCAGGCACAAAACAAAGGAACTAGCGTCCCTCCATTGTTCATCACAAAATCAAGAAGATTTGCATCAAAGGTATTATATTATTGTTCCTTTCACCTTGAAAAAAAAAGGGACAGTGTTAAATTGATTAATTTTTTTTACAGACCCACTCGTCACAGTCCTCCAATGAGTACCAACTTGTGGATAAGAGTCAGTCTGTGCCACCAAAAAAAGTAATACCAGTGTCTCCACTGTTCATTAAGAGAACAAAGAGAATTGCACCAAAGGTTGTTTATCCTTTTTAAGAATTTTTTAAACTCAAAAAGGATTGTCATATCTTATGATTCATTGTGTTTTCTCAGAGCCACTCCTCACAGTCCTCCAATGAGTATGGAATTGTGGATAAGGCAAACAGAAGAATACCAGTGCCCCCACTGTTCATTAAGAAGACAAAGAGACTTGCACCAAAGGTTATTTTTCCGCATCAAGAATTTTTTTTTTTAACTTAAAAAAAAATATGTTGTTTATGATAATTGTATTTTCTCAGAGCCACTCCACACAGTCCTCCAACGAGTATGGAATTGTGAGTAAGAGATTACGGGTGTCCCCACCATTCGTTGAGAGAACAAGGAATGACTTTGACTTTGACCCAACTGTAAGTTTAAATAGTGCACTAGTGCCTACAACACTTTAAAATATGATAAATGTTACAAAAATTTTAGGGCTCATTCATGTTTAATAATTGATATTGTATTTGTTTCAAATTGATTCATTTGGTTTTTAAATCTTCACTGTTAAATCAGGTTCAGAAAGTAAATTTTCAAGGTGCTACAGTCCTTTTTTTCAGGTTCATTCAACCCAAATACATACTCAGGAGTCCCATGTAAGGCAGTTGTTCCTCACTCCCACCAAAGATGTGCCTCTCGCCACTTTTGATGAGCCTGAAATATGTGAGAACCAAGTAAGTTTGTTAATTTTAATGTGACCACTGTTTTAATAATGAGAGGTTTTGACAGGAAAGAAACACAATTACAATTTAAATTTATTTGTTACAGATTCCACAACGATCTACCCCCAATGCTAATGAACTTTTTCAATTGCCATTTGAGGCTATTCCTCAAAACACAGTTGATGACCTCCGAGCATTTTTGAGAGCACGTAGCATACCTATTAGGGGAAACAAAGATGCACTTGTTGCCAGGTATTGTTATCCGATTTGCTCTTTCTGATAAGTCTGTTGTCATTCTCTGCTATTTTTTCACACATTTCTTTTTTGCAGGGATCAGGGTTTTATAGAACAGTACGAGAAGAATGGAACAGGTGGCATTATCCCTCCTATGGATTTAGAAACAACGAATCGTCTTCTGGTGTGTTCCTGCATCCTTCTTTTATCCTTGACATTAAGTTTTGAGGTATGCAAAAAAATTATCAGCAACTTATGATTGCAGCATTGTAGTCAGGCAGTGACTACATTTCCACCAAATAATGATCCTGGTTGGGGTGTTTTTCCAAGTCAGGATATCCCTTTTGCATTCAACTTTGGTAGGATATATGACTACTTAGTTGAGAGTGCTCCCCAGTATGCACCTGAGTTCCTCCAACAAACTGTACAGGAAATGGATTCAGAGGATGAGCTTGAGCTTTCTGTGAGACCCAACCGTAAGTAACTTAAACAATGTATAACTTTTTAATTATAATGCCAGTTTAAAATGACAATGAAATTACAGGTGAAGTATTTGCTTGTGATTACAGATGTACCTGACCATTGGCATCAAGTGACAGAATTTGATATACACACCGAAGACGACAATGGTTTCAAGGACCCCTTTGATGAGGAGCGAGGCTTCATTCACAGTGTGAAAAAGCTACGGCAAGGGTTCAAATTCTTGAAAAGCAAACATGCTCGAAATATCAGGGATCTGGTTTCAGATAACACATATTTTGTCCAGTGTGACATGAGAGCATCAATGGACCCTGTTTGCTATAATGTTAAAATTGCCATATCAACACGCTCTGGTAATGTACTTCTTTGTCAGTGTGAATGCCAAGCCCGAATACTTCGTCGTTGCTGCCATGTCAGTGGCCTTCTTCTCCATTTGTGGTGCCACGTAAGACTTAATGGCAATAAAGGTAAGCTAGTAATAATTTTTGCCCTAATTTTTTTTATGTGTTAATATTTGAATTTGTTGTCGAGTCATTCATTATAATGTAAAAGCTCAAAATTTTAAAAGGGGGTCTCAGTTTTAAATTATGTCCTCTCATTCATCTCATCAAATCTCCATTCAAAAACATTATTGGTTTGTTGAGTCCGTAACTTCTTCAGTAACTTGGTTTTAAATTATCTCCTCCCATTCACCTCATCAAATCTCCATTCGGAAACACAATTGGATTGTGAAGACTGTAACTTACTCAGTCACTTGGTTCGCAACATTTTGATGCACCATATGTACGGGCTATTTCCTCACGTGTTTTATCAAAAGTGAGACTGTGGGGTTTGTGGGATTCCTTTAACCAACTTAAGTAGTTTGAAACCCGCCTCTAATTTTTATTGGTAGGAATGGTGTGTAATTTTAGGTCCCACCTTATCTAGTTATTTGTTGTTTATTAGTCGTAGTTTATTTATTGTAGTTTATCCCATAAACTAACCATTTCCTAACTTTTTTTTTTCCTATCCATTTTTAGTTGTAGTTAATTTATTGTTGTTTATCCCATGATCTAACCATTTCCTGACAAGTAATTTTTTAAATATTTGTGTATAGGTTGTTTCTCCTGAAGAATTTTGGCAATTCCTGAGGGCTTGTTTATTTAATGAGTGTTTTTGTTGTGTTTGGAAGGTTGTCTTGCATGCAACAAACGGATAAGTGTAATTGAGTACACCTTTTGGGGGATAATGCATGTTTCTGTTTTTATTTTGTAGCTGCTTATTGTATTAAAAGTTAAATAAAATTTTCTAATAAAAAAATATTCTACTGATGTAATTTATTTTTATCTTATCAATAAACTATTCATATGTGCTGTGTGCAACATTTACAACCTTTTCATGTTAATCCAGAAAATTCAAATACTACAGGTAACAAACATTCTGCTTAGAGACAACATTGCATGAAAATAACTAACATTGGTAATATTATGTACCGTAGATACTAACATTTCTGTCTCTTGGCTGACAATGGGAATTCATTATGACCACACAAACAAACAGTACATTCAAAATAGTCACTCCGCTGCACGCACTTTAATCCTGGTCTTGATGGCACGATTAGAAAAGTTTGTCAGGTAGGCTGCTACATAGACAAGGTCATCCATGACTCCCCTCATGTTTAATGGAATAGTGAAACGTAGCAGCCTGTATTCCTTCACTTTTCCAATTGCATGCTCTACATAAATCCTTGCTTGGGAGACTGCAGAGTTGTATAGTTGCTCCGTTGCAGTTAATGGTTTCCCCGCAGTCACTTTGGGAGGCTTGACAGTTTTCACTCCTAATTCCAGCAATTCAGGAACTATTGTAAACCCACGATCACACATGACAGCATCACCTGGTTCCAGTTGATTCATAAGACCACTTTCCTTAGTAATTTCGTTGTCTGATTTGTTTCCTTCGAAGCCTTTACTAACAAATATGACACCTCCATAGGCAGAGATGCCAATCACATACTTGAAGGTGTTATAGTGTTTGTACTGTGACCACGTATTATTTTGATGCTCAGCATTGGATGGAATTTGTGTCCTAAACTCCACCCCATCAATTATTACTCTTACATCAGGGAATGGTTTAAATGGGGCAGGCCTCATCAACTGCTGCTGCTGTCTAGTAAGAAACATGGCTGCTTCCATAGACTTGAAAATATTGGCTAGTTTACGCAAAATACCAAAGAAAATTAAACCAGCGTATGATGTACTTATTCCAAACTGGTAGGCTAAATCCCTCAAAGGAGTGCCTCTTCTCAGTCGCACCAGCATCAGCAGTAATCTACTCTTGTACGATATTTTCAATGGGGCTGTACTCTTCCTGGATGGCGTTGTCTTATCATAGGACTTCTTAATACTCTGCACACCATCTTCCCCACCAAGAAGGACATACAACGCCTCAAAGTTGAACTTTGACACGCCAGTGAAAAATTGAAAGTCGATATCACTCATGTTCTCCTTCCATAATTCATAAGAAGAATTAACACGAATGTAAACTGTTCTTCGTCCACCTTGTTCAGTTGAAACAGCTGTCTCTTCCTGGAACACACATTCATACCACATTTTGATAAACACTTCAAATTAAAAGGCAGTGTAAAATGAGCAAGTGCAGGGTTTCCACAATGAAGAAAATTATTAGTGCTAGCTGTAGAAAAACTGAAGTAAATGAATGATAGGGTTCAAAATCAATACCAGTCGAGCTATTTAACTGTAATGTGTGTGATTTTCCATTTTCAGCAATAACATGTACTTCGGTGCCCACCTACTGGAGGAAGGGTTCCCTACAAAATAATCCTGGCCCCATTTACAGAAACAAATATGAGTCTTTTAAATTGGATGTCGAGCGACGAGCCAAATTTGACACCAGGCCTACAGCAGACCAATCAACATTAGCAAGTCAACAGGAATTGAGCAGCTTTTCCTCATTTCTGTCAGGAAACCCCTACAAAACGCTATGGAAGATGCACATCCCAGTCATTTATGAAGGCAGCAATTTCTGCTTCGAAGACATGACACCTAGGGACAGGTTGATTCTACAGGATTTGTGTCAAAAATTTATACGGAATTTGGCAGTAATAGACCCAACAGAAATGAATGAAGTATTTACAGAAACCAGCCATGGAATGAGGGTATTTGAGTTTTCAAGGACGGCTGGGCAGGGGGAAAACAGCCACTGGCTGGCAACCCGATCACTGAGAATCACGGCTTCAACAGCATATAGAGTTCCTCATTTCACCATGAAAGAAGCTAAGAGATCCTTTCTGAGAGATCATCTGTGGGGTATTAAGAAAAATGATGATAGGGAAGATTAAAAACCTCTCCCTAAAGCCATTTTACATGGCAAAACGTATGAGAAGAAAGGGGTGATGCGGTACCTAGAATTCCAGCACACTTTCGACAGCACTGCAAAAGTGGAAGACTGTATGGGATTAGTTATAAGAGAAGACTATCCGGAATTTGGATGTAGTCCAGATGGCATTGTCTATTCAGAATACAATGCCCCTCGCCTCCTAGAAATTAAATGCCCATGGAGCCTAAAATCAGCTGACCCACAAGATTTTGACAATGTTCTATCAGAAAAACAAAAACAGACTTTCTACCTGAAGAAACATTCAAATGGAGACATTTCACTTAAGGAGGAACATGCATACTACTACCAGATTCAATTTTCTCTAGGAATTTTGGGCATACAAGATGCTGATTTTGTTGTCTTCACATTAAAGGGAATATTAGTTATACCCATTAAGTTTGACCCAGATTGGTGGGATGCAAAAGCCTCAGAACTCAAACGAATCCACCACTCGCTGATAGTGCCAAAATATTTTTTGAGGCGGACACCCAGGAACTTGCTACCCATAGAAGCAAATGATTTTGAAGAAGCATCTTTAACCCCTACAAAAGCTGATGAAGCAGAAACTTCAAGAGACAGGCTACATCAATTCCTGAATGACACGGGTCAATTAAAGTATGATGATTCAGATGAAGAGAATCCAGACGCAGTTGAAAATGATGACAACGAATCTATCTGCAGTGTAAGATTTGAGGAATCTTATTTAGGGGACTCGGATGAAGATGCCTCAGATTCACATAATAAAAGTGTTGCATACAGTGTGACTTTTGATGAAGAAGGTAATGCTTACTTTTAAGGGGGCAGACCAGTGTGACAGTAGGTTAAAGTACCCTAAGTTTGGAGGAGCACATAACAATACTAAAAAATTAAAACAAAAATTTGTTTGCTGGAATTTTATCATAACATATTAGGTCTCTCATAAAAAAAAAATAGAAATAATTTTTATGAATTTGGTAACGACTTTAAAAAATTCAATCAAATATACACTCCGTTCTTATTCGGAAAGCTCTTGTCGTCATGAAATTTTCCCAGGAAATCATCAGAAAAATTTAAAAAAAATATATTAGTGATTGGGAAGGGTGTCGCTATATCCTAGACTACAACCATTAGCAACCTATTTTTTTTAAGTGAGTTGTAGACTTCATTAGTGCAATTTTTCATTCTTATAAACCTAACGCAAAAGTTGAAATTTTGTAAAAAATCAAAAAATTCATGGATCTTTCTGTCTGTAGTCTAGGATATAGCCACACCCTTCCCAATCACTAATATATTTTTTTAAAATTTTTCTGATGATTTCCTGGGAAAATTTCATGACGACAAGAGCTTTCCGAATAAGAACGGAGTGTATATTTGATTGAATTTTTTAAAGTCGTTACCAAATTCATAAAAATTATTTCTATTTTTTTTATGAGAGACCTAATATGTTATAATAAAATTCCAGCAACAAATTTTTGTTTTAGTTTTTTAGTATTGTTATGTGCTCCTCCAAACTTAGGGTACTTTAACCGGGGAATCCATAACTGTTCCCCTGACACACTGCCCCCCTATATATATTATTTAATACTATAGACATTTAATGCTACAGATAATGTTAAACTATTACAAGAAAAGTATTTGTAATTATTTAATATCAATAAATATGGACTATTGTTGCCAAAAAAATATTTGTTTTGCGCTAGACTATGTCCTAAGTGTTAATACAAGTAATTTAATATAAATAAAAGTCTAAAAATGCACAGAAGAAAAAGTCGCCAAAAATACCATCTCTAACTGCCCCCCATATGATGGTCTAACTGCCCCCAATATAATTATTTAAAAAAAAATGGAAATTTATTACATAAATAAATAAACTATTTTAACAGTTCTTTTCCTTGCACGATTGTCTAAAAATATTAATAAAAATAATTAAATATTTTTTTTTATTTTTTTGTAAATTCTTTTATTAAAATACGGGCTTACTCGATGCTTCGTATCGCAGAAAAAATAAATGAACATATAAATATTTATTTTATTTATTCATTTATTTAATTGATGGTGGCGAGTTGGTGAGGCGTGCATGTGTCCATGTGGCCACGCGAGCGTTTCAGGTTGGGCGCGCACAACGTGCTACTCGCGGCGAGGCTACTAAGTCGTCAGTCCTATGAAAAATTCACCGCAGCGAATAGTCATGCACCAAGAGGACCCCTTCACGAGGCTTCCATACCGGCCGTCGTATGAGAAATCTGGCGCTGCAAACATCGCGACGTCAGCGCCCCAGGAGCGGTGCGGTGAGTTCATGAAACAGCACCGCCAACCCGGTCGGAATCCAAATCAAGTTGCGAACGTGAAGTAAGGGACTTGCCAGGAGAAGCATGGAATAAGCTTTTTTTCGATTAAGAAGATGAAGAAAAGAAGACGTCTCGTCAATCTCTCCCACCATCGACGGCAAGAAAGCCACATTTACTGCTATCGCAGAGCAGGTGGTGGCCAGTGCCACTCGAATTGAAAAGTGACTCCGCCCTACACTGTTATTCTGTGGTGCTCTGAAAGTTGCTGCCGTGGGCGTTTTCCCCGGGTTTTGAAGCGCCTTCTGGCGCCTGTCCAGAAGGCGCCTTAAGGCGTTTCACCACGAGGCGCCTTAGGCGCTCTTTGTTGAGACACCTTTGGCCCAGACCAAGTCCCCGGGGTCCCTATGGGAGCAGAACAAGGTGTTTGCTGCCCATACACCTTTGTGCATGCAAATGCATACGAATGCATCAACACTGCATTAGCAAGGTGCTTGGTGCCCAAACACCTTGTCCTGCTCTCATAGGAACTCCGGGGACTTGGTCTGGGTCAAAGGTGTCTCAACAAAGAGCGCCTAAGGCGCCTCGTGGTGAAACGCCTTAAGGCGCTACAAAGCCTATGGCAGCCTTAGGCAGCAACTTTCAGAGCACCCCAGAATAACAGTGTATCGACACTTTAAATTCATATACTCAAAAACAATGCAAGTCCTCACACTGAGCCCGTTGGTCTCGGCTCACTACTCTGCACTAACTCTCCATTCATCTATCAGACAGACAACGAATAGGATAGCGCAAAACACTAATGTAAAAGGTCGAAAGGGGCCCTAAGCAAAGTGGGTCAAACCATAAACACGAACCAAGTGTTTGATCTCACGACCAGTGTGCGGATAACCTGCCGCGATCTTCTTGCCGTTTTGCACGATAGTACCGTCTCTACCCACCGTCTCCAGCTACTTCATGTACATTTGCTGGACCACTGCTAAATTTGCTTAACACGTTATTTTGCAGAGTGGCTGGAGTCACTAGCTGTCTTCTCGACAGAACAGACTGGAGGGATTAAGTTTGCAGGTAGTACATTAAATTGGACCTATCGAAAATTGAGTGCAAGACATATTTGGCATGTGACATTTGCATTGTTGCTTGTATCGCAGAATGGGTCATTCCGAGACTGTAAAGAATTCGGTGACAGTCATTTCCAGGCGGTTACAGGACCCGTAACACCCACGGTCGTGGCCGATCCAAGTCCGCGCACTAAATATGCTAATGTAATTTGATTGTTCCACTTACTCAAGTGGGGTTGAAAAACTTTGTCTGTGTGCGTCTGTCTTGTCTGCGTGTTCGCACTGCTCCTCCTAAACGGCTTGGCTGATCTGGCTGAGATTTTGCAGGGTGGTCAAATATGTCCTTGGCTCACCACACGCAAAAATGCAGCTTTCTCCCTCAACGGGTTCAGTCGTACCAACCGAAAAACACTAAAAAAAAAAAAAAACGGCAGGAAAATGGTCTTTTCTAGGTCAACAGGATTATATGTCGA
Source organism: Stenchaetothrips biformis (assembly GCA_030522485.1). NCBI lineage: Eukaryota > Metazoa > Arthropoda > Insecta > Thysanoptera > Thripidae > Stenchaetothrips > Stenchaetothrips biformis. The sequence goes on along the minus strand of CM060089.1, from coordinate 2,403,881 downwards.
GTTGTATATCGTTTCCTATGTTTTTGGGGGTCCTGACACCAAAAATGACACCTGACGTCATGTTTGGAATCAGCACCCTCAAAACGCAGACTCCTGAGTACACAGTACTGGCCCGCCGAGTGGGAATGGGGCCATGGGTTCGATACCCGACTTCTGCGAAGGGTGGCAGCCTAGCCTAACATGGATAGGACTCCTCCGTCGCACTGGGGGAACTACTAGGAGTACCATGCCTGGTAAGGAAGGGGGCCGGTTCGCCAGTTCTCTTTGGCAGAAATTTTCTTCATCATGTTTTTTTTTTATTTCTGTTACACTGAATAAATTTTTTTGTTTAAGTGTGCAAGAGAATTCTGCGTCGGACAAAAAGAGGCACAAATATTTAAGGGGGAAGGAGGTCGGACGAATATCGGCAGGTCGGACAAAAAGAGGTCGTACAAACGATGTAGGCCCCCGCTGTACCCTCTACATCTAAGTAGACACAAAGGGGGGTACAGTGGACTCTGCTGACTTGAGAACAGTGGTTACTGTACCTTGGGTACGGCCAATACCTTCCAGGGTACGGTCGCGAGTACATCAGAATTAACAGCATATGACTTCATTTTGTCTTACAGTGGCCGCACGCGTGTGCGCGCAGGTATGCGGGCACCAGGAATAGCGCCACCCTGCATGTGTCCGCGTTTGCCGGCGACCCAATGTCCCTCATCCAGCTGAAGCGGATCTAATGGGCCATTACAGCATAGCTGTGCAGCGAGCGCGGAGAAGAACCCCTGCCTACCAGTGGCACGCTAGTGCCCGAATGGTTGCCTAGCCCCCCGGCCCCGGCGGTCCGCGCTCAGCGTGCGTGGCCGTACACTAAGAATCCAAACGCCATAAGTGTAGCATCAATTAGTGCAATGCTTTCCATCGCACGTGAAGTGCAATGCCTTACCATGCATAAGCGTAGGTCATTTTCCGTTCGCACCACATGTGACCACGCAAGGTGCAATGCTCAGACGAGAAGCGAACCACTTGCGTAATCATGTTCAAAAGGGCTGGCTGTTATCACGTGTAATCAGCCAGAAATTCCTGCCTCAATACCCAATGTAGGGTAAAATTAGTGTGAAATCGTGCGAAATCTGCTGGAACGCTTGTGTACAGAATGAAGGGAGAATGGTTCGCCCCTCGGGTTAAGGCATCGCACGGGCTCAATGCATTGCTCCATACGTGTAATGTTCATAGTTCAGAGCCTTTGGAATCAGTGTGGCGTAGCCTCGTGCTGCTACGCGCTGCGTGCCTCCATCGGCTCCGTATCTCGCGTTATGACAGTCACGGCCGCACGCCGGCGGGCGCACGCAGCACGCACTCGTGAGCCACGCCAAAAGAATCTTGCTTCTGATATGAGAGTGTGGGTTTGCATAGCATCGATAGCTCTTTTGCTTCAGAAGAGATGATCGGCCTCCGCAGCCCTCTCAGTGTGGAGCCCGAAGGCCAGCTCCCTTCATCTTACTTCCACCTGACTTGGTTCATTTTCTATATTCCCTTCCTTTGAACTGCGAACCAGAAAAATGCGCTCGGAGGGCTGCAGCGAGCGGCGCAGGCCCAGCCTGCAACCCGAAGGTCCGTTCAGTACGAGGTGAGGAGTGAGGACGGCACACAGTGGGACGAAACGCGAAAAAAGTGGTGAGAAGTGGATTTGAGAAATTGAGCGGTGGAGTCCTCCAAACTATTGGATCTTGACAAGGAAGGTCTGGGCTATCCGGGACACTAATTTGTTTTCCAGTATAAAATACAGGTGAGCCCCTGAGGAGCTCCAAACTTGACACATTTTCAGCTTCCCGCGTATCAATTGCAATATGGGTGTATACATTTCCTCCTGGCGGCCGGGAATCCCGGAGTAGAGGACTCGGCCGAACTTCCAATGTGGTTGCCATGCGCTCCTTGTTTCCAGTCGCAGGAAGTCAGCTCGCCCGATGAGGCCACCGAGGCTGGCTCCGGCAACCAGGGCGGCTCCACCGAGGACTACGCCGTGCGCCACGCGGGGGACTTCCCCTTCAGCTACTCGGCGAGGTGACCACCAGCTACGCTATGGACGGGCAGTAGCCGGCGGCGGTCTGGGAGCGCGGCGCATTGCCACCCAGGTGGATAGATCAGGAGGAGCGTCCGACTGCAGCTCCAGCCACCGCTCGCGACACAGCTGTGGTACTAATTTGTCACCCGGCCGCTGGACACAGTTGGGCGGCGAGCCCCACATCAGAACGACGTGCAGGTCGTCCAGCGCCTGCAGCAGGCGCCCTTCCAGGCCGCGCAGCCCACCGGCCAGTACTCGGAGGCGGAGGAGCTGCGCGGCGGTCGGACGGCGCAGAATCCATGCCCTCAAACAATATCCGTTGATCTCGGCTGAAGGTGCACTAAAATCCATCTCTCTCTCATTTTGAACTACATTATAAATAAAATTTCAGGCATGAAAAGGCCAAAAGCAATGTTCCTCGTTAAAAACCCAGCTCAAGCATTCATTTGGGCTAACCAATTCCCGTATTGATCTTCAAGTTAATAGCATAAAAAAACAACTTTGAAGTGATTTTTGGGTGTTCAGAGATGGGCAACACTATCGTTGTAAAATGGGTTTATTTTTCTGTGCCACTACTCAGGGATATAAAGTGCTACACAGAAACCAAGTGTTCCACACCAAACCATGGCCAAATACTTTTATTGCAGTCAGCACTTAAAATGTGCAATTAGGGTGGAAACCTGTAAAACCCCAAAAAAGCTTTGACTCTGTCGTCATTAAAATTTACATAGCAATCAGAGCGCACGGGCCTCCTTTTTCCAAGTCAAGACGGTCTAGAATGTGTATCACTCCAAAAGAGCATGTATACATTGGAAACTGAACAACAAGTGAGGTCAGCACTGAAATGCAGTGAACAGGATCAATGCTTTGTACTTGTACTCACAGCTTAGCGATGGATGTGGCTCATTGGCTGGCGCAAAACCAATGTGGAGAGGACTGAAATGGTGGTCTCCTTTTGACGATGCAGCTGGAGCACAAACCAAACTGTCTTCTTTTCTTAGTCCTTGCTGGTTGAATTTTTTTCGATCACTCACACTTTCACATCTGAGCTCATCTACAATGGTGTTTTTACTTTGCTGAAACAGAAGGGCGAAAAGAGCACAATGATTGCAACCTTTTCGTGAAAACACTTTGACCTTATGTTCACTTCCCGATAGAATTCTTCTCCGTCGACGAACACCACCACATTACTTCGTTTTACTTGGATTCCCAAAGTTCGTGACAGTCCACAAACATAACCTCCAATTATTAATCATCAGACACGGTTTCATGTCCAAAAGATAATACTTCTACAGATTTCAATTTGTCTGGCTACATTGCACTAGTTCTCAATTCCTCTATCACCCAAACATAAAGTGTAGACAGAGAACACGATACTGCAAAACACTCAAAAAGGTCACAGTCACAACCTAAACAGATCCGAATATAAACACGAACAGATTATTTGCACTCACGATCATTGTGCGGATAACCAGCTGCCAGCTTCTTGCCGCTTTGCACGATACCGTCTCTACCTACTGTCTCCATCTACTTCTGGCACCGCTAAATTTATCATACGCGTTTGTGTATTCTGTACTGCTCGGTACTGCTTGTTGCGGCTGTGGCTGTTCTGGTTTGTTCCTGGACTCAACATGATCATGACTTGGTGCGATTCTCTCTTAATTCTGTTTTCCTCCCGGTCCGGTAATTTATAACAGTTTAAATTAATAATTTATTTGTGCTTCACTCGCTACAGCCTCCAGCAACCATGTTATCCGCTCTCCTCGGTACAGCTGCGAGAAATGTGGGATTACGATAATCGTTGTGGAAGTGAGATCATGGGGGTGCCTCTTCGTGTATGTTCGAGCGTGGAATCTGGAGAAGCAGGAGGTAACGTTTAATTTGTGACTTTCTTTATTGCAAGGTGTGAAAGGTTGGGATATTCTTACGCGCCATTTTTGTTTTTCAACTTAACAGATGGAGCTGGAGTCACCTCTGAAGAGTTTCAGCAAATGAAGCATACTGTGAAATCAATGTGGCAGAAGGCGTCAACTTTGTTGGAAGTCTTTGTGGATGAGAACCAGCCTGTCCTTGGGTATCGCTTGCGTGTCAAGTGTTCATTACCAATCAGTGTTAAATTTGCGGAATGTGATCGAGTTCTTCTTGGGTGGTCAGCTACAGCTCCTGAAGATGATGCAAGTCCATGTTCACATCTCTACAGAAGAAGTCCAATGAAGAAACAAGGCTACCTGGGTGGCCCACTATCTTATTTAAATTGGGGTGGAAAGAAGTCAAATGCTACAGTAATCAGGTCATATAAGGGCCCAGAGTCATACTTTGTCTTTCTCCAGTCAGGACGCCTGAAACCTGGCATTGAGCTGTTGTGGGACTATGGCAGTAAACCAAGTTTGCCTGATTATGGAAAGTGGTTTTTTGAAGATGTGGTAAGTTCGATTTTTTCTACCATTAGAATTTATACGTTAAATTGTGTGCGTCCAATTTTTTTAAAACCGTTTTTATGTTCTTTCTTTGATTTTAGTGCTGTAATATCATGCAAAATCAAAGACCGTTGAGGCCAATGAAAATACCAATTAATTTGGAATATATGAACAAGGAGTGCTGCGTCCTTTGTGGAAAATATTTCAGTGTATCTAAAGGGGGTCGCATTCAAAGGAAGCCCCATTTTATTGACTCCCATGCAGATTATCTTGGAACCGATTGGGATGGTGTTGGTACATATGATGGAGAATTTCCCGAAGTGGATGGAAAACGTGTTCTCATACAGGCAGACACTTTAAATAGTTTTATTTCTGAACTGATCAAGCTAAAGTGGAAAGTCATTCCAGCTTGCAACATTCTGAGTACCACGTAAGATACACAACTATCGTTGTGAATTATCAAATTTCATATATTGAAAATTATATCATAGTGTCTAAAATATGACCCATTTTTTCTGTGTTAAGGGAGAGAAAAAAATCAATGAAGAAAATGTCGCTATTGAAAAATAGATGCAGAATGTTGCGGAAGCATGGAATTCTTCAAACTCGGGGAACATCAGAAGCTCTAGTCTTAGAGCACTTCGAACCTATTGTTCCATCAAAGTGGTCTGCTCTCCGATGGAAAACAGGCACTCAACCACAGAGAGGCCATTATGGTTTGCCTTGCGATCAAAAAGAAGAACTCACAAAGCAAATAAAAGAAAATGTACAACAGTACATTATTGAAATATTAGGACATGATAATGATTCAGATTCATCTTAAAATTTCTGTGTGACAGAATTAACTGGATGGACAGTTACATAGCCAAAGTTTTTAATAAATTTATTTATGTTCAAGTTACTTGAGATAGCTACAAGAACATACATTTTACGAAACTAATACTCATCATGCTCCTTTTATTGCTAAATACGTCTTGATTTTTCTTCTATTTTGATTTTCTGTTTTTGTATCTATAGGTGTAATATCGCCTGTTGCATTGTTCCTGATAACACTGCATTTGTGTTTGTGTTCCTTTAACCTTCCTTTCCAAAAAAATGGACCCTCTTTTGGTTAAATGTAACAGGTTCACTAAATACTTTATTTTTGTGATAGTTCCAATACCCTTTTTAAACACCTGTAATAGTTATTAAACACAATCAGTTAGTAAGTTTAGTCTGATTCTCTTTTTCTCCCCAGCTCCTGCAAACCTTATAGAAAATCGAGGAATGACTGTACTTCTTGCTGATCTGCACAAATCCTCAACCACCGCAATTATTTGGTTGTGAAAGGAGGCTGAATGAGACTTGTGTCCCTTCTTTAAAAGAAATATGGACAACATTATTGTTATCAATTGTAATTATTTATTATATAGCACTAAAGCAAGTACTGAAACACCGAACAATTTGTTTTTCGAAGAATTGATGAACCTTTTTGAAAGGGTCAAAACTGTTTCAAGACACACTGGCTTTCAAAATGTAAATTGTTTAAGATTTCAGTGTGACAGCTCCTCAAGTAACGCCAGCAAATCAGGAAAATATCAGGAGACACAACAACAACAACAAAAGAGTCGGTCATGACAAGATTTTTGTTTTAAGTAATGGTGTCAACAAAGTTTAATAATGAACGTATTATCTATCAGTGTTATTAACTCCTCTGAACGAAGCCACTGATAGAGACAATGTAAGAACACAGGCTTCAAGTTTCCTCCAGCGAAATTGCAAGTTAAGCTGCTGATAAATCTTAGACCATGACAAAGCTTTACGTAGGAATGTCAGTGCAGTGGGGGGAGCAAGGGACTGCAGCAGTAAGTAATTCCAAATTTGGTTGCAAATGATTATTAATAGAAAGGCACGCAAATTAACTTGCTTCTCACAAGTTCAAACAATAATACCATTAAAAATGACCTTTGAAACACTTCAGAAAACTGTAGAGAAGGTTTATTTTTTTTTCAAACATAGGGATTTTAGTCATGCACAAAGGCTTGGCTTTCAAACACTTTTTCAAGGCTTGGTCAAACATAAGACACATCAATAACAAATTAGAAAAGAGTAGGGTCTCAAGAGCAGAAACATTTCCCACAGAATATACAAGTACCGTGAATGTTGCTTAAAACAGTTATGCATCTTTTGAACATAAGATGGCCACATGGCAATGCACAATTTGCTCGTTCGGATAATCAGTTCTTGCACATCATTCCTGTGGACGAACAGAAATATTGATGAGAAATAAGAGTACCATTTCGCAAAATGATTTCCCACTTCATACATGCCTTGAGGCGGCAGCTGCTGACTCGTCATATTGTTTGAAATATTCACACAGGTAACAGTCTGGTGCACACAAACACATAGCAAATGCCTCATCCTGCAACACAAATCACACACATATAAGAAAACAAATCAGAAGTGGTATCCTTACATTAGAAAAAAAATTGACATATTTTACAAACTAGATCAAAAAATTTGGTTCTTCATTCATAATTAACAAGTTGCATGAAGATCTCTCATTCATTGTGGAAAGCAAGGCAAGTCAAATGCCTACATCTGACAAAAAAATGTGCATAACATGCAGTAGGTGGGTGCACACACTCTATGCACTCATTCCACTCTCACACTTACATCTTACTGTTAGGGTGGAACAAAACAAGAACAAAAAACATTCTGTCATAGAATTACTTAAACTCCAGTTACTTCAGTACCTTACCTTGCTTTGTGTGAAGCTGCTCATGCATTGTCTTTGATACCCAATTTTTAGATAAATATAAAAGGGGTTCAGCTGGCTTTTTCATCACTTTACAACATAAGAGACCAATGCAGTTTGATGTAAATCATTGCCACTTTCTGTGGGCTTCCCTATTCCATTAATGATTGGAAATTAAAATTGACATTTGCGTTGCGGCTTTATAGAAGCATATCAGCTTTTACCTATGAAAAAAGGGAAAAATGGAATGCTATTCCTTATCCTTTCTCATGACAATGAACAAGTCAAGCATTCTCTTATGTGCTCTCTTCAGAAAACATTGGTGGCTACAGTAATACTCAATTGGACATTCCTCTTTTGGCAGTTTTCTAAGAACTGTCATCTGAAAAGCAATAAAGACTTCTTAAAAATTGAATGAAATAGAACTTGCATTGGCAGCCAAGTGATGCTAAATATCAACTTACTTGATGGAGATATGCTGAAGATAAGTTTTCAGGGGAAGAAAGGCAGCTGGTTTCATTTGCCAGGTTAAAAACATTTTCGGCTATTTCATATTTTCACCCCAATCCTTTGATGAACAGCAATAAATAACAGGTGAGGTTTAAAATCCTATCTGTTAATAAAAAAGAAATTAACTAAGGGGCACAAGAATGACTTTCACAACAAAATAAAACAGCTCATTTGACATTACCTTGAAACGAACACTCTTAAATTTTCCTGTTTTCTGTCTGGTCTATGCCTGGTTGGCCACTACTACGGATTTGTGATTGTGCTTCTCTCAACATCTGCAACTTGGCTTAACGAGCGTCAGTATCTGCTCATATAATACCTATTTTATCATAATGAGATACCTGTAGAGGACGTGAGCTCACCAGAAGTACAGTGGGATCTTCATCTAAAAGGACAAGGAAATATTCCACATAAGATATATCATAAATTTGTAAGTTGACTTGTGTTACTCATACCATTAGAAATTTCACGGCAACTGATCTCAAACATTTTTTACCCTGAAAAATGGTACCGCCAAAAGTCAGCAACCTACACCCAAATTTACCTCTCTTCCTCATTCCTAAGGCTGTATGTCTGTGAAAATAAAAGTACAGGAATTACATACATAACAAATAACATCCAACAGACATAAATTTACAAAGTAACAACTACCTACAAAGTAAAAACTTTGGTACAATGCATTTGCACATTTGTAACAACACTTATTAGTCTCTATTTCTTTAAACCATTTTTCAGAATAGAGAATAAATAAAATTTGCAACTCTCTACTGAAATGTATACACTGTCCAAGAAAAGGTTCAATGTAGTTTTGATAAAAGAAACAGAATCAATCCTTGGAAGGAAAAGCGGCATGGTTAATCAGTGTTTATTCTCACAAGCCAAATGAAAACAGACCATGAAAACCCGAATCCATCAAAACATAGCAGATACCATGCAATAAGTATTCAATGTTAAACTTTTAAAAACACCTTTTCCAGGAAGGCTGTCAGGGGGATGGATGTACCACGTCATTTCTAAACATATACACAGGATTTGATTCTATGATGTATCATTAAAATCATACTTTTTTAAGTAACTTTAATTAAGAAAGGAAACGAACCACTACTCATGAAATACTGGTGGATCCAAATGAGAATCGGTGAACAAATTAAGTTGCCATTAAAACAAGGTAGGTGTACGCCAGACCATGTCTTGTCGTAACAGGCTTAGCGATGTTGTTAAAGTTCTGCCACTACATTTTTTTTGAGACGAAATGGATTCCTATATTGACCTATAGCACGCATCAGACTATATGCCTGTCTTCCCATACCACTACTTAATATTAAAATAAGGACCCCCTTGGATTTGATGTCGTATGATACATTTTGGGATCAGAAGTTAATTTTCGATTAAAAGCTTTCACATTTTTCAAAATAGCAGTATACCTCCGTCGTAAAACAGATATGCAATGGGCGATTGAGCTTTTGTGATGTACATGCACATGATGAATAAGGAGACTCAAACCTTGACCTGTAACACCATATTTAAATGCAACAGAGCATTTTGGGCATTGTAACAGCACACCAAAGTTTTTATAAAACTCTTGTGCCAACATTCTGCGCTTAGGTCTCTTGAGGCTTGTTAGCACTGGACAGTGTTTTGACAATTTAGGCTTCGTCTGTTCCTCAGCAGGTACCCTAACGAAATTTATTCCAGATGTGCTTTCAGACGACTTACTAACAATCATGCTATGGTCTCTCAAGTTACACATCCCACTCCCATCAGGAAATATGCCTTCTGCGAGCAATGGCTCCTCCTTGATAGTAATCTGCAAACCAAAGAAACATAATAATAGACAATGTGTGAAAATTGGGCAGAATAAAACAAATTCAATTAACTGATAGCGTTCACAATTAGGGCTTACCTCACTTTCTGAAAAAGACTTGTTGTGTCTGCATTGATGAAGATGGGAAATAAGATCTTGCAAATAGGCAGAGAATTTGTTGGTTACGTGGTGGTATCTTAGTTGTCCGTCCATAACACCTGACACATTACTTGAATTTGTTTCCGAACCCATGAAGCTGTTCTCCTGAGCATCACTTTATAAAAACAAAGGGGGTATATGAACAGTGTGCAAAGAATCATAAGGTCCAAAAATTATCATCAAACAGACACCGACCACTTAGGATATATGATGAAAGTTTCAGGGGTTATGGTCTCATTAACTTTGGCATTTGGTGACAACCAAATAGATGTGAAAATACCACCAGGCTTCACAATCATCTGACAAAAGGGAACGAACTTTATTGCACAATATTCATTAGATGCATTCAAATCATGCATTAAAGAGAAAGGCCAACCTACTATATTCAAAGTGGCATCCAATTGGGGGCCCGGCTGAACATGCTCAAGACTTGAATGTTCATTTACTTGATTTGTTAATGTCACACTCAACTTTGATGGAATGAGGTTATGAAGCTGGGCAACATATTCAAAGATACCTTGAAATTCCTCATGTATCAGAAACCTGCAAACAAGTAAGGAACAGGAGGAAATACAGAGAGTAAACACAGCACTTGTTTCAATAACAAAATCTTGGTCACAGAAAGTTCTTACCATTTATTAGACAAGGAAACCCTGTCCAAATCGGAAAGCAGTGTATTATCATTTGGAAACATTAACCATTCCACTTTTGATGCCTCTTTTGTTAAATTTACATATGGCACGGCTACACCTCTATCAATAACAGATATTTTCTCTGCAGCTGTCTGCACTCTCTCAAATGCTGTAGTGTCACAAATGTAGAGAGATATTCTCTCATTGCCCCAAATCCTACCATCAAGCCAAGTGCAGGTTACTTTGGGTTCGCAAGAAAGGTCGGAATCAGTGACAAAATGATATTGTCCATGGTGCCTGATGGATTTACAAAATGCATTCACTGCAGCCTTCAGTAAATTTCGATCCATTATTTTGCAACAAAACCTGTTCGGTCTTCATTACTTGCCCACCAAAATCAGCCTGAAATACATGAAAACCAAATTAAAAAGTTGACAGAACATAAAGGGACGTAACACAAGCAGAATGAAAACATGCAGTCTATTGTAACAAAGTATGGATGGAGTGAGCAACAACATTAAAGGAGCCATTATGGAAGAATAAAAGAAATAAATAAAAAAAAATAGAGAGGTCGCAAGAGAACTGAAACACAGTTTTCAGAGCAAATGACAAATAATCCATTTTAAGTGCCGTTTTAGTGTACGTGCGGAAGGTTAAGGGGTCGGCTGCTTCAATGTTTCTGACGCTATTGAGCTTCAACCAACTTACTCATAATCAGGTATGTCGGTCCCCTAGTACTTACGTCTTGTGTGACAGTTCGCTGATCCACTTATGAAGCTGAAGGCAAAAGAAAATTAAAAAAACATCGAACCACATAGCCCTGCTCTGTCTCTACTCGGATCGTTGGCTGGCTGGTAGTTGAGGTAACGTAATAGAGAAAAAATGCACTTTTATTTACTGCCTGGGTTGCACTACGACACATCTTGCAGGCATTATTTTCAAATTCTCTTTTAACACTGCATTTTATTTGAAACCATACTATGTGATTGATACATTACGAGCTATTTGAAGGTGTTGCTTTTGAATTGTGACGAGTATGTGGAAGGTTGGATATCCTGAAACCGTATGAGAAATTCATGCGTGTGGTCTCTGGTCTCCGGCTACTTTTCCGGTCTCTGACTACTTTCGACTTTGGTGGACTTCGGCTTATCTTTGTTAAAGCTGCTACACAATGATGTTCCTATCCAAGGACTCCCATGGATGTGACATGGTTAATGTTACGAAGGAACAATTGGAGGATTTTCCAGCTTTAATCAAAATTTTACGTGATAGGGGTTATGGTGCGCGCACTGGTGTCTTGAAGGTATTACTGCAGCTTAGTGATTTGTGTCTTTACGTGCAATCTCGGCTCGTCTACAATGGCAGTAGGGGTTGTGAGTAAGATAGTTGCATTAGAGAGTAAAGGAGTTGTATAGTAGCAACGTGAGAATAAACTTCAAAGAGGTTAGGTGCGGGTGTTCTCTTTACCTAAAACGCAGAAGTCTTTATTTTTCTTACAGGGATCTCCGCTATTTTCTTGAACTGGTCTCTGTACCTCTAATGTGAGTGATGTAGGCTCGTTGAAATTGGATGACATGCAGCAAACATCCTGGAACTATCAAGTTTCAGTTGTTAAGTGTGAATTTATGTTGTCAGGATGTTGAAAATTTATGTAATTTCTATGGGATAAAATTTGACCTTTTTAAAAACCTAACTTTTAAAAAGAATTTCCTATAAAATGTGCAGCAAATCAAGGTGCTCTGCATGGGGTATTTAGGATATTGACTGTAATCAAGTTCATATAAATATTTGGAAAACCATCAAAGCTCACTTGACGCACCTTCTTTTTTTCCGAAAATTTTCGGTAACAAATCATTGTTGGATTAATTTACATACAATATGCAGAGCATCTTCCTGCACAGTCGGAAGAGAAGTTTGAATTCATGTATCAACAAATGTAGGGAAGGGCTGCCAAATTATATCCCGCTGAAGTCACTTTTATGGGTGTTGAACCTTTTGGAGGTTTGAGACTCAGGTTTATGACCAGATCAAAGGTTATTAGCTGCATCCAATTTGAAGAAGCGCACATCACGCACTCTTGAAGTACTGACACCAGTTCAAGAAAAGAACGGAGAGCCCTTAACAGTTCTTTCCGTAGTTTTTTTCTCATAGTGAGGGATTGAACCAAATCTAATCCATAGTTTACACTCCTTCATCCACCCACTGATTCAGTGATTATCTTTCCATTGTATAACTACACCAATATCTATTACTAAATGCTTTATCCTCATCTTATTACTCCGTACTCCCACAGCCATTGTAGATGTGCCTTTACACACTTTCCTAGTCACATCTTTTGTTAATAGCTAAGACTTGCAACAACAGACAGGAATGATGCCAAAGTGCTAGCAGTACTTTTGTTGAAAGACTCCAAGCACCTATTTTTGTCCAAGTGTCCAAGTAGTCATTTTCCTTAAAAGCATCGTGTAGCAAGATCATTTCCATGTCAAAAAATTGAGCCCTTTGGCATCAATAGTTCTCTCGGTGGCTTTCACTGCTCAGTCAACATCCCAAGTGCAGTAGGGTCACCATCATACCACAGCTGTTGATCCTCTCTTAGAATGTCTTGTTTCTGTTTGTTGCAGTATTGGACCAAGGATTGAGTGTGCTGTTTGGACGATTCACTCTTGGCTACCTTTTATGACCCTCTTCTGGCAACTTGTTAGACAGGCTTCGCATGAAGAGGTGAGTCCTTTCTCAGTTGACTGGCTGGAAACTACACATACTACACATTGCAATGAACCATGAACTTGAAACTACTGCCATATTTTTTCCAACTTTCTTTCAAAGAAATGTAATGTAATCACTTATTTTTCTCTCACTTTGGCTACAAGATGTGCCTTCTCTGGTCAGTTTTCATCCAAATTATGACTCAAAATATTTTATGCTATTTTCTTGCACATAGACATAAGTTTGTTGATAAAATAGCTTGGCAGAATGGGCTGCCATTGTGCCAGTGACAAAAGTGTTGGCTATAAAGCAGCTTGGATAGGAGGACTTAAGTCATTATTTTCACAGAGTAGTATTTTGGGCCCTTCTTTGATTTTGGAACTCAGAGTTGAAAGTTTTGTTTTACTTGTCGCTACTGTGGAAGTAAAGTTGCCTCATGAGGGAGTCTGGTCTGCCTCTCTTCCAACTTTAAGTCGCTCAAAATATATTAACAATCTAATAAATAATATCTTTGAGCAGGTGTCTTTATTGGAGGATGCTCTTCGCTGCAATGACAGGGACGGGTGGAATGCTGAAGTTGTCAACCGCTTGGAAGCTGTGGAGTCACCATCACCATGGAGTCGTCGGACCAGAGAAGACAAGTGATCATATATATTTTTAACGGGGCAGATTCGGTGGAGTCTTCATAGCAAAGAGAAGATTACATGTGCTCTTGAATTTAGGATTTAGTGGAGGTTTTTTGTCAGAATTATTTTCCTTCTTTGTAATTACTTTTGATGTAAATTAACCAGATGCATGATACTTCTCTGGAAGTTATGAAATCCAAAATGTGCTTGTTTGTGATCAGATTTCACCTTTTCTGTGGCCTCTGCATCAATAAGTTCACTTAATTCATGTCCCATCTTTGTCGTGTTTCTTGTCTGTTCGCTAATGCTACTCTGTGAATCTGTGTTGCAGATCCACAGCAAGGTTCCAGTTTTCAGCTTTGACAACTCCAAAGTGGCAGCCCTTTCTGGTTCTGCACTTCAAGTGTGAGGTGAGTCTCCTAACCGTCATTCTAAGCCTGCTGTACACTTAATTTTTTGTGTTAGTTTGATTGCAAGAAATACCTTTATTTTCTGTTCAGTTTTCTTTTTTGTGCTTTCTTAGATAATCAGGCCAGTGTGTTGAATTTTTCAAAACTTACTCAAACCCACTGCATCTATGCCATCGTACAGCATGCTCTTGTACCTCTTTTGCTTACATTTGTCACATTATAAATATGCTCCCAAAGTCAACCTTTTCTGTGGCTGCTGCATCATTCCAAAAACTTAATAAACATAAACATCTTCTGTGAGGAATGTGCCCTAATGATACTATGTTTATAATTGTTACAGGTCTCCAAGAAGACCCTCGAGCCCAATTTCTCCCTGTTGAGATGGAAGACGCAGTCTTAGCTACTTCATGACCATCTGCAACGGTGGTCTCCAACAACCGTCTCCAGCTTCTTCTTGCTTTCCTGCAAGAATTTCCACCTGCCATCCTCCTATTTTTGCATGGTAAAGAAGATTGATTGAAGGTGACTTCCATGAATTCACACCCTTTACATCTATCAAAGCACACTGCCAATTTCTCAAATCTAACTCTTAGCCATTACTTCTATGCCATTTTGATGAAAATTCATCAATCTCTGTCAGTTTAAATTGTAACATTTTAAAATAGCTCCATACCTACATTATTACCCTTCAAACTTATTCTGGTCAGCCTTTTACCATAATATTTTGTAAAGCATTGTCAACTGTAATACTACCATTTTGCTTCTGACTAACATAGAGGTTGATATTTAATTTAGTTGTGACTTTGCTACACAGGGATACTGTGATATTTAGATAACAAGTTACATCTTGTCTGGAAAGACCACTGTCTTGAAATTGTATAACTGTTATTGCTGTCCTTTTACTTGATCCTATTTTAGTGATGTCCTTCTCTGTGGCCTAAATGTCACTGTGTCCATCTGTGTCGCAGGTCCAAAACGAGGTTCCAGTCTCCAGTTACGACAACTCTAAAGCTGCTGCCTAATCTACCTCTGCCCTTCATCCGTCTCCTTTCTTTATAGTGCAAGGTGAGTCTTCAAACTACCTTTCGAGGCCTGCAGTGGTTCAGATTCTTTCTTTAAGATCATTGGAACAAATTTGACAATTTTTGTTCAAGTTTTCTCTTTTAAGTTTCAAACATTGTTTACCCAGTGTGCTTATTTTGCTGTGCCGGTTGCACTGCCATTTCCATAGTCATGAGTGTTGAACCTTAGACTTTTAATGTTTTGGTGCTCTTTGTTGCATCTTGAGAGTTGGGCAGGCTGCACTCTGCATTCCAGCTGTTGTCTCCTCTCACTGTCTCCAAAAACTTCATTTTTATTTAAATCATTTTTATTACCATTTAATGAAAGCCAATCAAGTTATCTATTTTCTTCCACTTCCATGCACCATTACTCAATTTCTATTCACATTATGCATTTTAAATATTGGCTCCTGAGCTTGTGGAATTTCAAGGGTTGGTCTGTCTGCCTTCTAATGCTAAGTCAATATCCTTCCCAAATAAGAGTCCCCATCTCACAAGTGTTGTAGCTTTCACTTCTAATGTTTTGCTCCTCTTTGTTTAATTTTTCTGTTTGGACTTTTATTATCCACTGTGTTAATTTAGTCAAATGTCACTCTCACCTACTCCTTGCAAGCCATCCTTAGCATGCTAAACCAAAAACTTTCCCTTCAAATTCATGTCTTTTCTAGTGTCCTCCTTTCGTCATCTCAAATTTCCTCTGGCTGTTACAGGAATCCAACATTGTGAAGTATTGTTGCTTCTCTGTGCCCTTATCTTTGTATGTGCCACTCTGTTGCAGGTCTTGACAAGGTCCTAGCCCATAGAGGACTCAGTCTTCACTTCTTTCTGTCCATCTGCATAAGCAATCTCCACCAACTGTCTCCAGCTTCTTCTTGCTTTTCTGCAAGAATTTGTGCCTACCGTCCTTCCTATATTTGGATCATATATATTTTTAACGGGGCAGATTCGGTGGAGTCTTCATAGCAAAGAGAAGATTACATGTGCTCTTGAATTTAGGATTTAGTGGAGGTTTTTTGTCAGAATTATTTTCCTTCTTTGTAATTACTTTTGATGTAAATTAACCAGATGCATGATACTTCTCTGGAAGTTATGAAATCCAAAATGTGCTTGTTTGTGATCAGATTTCACCTTTTCTGTGGCCTCTGCATCAATAAGTTCACTTAATTCATGTCCCATCTTTGTCGTGTTTCTTGTCTGTTCGCTAATGCTACTCTGTGAATCTGTGTTGCAGATCCACAGCAAGGTTCCAGTTTTCAGCTTTGACAACTCCAAAGTGGCAGCCCTTTCTGGTTCTGCACTTCAAGTGTGAGGTGAGTCTCCTAACCGTCATTCTAAGCCTGCTGTACACTTAATTTTTTGTGTTAGTTTGATTGCAAGAAATACCTTTATTTTCTGTTCAGTTTTCTTTTTTGTGCTTTCTTAGATAATCAGGCCAGTGTGTTGAATTTTTCAAAACTTACTCAAACCCACTGCTTCTATGCCATCGTACAGCATGCTCTTGTACCTCTTTTGCTTACATTTGTCACATTATAAATATGCTCCCAAAGTCAACCTTTTCTGTGGCTGCTGCATCATTCCAAAAACTTAATAAACATAAACATCTTCTGTGAGGAATGTGCCCTAATGATACTATGTTTATAATTGTTACAGGTCTCCAAGAAGACCCTCGAGCCCAATTTCTCCCTGTTGAGATGGAAGACGCAGTCTTAGCTACTTCATGACCATCTGCAACGGCGGTCTCCAACAACCGTCTCCAGCTTCTTCTTGCTTTTCGGCAAGAATTCCCAACCGCCATCCTTCTATTCTTGCATGGTAAAGAAGATTGATTGAAGGTGACTGACAAGAATGCATACCCTTTTGATCAATCAAACCAGACAGCCAATTTCTTCAAAGGTCACTTTTTCCCATTGCTGTTTAACTTTTTAGAGCAAGCCCATGCATCTGTTATAACTCTATTTCATATCTGATCTCAGTGTTGTTGCTTCTTTTTGCCCTGATGTTACTATGGTGTTCTGTTTTCCAGGTCTGCAATGATGGCCAGTTTCCAGCTGAGAAGTCTTCCGTACTCAAAAGGTCCTGCCTCACCTGGTGTTGTGCTTCATTGGCTTATTGGGACTGCAAGTCTTGAAACTACCTTCCCAGGCCTGCTGTGGTTTTTGATTCTTCTGTAAGTTAATATAAGAATAATCATTTCATTTTAAAATCACTATTTTAGTTAAGAGTTATTAACATAGGTAATCATTTTCTCAAATCTAATTCTCAGCCATTACTTCTAAGCCATTTTGAGGATATTGGCCATCTCTTTCGGTTCAATATGAGTGGTATGGCAATTCCAAATCATGTGAGGAAAACTTGTTAGTTGCTTGGCCTAGTCTGTCACTCAATATTGAGTATAGTCGTGAGCCTGCTCTGTAGGTCTCAGGGAAACCTTTCCTAATCTTCAATTTAAAATAAGGGAAAGTGGAACGAACCTTCTGAGGTAAACTTTTTGACATAAGTAACTTGTATTTTAACAAGTTGTAGAAGCAGTTTCAATAGCTTTCTCAACAAGCCTATGTATAGGATTTTTTTTTCTTATTTTCTCCTGCTCTTTTTTTATCTTTCCTTTCGTTACCGATTGAGGACACAGCTTCTCTTCACAGTTTGGACGTTTCATCCTTGGCTGCCTGACCAACTACTGTATGACATCCAGATGTCATTCGTAGCTACCTTCTTCCTCTTCAATCCATGGCAACACTTTGGATCATCTGCTTTTGTCTGGATTCATTTCAAGAGCAAGGTGAGATATCCTTTCATCAACTCAACTCAGGCACATTCATTCTCATGCGTCAGAGATCCATTTAAAATTTTGGTTGGAATCATAACTGTTTTTTTGCTTTGTTCATCGTTTTTGTTAACTTTGTGTGGAGCTCACTGCTTCTTAACACTTGAAATGTTGATTACTCATTGGTTGACAAGGTTCTCCCTGCCATCGTACTTTTCTCTTATTGGCAAACCAGAATTCTATTGAATTGTAGTCTGTTAATTTCCCAATACGTAGTATTAAGTTTTAAAGTTTACACTGTTATTAACTCAGAGTGTTTATTATCTCAAATGCAACTCTGAGCCAACATTTTTGAGGGCAACAACATGCTTGTAATAAAACAAGTCGTGTTGATATCAAACTTAACAGCATAAGTGCTGTTGATTTACAGCACCTTTTTTAACAGTGTGTGCAACTGTCATGTTTGGCACTTCGCTGAAAGACTCCAAGCACGTTTTTGTTTTTTGTCCAAGTGCCCATGAAGTCATTTTCTTTAAAAGCAGTATGTACCATGATCATTCCCATGTCAAAAAATTAAGCCCTTTGGCATCAATGGTTTTCTCTGTGGCTTTCACTGCTCAGTCGAGCAGTCGACAGCGGGCGCAGACACGCTGGGTCCCGGCGAGCCCCAGCCAGAGGTACAGTCCCAGGCATCCGCCAGCGGCAAGTCTAATGATGGAACATGCGGTTTTACAGAGCCGCGCACGCTACGCCCCGTCGGGGTAGACTGCCAGACGGAGCTCGACAGGCTGCTCAAGGAATTCTCAGTCAGCAACGCGTTCAGTGGACTTCGCTCGCGCTCAGGATGTACAGCCAGCCAGGAGAAGGACGAGGGCGTGGACGATGCAGAAAGAGCGGCTAGGAGCCACAGGAGCAACACAAGGTCAGGTAACGGCCCTTTGCAGCAGTTCAAGATGCTTGTTGACAACCCGCACGTCTCTGAGGCGAGCCTCGTGCGCGCCGCTTCCAGGGTGGTCATGTCTAGCAAGAACAAGAAGACTCACACCCCAAGACTCTCTCAAAATGAAATTAATGTCCTTTAACATGTCGATAGCGACAGCGGCGGTGGAAGTGCAGGCGATGGTGCAGCTGATCGAGGAGGTGGTGGAGACGTTGTGCTGCTGCAGGAAGTGCGCGCGCCCGTCCTCGACGTGCCCGGCTTCGAGGAGGTCGTCAACATCGGCACCTAGGCCCGCGGCACCGCCCTGCTCGTCCGCCCCACCGCTCAAGGCCGACAACATCAAGGCCCTGCCCAGCG
Organism: Stenchaetothrips biformis; assembly: GCA_030522485.1. Taxonomy (NCBI): domain Eukaryota; kingdom Metazoa; phylum Arthropoda; class Insecta; order Thysanoptera; family Thripidae; genus Stenchaetothrips; species Stenchaetothrips biformis. The sequence goes on along the minus strand of CM060089.1, from coordinate 2,384,711 downwards.
GGCGCGGCCTGAGCGCCCTCGTCGCCGGAGTGACTATCGTCAACGTCTACGGCCCTGCAGGCTCTCAGGGCAGAGGTGAGAGGCTGGACTTCCTGATTCACCAGCTAGCGATTCTTCTGGCAGACGCAGCGTGGCCGATCGTGCTTGGAGGGGACTGGAACTGCATCGCGAGGCCGCAGGACACCTCCGGCTCCGCGGAGCCCTACCGCATCCTGGCCAACGTCATCCAGGGCATGCAGCTTGACGACGCGTGGGTGAGGCTGCATCTGAACGAGGTAGGACACACGTACCGACGGCCTAGCTGTCTGTCGCGCCTGGACAGACTGTACGTCAGCAGGGACCTGACGCCACTGCTCCGAGGGGCGCAACTGCACAACGCTGCCTTCGGGGACCACCACGCCGACAGAGTGAACATCGCCCTGAACACCGCGACGCGCCAACGGCCGCGCCGCGCCGCCAGGGACTCTGGAAGTTCGACCCCGCCACGTTTACCGACGAGACGTTCTTGCCTGCACTCGGCGAGCGGTGGCAGCAGTGGCGAGAGCTGCGCGGGGACGCCGACGTCGTGGACTGGTGGGAGGCCACCAAGAAGAAGCTGCGAGCTTTATGCAAGGTGTTCTCCAGGCGCACCAGACGCGAGGACAGCGTCATGTGCCAGTTCCTGTCCAACTGCATCAACGAGCGCACCGCGCAGGTATACGGCCAGGCCGGCACCCAGGACGAGCTTCGCCAGGAGCTGGACGCGGTGAGGGGGCGCCTGCTGCTGCTGCTGTCGTGGCGGCTGGAGTGCACCAGGGCGCGCGCCAAGTGCCCCGACGAGGTGGACTGCGGCGAGACGGTCGGACTGCGAGGACATCGTGCAGCTGCTGCAGAGCATGTACGAGGGCGACACCACCTGGGTCTGCGTCAACGGTCAACGGCGTGCTCACCGAGGCCCTGAACCTGCTGCAGGGCATCAAGCAGGGCCGCCCAGTGTCCATGCTGAACTGCGTCGCCAGCTCGCCACTGCTCAAGGCCTTGGACACAGGGCTCGCCGGTGTCCGCGTCGACGGCACGGACGGCAGGCTGGCTGGGTCTGCGTAGGTGGACGACACAGTGGTGCTGCTGCAGACGGCGGGGAGGTGGCCGTGCCTGTGGACCTTGGAGGAGTTCGACGCGGAGTCAGGGCTGCACGTAAACGAGACCAAGTCCATGGTCCTGGCCGTCGGACGCTGGCCGCGCCGGATGCAGCACCCGTACCCCGTCACCAAGGAGCTCAAGAAGTTGGGGGTCCACTTCACCGCCAGGACGAGTGGGCTGGCGACCGCCAGCTGGCCGGGCCGCGTGGGCGTGCTCCGCGCCCGGCTCGTGGACGCCACGCTGCTGGCCTTCAACCTGGTGAAGCGGGTGCAGTACTGCAATACCTACGTTCTGCCCCTGCTGTGGCATCTCGCCACGGTCGCGCGGTGCGGAACACGGTGCGGAAGTTCCTGGGGAGGTTCTTTCTAGGCCACCAAGCCCGTCCCCTACGACGTGCTGGTGCAGCCCAGGGAGCGCGGCGGCCTTGGACTCCAGTCCAGACCCTGCCAGGAAGGCCCGCGCCATGCTCGCGGCGCGCTGGGAGCGCTCGGCGCGGGCGGACTTGGAGACGGTCTCCGGCTGCTGGCTGCGCTCTGCGCTTCCTGCAGCGGCTCTACGCGGACTCGCCGTCGATGCCGGCTTGCGTGAAGCACTTCTCCGAGTCCTGCAGGAGCCCCGCCTTCGACGCCGTCCCGGGCCTGGTCGGCAAGGAGCGCTATACCGCCGCCCTCGCCGGACGACGTGCCCGTCCCCAGGGCCATGCGCTGCGCGACAGACGACGTGCAGCGCCAGGTGTGGCGCTGCGTGCACCACAAGTCGTTCCACGTGGACGTCCGGTCGGCCTAGTTCGAGGCCGCGCGCGACGTCCTCCCCACTGCAGTGCGCCTCAACGCCGGAAACCAGAGCGCCACACCGGACTGCCCCAAGTGCGCCGAGCCCGAGGACGTGGAGCATCGCCTGGCGCGGTGCGGCGCGGACCGGCGGGCGGCGCTGATCCACAAGGTCACCGGCCTGACCGTCAACGAGGCAACCATCACCATGCTGACGCTCCCGGCGGGGGCCGACGCCGCCGTCTGGCTGCTATGGGCACGACGGGACACTACTTGGCGACGAGGCGAGGCGAGCCGTGACCGCGGCGGGCCTGCAAGCACACCTTCGGAGGCCGGCCGCTGCAAGCGGAGTACCCGGAGTGAAAAACTCCTTTTAACTTATCCTGTCTGTACATGTTATTCTTTCACCTGGTACTCTAATATTTCATTAATTGGCCCAAACACTGGAATTGATTTTCTTCTTAAATTGTGTGGCAGCCAAAAAAGAAACTCAACCTCCCAAGTGAAGAACGGTCACCATCATATCTCAGCTGTTGATCCTCTCTTAGAATGTCTTGTCTCTATCTATTGCAGTCTTTGACCAAGCATTGAGTGTACTGTTTGTACGAGTTACTCTTGGCTGCCTTTTACGATCCTCTTCTGACAACTTAATTGTTGGGCAGGCTTTGCACACAGAAGTGACTCTTGAAACCCTTAATCACTTTACTGGCCGTTACCTGCATTTCAGTGAACTATAAACTTTAAAATACTTCTTCGTTTTCTGTGCAACATTTTTTTATTTTTTTTTGCGCTCTCTGTTGGTGAAATCTTATAAACTTTCTCATTTTTTCCTTGACTATGGATGCAAGATGTGTCCTCTTTGGTCTTTTTCCATTCAAGTTTAAGACTTTAAATACCTAATTTATGGCATTTCCTTGCTTTAAAGTTTTTTCATGTTACTGCTTGGCAAAATGGGCTGTTATTGTGCCACTGAAAACGGTGATGGTAATGAAGCACCTCGGATAAGAATACTAAAGTCATTATTTCCAGTGTGTTGCATTGTGGGTTCTTACTGCATTTTACAACTGACAGTTGAAAGTTTTGTTTCACTTGTCATCACTTTAGAAGCAAAGCTGCCTCACAAGAGGGCCCTGTTTGCATCCCTCTTAACTTTAAGTCTCTCAATATTCAATAAAATTCTAATCAGCGTCCCACCAGAGGAATGTGGCTTCTCTGTGCCTTAATGACATAATCTTTATATGTGTTATAGGTCTCCAAGAAGACACTCTAGCACAACTGTCACCTACTGAGATGGAAAAGGCAGTCTTCACTACTTCATTCTTCTTCTGCAACAGCTGTCTCTACCAACCTTCTCCAGCTTCTTCTTGCCCTTCTGCAAGAATTGCCAAGCACCGTCCTTCTATTTTTTTCTTCGTGAAGAAGATAGATTCAAGGTGAGTGACAAGAATTCGTACCCTTTCAATCAATCAAACCATACTGCCAATTTCGTCAAATGTCACTTTTTGCCATTGCTGTTTCACTTTCGAGATCAAGCTCATGCACCTGTTCTAACTCAAATTCATATCTGATGTCAGTGTTGTTGCTTTTTTTTGCCCTGATGTAACTGTGGTCTTCTGTCTTCCAGGTCGACGATGAGGGCAAGTTTCCAGCTGAGAAGTCTTTGTTTCTCAAGAGGTCCTGCCTCACCTGGTGTTGTGCTTCATTGGCTTATTGGGACTGCAAGTCTTGAAACCACCTTCCCAGGCCTGCTGTGGTTTTTGATTCTTCTGTAAGTTCATATAAGAATAATCATTTCATTTTAAATTCACTATTTTAGTTAAGAGTTATTAACATAGGTACTCATTTTCTCAAATCTAATTCTCAGCCACTACTTCTAAGCCGTTTTGAGCATATTGGCTATCTCTTTCAGTTCAATATGAGTGGTATGGCAATTCCAAATTATGTGGGGAAATCTTGTTAGTTGCCTGGCTTAGCTTTTCCTTTGTGTTACGTATCAATTCGCTTCTGTCACTGTAAGAATATTGGGTATAGTCGTGAGCCTGCCTTGTAGTGCTAATGGAAACCTTTCCTTATCTTCAATTTAAACTAAGGGAACGTGGAACGAACCTTCTGAGTTAAACTTTTTGACATAAGTAACTTGTTGTGTTTTACAAGTTGTGGAGGCCATTTCAAAAGCTCTTCAAACTAGCCTGTGCATAAGATTGTTTTTCTTATTTTCTCCGGCTCTTTTTTTATCTTTTTATTTGTAACCACTTGAGGACACCTGAGGAATATCGCTTTTCTTTGTTTGGTCCAGGTCCAGCATCATCTGTGCTGTATGGAGTCCACCAGCCCTGCTGTGAATCTAAGTGACGTGTCCATTTCTTGGAAGAGCTGAAGTGTCCGAGATCCCTGCTGGAGAAATCCTATTTTGCCACTGGTCTGGTATGTGTAACAGTCAGATTTTGCTATAAATTTGGAATCGTCTCAGGTCTGGAAGATTTTTATATTTTAATAGCGGCTTGGTGTCTGGACCAGCTTGCTCTCTGATGCTTTCCCTGTGCATTCTGACCTGCACTGGCTTGTTCTATGAGAGAAATAGCTCTGTTTTTCATGAAAGTAACAGTCTTTTGAAGTCAATACTGCATGCATTTGACTTCCCACTCTTTTGGCTAATAATTGCCAGTCAAGAGTCAAAATGGGTTTGGGGAGCTTGGCAGAGCAACAGCACTGCTCATTAACACCTAAATCTGGAAAACAAAGGTTGATTTCTTACCTGTCACAACATTTGTTAGTTTTGATTCCCCTCTTGAAATCGTCTTCCGGTAATATTTTTCATCATTTGAATGAGTGATGCTTTGCTGTGTCGACAATAGTTCTGATGCTTTGGGCAGCATGTGTGAGCAGGAGTCTCAAGATTTCAGGGAAAACTGGCCATGGTTTTCCTCAATAATGTGACATTTTATTAGAACATTCTCCTTTGACGTGTTTATTAACTTTCTTAGTCTATAAGCTGTTGTTGGGCATATGATACAAGTGTGTAGATGTTTGTTTTATTTTTTTTTTCTTTGTTTGGTCTAGGTCCAGCATGATCTGTGCTGTATGGAGTCCACCAGCCCTGCTGTGAATCTAAGTGACGTGTCCATTTCTTGGAAGAGCTGAAGTGTCCGAGATCCCTGCTGGAGAAATCCTATTTTGCCACTGGTCTGGTATGTGTAACAGTCAGATTTTGCTATAAATTTGGAATCGTCTCAGGTCTGGAAGATTTTTATATTTTAATAGCGGCTTGGTGTCTGGACCAGCTTGCTCTCTGATGCTTTCCCTGTGCATTCTGACCTGCACTATCTTGTTCTATGAGAGAAATAGCTCTGGTTTTCATGAAAGTAACAGCCTTTTGAAGTCAATACTGCATGCATTTGACTTCCCACTCTTTTGGCTAATAAATGCCAATCAAGAGTCAAAATGGGTTTGGGGAGCTTGGCAGTGGCACAGCACTCCTCATTTACACATAAATCTTGAAAACAAAGGTTGATTTCTTACCTGTCACAACATTTGTTAGTTTTGATTCCCCTCTTAAAATCGACTTCCGGTAATATTTTTCATCATTTGAATGAGTGATGCTTTGCTGTGTCGACAATAGTTCTGATGCTTTGGGCAGCATGTGTGAGCAGGAGTCTCAAGATTTCAGTGAAAACTGGCCATGGTTTTCCTCAATAATGTGACATTTCATTAGAACATTCTCCTTTGACGTGTTTATTGACTTTTCAGTGTTTAAGTTGTTGTTGGGCATATAATACAAGTGTGTAGATGTTTGTTTTATTTTTTTTCTTTGTTTGGTCCAGGTCCAGCATGATCTGTGCTGTATGGAGTCCACCAGCCCTGCTGTGAATCTGAGTGACATGTCCATTTCTTGGAAGAGCTGAAGTGTCCGAGATCCCTGCTGGAGAAATCCTATTTTGCCACTGGTCTGGTATGTGTAACAGTCAGATTTTGCTATAAATTTGGAATCGTCTCAGGTCTGGAAGATTTTTATATTTTAATAGCGGCTTGGTGTCTGGACCAGCTTGCTCTCTGATGCTTTCCCTGTGCATTCTGACCTGCACTATCTTGTTCTATGAGAGAAATAGCTCTGTTTTTCATGAAAGTAACAGTCTTTTGAAGTCAATACTGCATGCATTTGACTTCCCACTCTTTTGGCTAATAATTGCCAGTCAAGAATCAAAATGGGTTTGGGGAGCTTGGCAGAGCAACAGCACTGCTCATTAACACCTAAATCTGGAAAACAAAGGTTGATTTCTTACCTGTCACAACATTTGTTAGTTTTGATTCCCCTCTTGAAATCGACTTCCGGTAATATTTTTCATCATTTGAATGAGTGATGCTTTGCTGTGTCGACAATATTTTTGATGCTTTGGGCAGCATGTGTGAGAAGGAGTCTCAAGATTTCAGGGAAAACTGGCCATGGTTTTCCTCAATAATGTGACATTTTATTAGAACATTCTCCTTTGACGTGTTTATTAACTTTCTTAGTCTATAAGTTGTTGTTGGGCATATGATACAAGTGTGTAGATGTTCGTTTTATTTTTTTTTCTTTGTTTGTTCCAGGTTTTTTCATGATGGGCTGTTATTGTGCCACTGAAAACGGTGATGGTAATGAAGCACCTCGGATAAGAATACTAAAGTCATTATTTCCAGTGTGTTGCATTGTGGGTTCTTACTGCATTTTACAACTGACAGTTGAAAGTTTTGTTTCACTTGTCATCACTTTAGAAGCAAAGCTGCCTCACAAGAGAGCCCTGTTTGCTTCCCTCTTAACTTTAAGTCTCTCAATATTCAATAAAATTCTAATCAGCGTCCCACCAGAGGAATGTGGCTTCTCTGTGCCTTAATGACATAATCTTTATATGTGTTATAGGTCTCCAAGAAGACACTCTAGCACAACTGTCACCTACTGAGATGGAAAAGGCAGCCTTCGCTACTTCATTCTTCTTTTGCAACAGCTGTCTCTACCAACCGTCTCCAGCTTCTTCTTGCCCTTCTGCAAGAATTGCCAAGCACCGTCCTTTTTTTTTTTTTTTTTCGTGAAGAAGATAGATTGAAGGTGAGTGACAAGAATTTGTACCCTTTCAATCAATCAAACCATACTGCCAATTTCGTCAAATGTCACTTTTTGCCATTTTAGCCAATTGATAAGAATTTTATCAAAATCTTCCTTTGCCTTATTTTCTATTCTAACTGATTTAGGACACAGCTTCCTTTCTCAGTCTGGACGTTTCATCATTTGCTGCCTGACACTGTCTGACAGCAATATTTCACCCATCGCTGCCAGCTGCAACTTCGATCAATGGAAACACGTTGGATCATGTGCTTCTTTATGGATGTATTTCAATAACAAGGTGAGATATCCCTTCATGCCATGGTTTCAGTGAACAATTTTTCAGTATTTTTGAGGGTTTTTTTTGTAATATTAGTCAATTTGGTTATGTTAGTATGAAGCTTACTGCTCTTAAGCTGAGGTATAGGTAAAAATATGGCTAAAACTGTGCAAAATGTCTAAATTTGATTTCTTTGGTATTTGTTTATGAAAAAGGTCGCTTTGATGACGTGGGTTTTGATTTTTTAGTTATGTAACATAACACTCATAAGAATTGTTACTGAAAGAATTTAAAGTCGTCCAACTGTATTTGCTTGATCAAGAATATAGGAATATCTCTCTGTAACTTGTAGGCGTCTTAGAAGCCCCAAAATGAATCTCAGACTTTTTCATAAATATCTCATGCACAACAAGGTTTTGTAAAATGTAACTAAATTTGATGAAAACTGCCTACTGTGGCTGGATGGAAGCATGAATTTGTAAAAAAGTTTGGTATGCAATATTACTTTATCATGTCAAATAATATCTTAAAGTTGGGAAAGGCAGGGGCTGTCAGTTTGGGATTTGGCATTTTCACTCACCTCACCTTAAGCACTTCAAAACAAGTTGTTGAATTTGTGAAAGAGGTTCTCCCTGCTATCATACCTTTCTCCTACTTGCAAACCATAATCTCATTGAACCCTAGTATGTAAATTTCCTCCTCTTAGTTTGTTCAGGAAAAAGACCAGTAAACAAGACAGTATTTCTTCCTTATGAGATGACATGAGTAGTAATTTACTACTGAAACATGAGAGTGGCCATAATGGCTAAAAGTATAAGAATGCAAGCAGCTCTCCTGGAATCTGAGACACTTAGATATCTGGAGCTGGCATTTTATTACATCTAAGGATGTTTTGATTCAAAAGTGTTCTAAAGAGCAATAGAGTATATGAATGTGGACCATAAAAGACTTACAGTACCACAATTTAACCATAAATTACCACATTTATAGTAAAATCAATCATTTGCAATATCATCTGAGGTATAATTGGTACAAAACCTATTACCTTCTTTACAAACAATATTTCAGGTTGCTACCTTGAAAATTTCTTTCAAAGGATAAAGCAATGAGGAAACGACGTGTACACTCCAAGATTTTCCCAACAACCTTATCCGTGATGAATGTGTAAGCCCGCAATCAGTGTAGTGGCTGTAGAATCCAAGAAGTCTTTCGTAATCAATTGGACTTAGGTATTCAGGCTTCTCACAAAATGCAGCCGGCAATGATTTGTTTGGACCTGATAATCAATACATTTTTAAGATAATTAATGAGAATGATATACCTGAAATTGAATTGGTCATTGGCATTTGATGGGATTACCTGAACGCTGAGCTGCTACGTTTGTGGTCAAAGTTGGTACTCTTTTTACGAGCGCTGTCATATACGGCTGAAGATAATCTTGCAATTCCAGTCGGCATTTCATTGTGTTCTGTGGAATGTGTTTTTGTGGTATATTGGTCCAGTACAGCCTCTTGCGTGACATCGGTACATAGTCAGAGGAGCAGCGAGTAATTGGTTCACAATTTAGGGCCCTGAGCATCAGAAATGGTCTTTTTTAAAACAGATCTTTTTTACCCTTTCTTTTCCCATTTTTAACTTACTACCTTGATATAGTTTCTTTGGTTTTATTGTCCATACAGTGTGTGTTTTCAAAAAACCAGTACAGATTGTAGCCCTGGATAGTGCTCTGATGCCTAAAGAAGTTAAGAATTCTTACAAATTCAAAAAATAAGCAACCACTTCCAGACTTATCTGAAATTTAAACAAAAACAATGTCTTTAGTATCATATGTAAGATTTTCATGTGTAGACCATTTTGTGATGATCTTACCATGTAGCCCTTTTCTGCGCCAGTTCACCCTAGAGAGCTGGTCGCAAGGAGATGCTCCTAAGATGACTTGAACTCTTCCTAGGGCCTTTAGCTGTGCCTCTGTTATATCCTGGATGGGACCAATATGGACAATTTTTTCTCCAAAGTTATGTTTTTGAACTCTGATTGCATCTTTATCAACTTCACTAGAGTAGTATGTCTCCACATCAAGTCCCAAAATGTTCTTTAAGACATAATAACCTGTTCCAATACCATCAAAAAGGGAACAGACTGTCGGGGATTCTTTGCCTGTATCATGGAGCTGAAAATGTTTAAGAGAAGACAGATTGAACATGTTAGTGGAAAGTTAATACTTCTGGCTATTAATGCATGACTTACATTTGTCAATATATCTGAAGTAGAAAGCTTATCATTGAGAGGTTCTGTATTGTTACTGACTATTACTTCATTATCGCTATACGTTTCTATGTCATTTGCAGCCTCATGTGTATCCTGAAATATGAATGGAAATGTAACATGGTTTGAGGCAGTCACTTTTCAAAGACGTTCTCTTCTGAGGTGATAGAATTTACCAGTTCTTGGGTGGCTGCATGTTCATATACATTTCGTTTTTCTTTCAAAAGTTTTGCCCTGTTTGCATGGTACTTTGTCTGCCTGTTTTTGCGAGAAGTGAGGTGTGTTTTGCGCCTAGTCATGACACAACAGCATAGACTTGCCAACAATGAAGGAGCCCCTTCATTAGTGCCACTACGCTGGCGTAAAAGATAAAGTCCCACAATTAATTAACAAAATCCCTATTGAAGTAAAGCTTGAGTTTCTAAAAATAATTGAAAATTATTTTGATATTTTTAAAAATTATTATTTCTTCAAATCTTTCAGAAATAACCGTAATTTTTTAATAGGCTATTGTGTCTGAAAACCCATTAGCACTGCAATGAGTAATATCCTTGGTGGGTAAAAATTATGTGAGAAGAGATAGCCTATGGTGTCTGCTAAGCCTTGAGCACTTGAACCAGTCATGCCCTTAGTAAATGTAATAAAATGTGTGGATATTTACCTTGCCCACCAAAAATAACAGTCAAAGTAATACCACATGGGCAGGGTGTTTAAACAAATGGTTTGTTTATAAAATCTCAATTTGGTACAGCATAGAAGGAATGACTATTGGCAGTGAAATAGGACTATTATGCCATCTCACAATCTACCAAAACCCTTATTTTGGTGTTTTAACTATCAGATGAATTCTGACATTGCAAAATAATTTTTGTCACCCTTAGTGGTTTGAAATTTGACAACAGATAGCCTATGGTGTCAGCTAAACCTTGAGCACTTGAATCACTCATACCCTTAGCAGATGTTATAACATGTTTAGATATTTACCTTGCCCACCAAAAATAACAGTCGAAGTACTACCATGTGGGCAAGGTGTTTGAACAAATGGTTTGTTTATAAAATCTCAATTTGGTACAGCATAGAAGGAATGACTATTGGCAGTGAAATAGGACTATTATGCCATCTCACAATCTACCAAAACCCTTATTTTGGTGTTTTAACTATCAGATGAATTCTGACATTGCAAAATAATTTTTGTCACCCTTAGTGGTTTGAAATTTGACAACAGATAGCCTATGGTGTCAGCTAAACCTTGAGCACTTGAATCACTCATACCCTTAGCAGATGTTATAACATGTTTAGATATTTACCTTGCCCACCAAAAATAACAGTCGAAGTACTACCATGTGGGCAAGGTGTTTGAACAAATGGTTTGTTTATAAAATCTCAATTTGGTACAGCATAGAAGGAATGACTATTGGCAGTGAAATAGGACTATTATGCCATCTCACAATCTACCAAAACCCTTATTTTGGTGTTTTAACTATCAGATGAATTCTGACATTGCAAAATAATTTTTGTCACCCTTAGTGGTTTGAAATTTGACAACAGATAGCCTATGGTGTCAGCTAAACCTTGAGCACTTGAATCACTCATACCCTTAGCAGATGTTATAACATGTTTGGATATTTACCTTGCCCACCAAAAATAACAGTCGAAGTACTACCATGTGGGCAAGGTGTTTGAACAAATGGTTTGTTTATAAAATCCTAATTTGGTATAGTATAGAAGGAATGACTATTGGCAGTGAAATAGGACTATTATGCCATCTCTTAATTTACTCAAACCCTTATTTTAGTGTTTTCTCATTGGTTGACTGCAAAATAGGCATATTTGTTGGGTGCACTGTTTCTGTGGATTTGTGTGTCTGATGATGCCTTGCAAGTTACCATTTCCATTGAATATTTCCAGGTTCAATGTGGAAAGCAAACGTATATTGGTTTAGTTGATTGTTTGGTGGTCTAAGTCATGAGAAGAGTTGATGCTGTTGCCGTAGTGCTGTAACCTAGCTGCTAAAGTAGACAATATGTATACAGTTAAGTCACAACCACATTGGCATTATTTTCTGGTATATTCAAATTTACATGTGTAATGGTTCATTCTGTTTGTAATGCTGGTCTTTGCTGCAAACCTGGCACTATGAGGTCTGATCATTGCTTCCTAGAACTGTATTAGTCCTTTCTTTTTCAATGGCGTGATTTTTTTTCTGTTACACTGTCTGTTAAAAAAAATGAATATTATTATATCTATGTAGTAATGTTTGGACTCTATTATTGATAGAGTTTATGAAACTGTGTCACTAACTCCCATCTGTGTGACATTATGATTGAACATCCTTTGTATATGTAGAGACTTCTAATATTGTGTTTTAAAGATGGGTGAAGTGGGATTGGCAGTGATAATCGGAATATACACCTCAGTAAGATAAAGTTGCTCTCTCTATGCAATGGACACCTCACCTTGACTTCATCATCTGAAACCTGTTGGTCTCTTTGTTAAAGCTCGACAACATAGCTCCAGTTTTCGTCTTTTGTTTGGAGTGTGGACTGGTGAAACTGGCTGATTTGTGAATCTGATTTCTGTCACAAGAGAGGCTTCCAGCCATCTCTTCAGGCTGTCTGTACTCTGCAAACTCAAGTGTGTGCTAGGAATGCACTTCTTGGTGCATGCCTGCAGGCACACACTTCTTTTCTGCATGCCTGCAGGCACACATTTCTTTTCTGCATGCCTAGCAGGCACACACTTCTTTGCTGTATGCCTCAGGCACACACTTGCCGTCGCTAATGCATGCACATAAGCAAGTGTGTGCCTCAGGCATGCAGCAAAGAAGTGTGTGCCTGCCAGGCATGCAGCAAAGAAGTGTGTCCCTGCCAGGCATGCAGAAAAGAAGTGTGTGCCTGCAGGCATGCACCAAGAAGTGCATGCCTGGCACACACTTGAGTTTGCAGAGTAATCCAGTATCTAAAGGCAGGTTTACTGAAATAATTTAATGTTTATTTAGTTTAACTTTTCTGAATGAAGTTTCAAACATGACCAATACCTCTATAGTCATATTTAATGATTTTTTTTTTGAATAGCCCCTGCCTTCTGGAATTTGCTGTTACGTAAATCCAGTTCTCATAATCCTGCTTCCTTGCTTTGCTTTACTAAAATTATGTGTTCATTTCTCTGTCTCAGCCCAAGAGAACTTTCCTGCTAGGACCTTGCTTTGTTCATTATCTTTTTTTCAAGATATGTTGCTGCCTGCCAAAGAACAATCAGCTGACACTTTTACTACCAAAATAAGAAGGTAAGGTGGCTTTGCAGCTGCAGACATTAAATCCTGTGTTTCTTTCTGTCTCACTTTTTTTTCTTTTCTAGAGTTTAACTTGAATGTACGGTCAGTGGCGTTCTGAACAACACAAGACTCATGTTGTTTGCCATGTCGAGCTTTGAACGAGACCGTGGCTGGCTATCACTGTTCGACAAATTACCCCATACACTTCGTATGAGCTGCCTTTGCAGGTATGCACACATCACATGTTTTAAAAGTGCTACAGTTCAGTTCACACTGCATCCTATTCCGTTCATGAAAGTGTTTTTTTTTGTTTTTTTTTTGTCTTTTTGTTTGACAGCTTACAATTACATTATATCTTGATCAAGCATTATCCAGTAACTTGATTGGTTCTGAACTAGTTTATGATGTCCAGCTAAATGGGGAGGGTGTAGCTGCAGTGCATGGTGAGTTGTTATTTGATTCAACATAACCCGTTCACTGGTGTTTTTTTTTTACCACATCTATTGATTTATGTTTCAGAATACCCCAGTAATATTCAAATAAGTACCAGCCTTTGGAGGCCTGCTGCTGAAGCACTTGCAATGGTTCAAACAAAACAGTGACGAGTGATTTGAAATTCGCTAATCAACAGCCCCAATGTCAAGGACGAGCTACTTATCAATGGACTTATGCAAAACATGCTTTGCGGATAGACTTCTCTCCATACCGCTGTGCTGGTGAGAATCTAATAATTTCTTTTTGTGGCATCTACAATGTGTCAGTCATCAACTTTGTTAATTTTCAATGTTTATTCTAAAGCTTCTTCTCGAAGAGGAACTCGGTTTGCTGAGAAGGGTTCTTTTTCCATGTGTTTGTCTGATCTATTTTGTTTTTTTTTGTTGCAGCTTTAGAGAGGCAACTTTTTAACTTCAACTTGACTTATCGGTGACAAGGATTGTGATTTCTCTGGAACGCTGATTTCTCTTCTTCTGGCGTTCATCTTGCCAAATTGTGAGTCTGTTTCAAGCTAATAGAGCTGAGCTGCTACTGTCTTTCCATCTGGACTCCTTTTTTTAAATCTATGAATTGGGCGGCCTGGGAGAGTTCTCAATTATTGTGGGTGTCATTCATTTTGAGTGGTGATTGATTTCTGCTAGACTTGAACATGTACACACTGAACTAGAGAAAACGTTTTTTTAATGCTGTCAGGACTTTTGTAGTTTTGTTTGAGACATTGCTTTATGGCACATCCTGAGTGGCCTCCTGCAAAGGTCTTGTTTGTTTTTGCTATTTCGTTTGTATAAGAAAGAAGTAGTAACATTTTGGAGGCCCTCCAGATGAGAGCTAAGCATTTGTGAGGCCGCCTGCTTGGATTCTCATTTTTGAGTCTTCATCTGCTTTTTTGCTTCATCTTTTTTTTTGAGATGCGAGGAAAGACTTTAAACCATCTTTTTATGGATGCTGTATTCTTGAGTTGAAAGTTCAGGAGAAGAGGATACTCTATTTCAAGCTTAAATTTTCTGTTTTGACTCTTATTATCTTCCCACTATGTTAATTTAGTCAAATGTCACTCTTCTCAACCCTTGCTTTACCTTCCTTAGAATGCTCAACCAACTCTTTCCCTTCAAATGCGTGTCATTTCTAGTGTCCTCCTTTCGTCATTTCAAATTTTCTCTGGCTGTTGCAGGAATCCAACATTGTGAATTAATGTTGCTTCTCTGTGTCCTTATCTGTGTATGTGCAACTCTTTTGCAGGTCTTGACAAGGTCCTTGCCCATAGAGGACTCAGTCTTTACTTCTCTCTGTCCATCAGTTATTATTTTTACAGTGTAGTATTTCGGGTTCTTTTTGAAAGCAAAGTTGCCAGTCTGGTCTTTTCCCCTTGGAACTGTAACTCCTTCTTAATACAGTAATATTTAAATAATGAATATCTCTTTCCACCTGCCCTCCATAGAGGATGCTCTTTGGTTCATTTCCTTCTAAATGGAGTCTTCATGGCAATCTGAAGGCTGCAGTTTTCAGCTTTGATCACTCCATTGTGGCAGGCCCATCTGCTCACGTATTTCAAGGGTAAGTTAATGCTTTGAACCATCATTTTTGGTCCGCGTATACTTAGTTTTTGTGTTAGGTTGATGGCAAGAAACAACCTCGTTTTCTTTTCAGGTTTCTTGTTTGCGCTTTCTCAGATTATGGGGCCAGTGTGTTGATTTTGTTAAATCTAACTCTAACCCACTGCTCGTATGCCATGCTCTTAAATCTCTTTCTCTTTTATTCTTGATCTTTTCAGTTCTTTTTCACTAAATCCACTTTTTCTCTGGCTGCTGCACTATTCCAGAGCCTTACATATCATCCCATGTGAGGTATTTTGCTTCTTTGTGCCCTAATGATGCTATGTTTACACTTGTTGCAGGTCTCCCACAAGACCCTCTTGCCCACCTCACTGAGACAGCGGTCTCCACCAACCGTCTCCACCTTCTTCTTGCTTTTCTGCAAGAATTTCATATAGCCCTGTTGCTGTTTAGGCATGGTGAAGAAGATGGATTAAAGATGACTGACATGAACTCATACCCTTCAGATCTATCAAGGAAGGCTGCCAATTTGTTCAAATGTGACCTTCTGTGATTGCTGTTGTACAATCAGGAGAAGTTCATGCGCATGCCTAGGTAACTTCCAGTCCAACCCACCAGTGGCTGAAAAATGAGCTCCCACTACTCCGTATAAAACTAGAAAAATAAAATCTTTGTCATTGGAAAGTATACTTAAAATACAATCATGTAGTGAAGTATTTGGTTTGCAGGTAGTTGCTTATGGCAATGAAAGATAACGTTAAACTGCTACTCAAGGCATTGAGCATTGCCTCTTGTAACTGTACTAAACCTTCCTTTTTCCAGTGCAGTTGTTGTTTTATTTCATTTGCATGTTGCAAGATGTCCTCTGATCTCTTTCCCGTTAACCATTTAGAGCTGAGTCAACAACATCCTTTCTAGAGTCGACTTCCCATGGTGCTGTCTTCTTTTCCTCTGCTTTTGTTTGTTACAGCGTCAGAGAAGGAATCTGGCTGACTGTTGTGTTACTCAGCTTGCAGCTGGCTGTCATTACATCAGAAGGTACTCCTTCAAACCCCTCCTGCTGGATTTGCATCAAAATTCCAATATTATCTTTGTTTGAAAAAAAATTTCTGTATCCCCATTGAATTTCTTTGCATTGTGTCAAAATAGTAACCAATTAAGTTGTTCATTTTTCTTCATCCTAGTGAAAGCTCTTTGATTCTTTAAGAGTCTTTGAATCCCAGCCCTTGCTTCTTTTCTTTTATTTCTTTTGAAGTGAACATTCAGAGGCTGTTCGAATTGTTTATTTTCAATCTGAAATCATGTTAAAAATCAGCCTTTTCTCTGGCTGCTGCACTATTCTAGTACCTTAGATATCATCCCATCTGAGGAATTTTGCTTCCTTGAGCCCTAATAATGCTGTCTTTACACTTGATACAGCTCTCCTATAAGACCCTTTAGCCCTATGTTTACCTGGAAGACGCCACCTAATTCCTATGCTGGAACAGAGGTCTCCACAAACCATCTCCATCTTCTTCTTGCTTTTCTGAAAGAATCTCTACTAGCCCTTTTCCTGTTTTGGCATGGTGAACAAGATGGATCAAAGGTGACTGATAACTTGTTACCCCTCAACCAGTTTGCATAATCCTTCCTCGTAGGTGTGCCTTCCTAACTAATGATGCGTGTTTATTTCTCTGTCTCAGCTCAAGAGAACATTCCTGATAGGACCTTGCTTCATCAACGTGTGTTGCTGCCAAAGGAGTGTCAGCTGACACTGCACTCCTATGAGACCCTGTAGCTCACCTTTTACCTGCTGAGATGGAAGACGCACTGTGCCCTGCTTCATTACTTCTCTGCAACGGCTGTCTCCACTAACTGTCTCCAGCTTCTTCTTTCTTTTCTGCAAGAATTTCCAACCACTGTGGAAGTATATGTGCAGCTGGTTTAGCAAAAAAATTAAGAAAGATGATAGGCATGATTCTATCTGCTTTTTGAATTATTGTGTGAGCTGCTTTTGAAACTGTCATTTTAATTATTGTCATGTATATTTGCTTCTTTGCCTTTAGATCTGTGTTATCCTTTGTTCACATTGTCTTCATGGCAGCCAACCATTAAAATAGTCTGAAGCATAATGAAATAAAAATGTACAGGTGAACTAAAAAAACTCACTCAAATTTCAAAGTCATTTATTAAAAAACAAACACATACAACAAATACACAACAGTTCTTGGCTATGACATGACATAAGTAGAACTATCTTATTCAACATGAGAAATTGCCTTTATGACCAATACGAAAAGATAATGAACATTATATACTCATATAAAAGACATGGAGTAGTCTCTGAACAAGCCTTAAAAAAAAAAAGCGCAGAACAAAGCGAAGATAAGTAAAATAAAGGATTAAACAAACCTTGTAGAAAAAAGCGCAGAACAAAGCAAAGATAAGTAAAGATAAAACATTAAAATTTGTTGGAAAGTGATTATAAGAAATTCCTTTACTAGCAAGGACCAAGTATCATTACTACATTCAAGCAAATGTAATGCTCAAGCATCATATAAAAGACATGGAGTAGTCTCTGAACAAGCCTTAAAAAAAAAAGCGCAGAACAAAGCGAAGATAAGTAAAATAAAGGATTAAACAAACCTTGTAGAAAAAAGCGCAGAACAAAGCAAAGATAAGTAAAGATAAAACATTAAAATTTATTGGAAAGTGATTATAAGAAATTCCTTTACTAGCAAGGACCAAGTATCATTACTACATTCAAGCAAATGAAATGCTCAAGCATCATCATTTTCATCAACATTTGCTCTAGCCAGATCAAGGATCGAGCATTTCTCTGCCGCACGCCTTGGGCTGCAACAGGACGTCGAGCGGGACCCGCACCGGATTGGTGGCTCTCAGGAATTCGCCCATGGCGTTGCGGAGCATCTTGTTGTGCTTGACGAGCAGCGGTGCCACCAGCGCGCGCCGAGTGCCAGAGCAGCGGTAGTGCATAGACGTTCAGGAATTGGGCGCGCTGCACCAGGTTGAGCGCCCTGAGCTTGGCGTCAGCGAGCGTGGCGCGTAGCGCACCCACGCACCCGGGCCAGTTGACGGCAGCCAGGCGGCTGGTCCTCGGCGTGAAGGTGACCCCCTAGGAGTTGCACCTCCTTGATGACAGGGTACGGCAGCTGCGCCAGACGCGGCCAGCGTCCCGCGGGCAGGGCGGCGGACCACCTCGTCCAGCAGCGGCGTTTCCAGCGCAGCGCTTCTGCCCGGCGCCGTGAAGGTAGGCATCCCTTCTAGCGCCCGTGCAACTTGGGTTGCCTTTTGGGCGGCAGGGGCTGGGGCGGTAAAACAGTCTCGTAGTGCTGCCGGACGTGCTCGGCGATGGCCACGTCCTCCTGGAGCTCGGTACCGTTGGCGTCCTTGAGGCTGGCGATGACGCCCGGCCTCCGTCGGCGCAGGATGGCGGCGATGTGGTGCATGCTCGCGGTTTCGCCGTCCACCTCGTGTAGACACTTGTGTGGTCATCTCACATAACAGCGTATCTACTCTTTTTCAGTGTTACAAGCAATGCACGCAATTGGTAATAATGGACAGGGGTCGAGAATTCGTGCAGATCAGCAAAAAGTAGTTGGAGACGGGTGGTGGAGATCGCTGCTCCAGCTATGCATGAAGTAGCTGCTGAGGGAAGGCGGGGACAGGGACAGGATGTGGATTCCGGCAGATGGGGTCCGGGTGATAGCTGCAAAATGGAATCACATACAAACTTACTCAATAACAATGTGAACCAAAAAAATGTCATCAGTATAACAAAGTATAAACTTCCAACGAAAATAAGGGGAGCACTTTTTGAGCAGTTAGGGCGCAGGTGGCTAAGAAGCGATTCTCACCTTGTTTCTGGTCCATGCTGGGTCACTCAGGGGCTTTAAAGGACATGCCTCGTCTCTGAACTGCGGCAGCGGAGCACCCGCGATCCTGCTTTGCCCTACCGGCGCTGAGTGAGTTGGCTTGCCTACCTGTACGGCGCGACGTGCACTTGGGCTGGTGGCGTCGCCTGCCGCTGAGTGCAGAGACATCGTAGCGTCGCTCCACGGTCGCGTGCGTTGTCACATCGGTCTGAAACTTTCCGGCCTTCGAAATAAGGGCCATGCTGAGCGAAGAGATGTGGTAAGCGTTGATGCCCGCCCCCACTCAGTGATGCGCTGGAAGGGGATGAAGTTAGGGGTGGTTTTCACTGAAAATGGCGATGGTTTTGCTCTGGAAGGCGAACGGTTTGAACCCTAGGATCGTTTTAGCCATGTCCTTTGTACCCATACCGCTCTTCAGAGGGCTTCCAACCCCTCCAGGGGCGTGCGGGTGCGCTAGGGGGTGACCACCCTTACTGCAGTGGTTGCGATCGTCCGGCACCAAATTCCTCAATTGAAATGCCTTCCTGGACACAAGAGAGGACCCCCCCCCCCCAGTGTTTTTTTCGAATTTCTCTGAAACCGAAAAGGCCTGCGACGGCCGACGTTTAAAACGGGGTGGGGCTTGCCGGGGGATGGTTTGGCCGGGGGCTGTCGTGACCGGCTTCCGTGGCCTCGGAAATGCCTGGGGAGTGCTGTCGTGTCCGACAACCGCCCGCAGAGTGCGCGTGTGTAGCGACACTTGTTCGAGGTATCGGTAGGTCGAACATGTATGATGTATGTGTGTTGTAAACGTGTTGAAACCATTGAACCGTTGTTCAATAAAGGTGTGACTCTCTTATGTCCGTCCAAACCTATTTCCCAATGTTTTAATTAGAGAACAATCCGAAGAGAAGCCAATTAATCGTCGGTCCCTGAGCAGATCAAGTGCCCGGCCCCGTAGGAACAATTGGAAGTGATGGTGCCATTGTCACTCATTCGCGGTTCAGGCCCATAGCGACCAAGCCAGATCGGTAGCTGGCAGTCAGATGTACCAGGCTGGCGGAGCGGCGCAGCAGCGCCGGTCCGTGCCACGAGGTCCACAGCGCAGGGCGCAAGGAGCGAAAGCAGGAGGTCCACCGCAGGGAGGCCGGCCAGCGCTCAGGGGAAACACGGAGCAGAGGGGTGGGTCATCGCAGAAGGGCGGGCCGGCCCAGCAGAGTGGGGCACAGGGTGGCCCTGGAAAAAGTTGTAAGTGGCAAGAGGCGCACGCAAATCAGCACATTGTATTTGGTAGCTTCTTAAAGTCCCGAAGAATTAATTTTATACCCAGGGGGAGCGCAGCAGCAGAGCGGGACGCGTGGCTGGGCTCCGCAGCAGCGCAGGAGCAGCGATGCTACGGGGCGGACACCTGGCCAAGTACTTCCCCCCATCATTAAGACGGCGAGGGAACAGCGTCGGCAGCTAGAAGAAGCTCGGCGCATCTCGGATGCACTCCGGGACATAGCCGTACGGGGCAAAATTGTGAGTAAACGGTCATGATGTAACTATATCACAGTTAATAACAAGGTAGGTGTAGGCCAGACCGTGTCTTGTCGTAACAGGCTTCGCGATGCTCTGCCAGTTTCGCCAATCCACGCCTGGCGTTTACACCCACCTTGGGCTGCGGCGCTGACCTGCCTTCGGCAGGCCCTTTTGCTCACCGCCAATGGGGCGCTACACGATTATCCAGTTTAAAGTTTACGAAGGACAGAACTTATTTCAATTTAATGCTGGGGGGCTCCGCCCCCCCCCCCCGACCCCCCTCAATGAAAAAGGTCAGAATTGTAAGGAATATGTTAGCAAAAAGACAATATTTCTTTTGGTTCTTTTTTTCTGGGGGGCTCTGCCCCTAGATACGAAATGATGCAAAGATAGCGCGTTACGGAGCGGCCCCAGTGACTTACAACTGTTTGTCCCGGACTGACAGACTTGCGCGCTTACGCTCCCACCGCTCAGAGTTGCAAGCCTATCGATAGGGACCGTCGTTTTCCTTGCGGGCAATCTTGAGTTACAAATAACGTTTTGGTCATGTATTTGACGGAAGAAACATCTTCTGCATGCCATAGCGGCTTAGAGGCTACAGAAGAAGGCAGATACCTTCTGTAACACTTTGCCTTCACCCGGTCTGCCCGGCGCCGCCTGGGAGGTAGGCATGCCCGTTACTTAGCTCGCTTCTGCGGGCTAGCCTAACCGCGGGCGTCCCGGTTGGTCGCGCGGCGTGCTGCGTCGTGCCTCAGCATTTGCCCACTTCGATATCAGTTGCCCGTGCGCTGCTGCACCAGCGGGTCCCAGCAGGTACCAGGGGGGGCATACGGAGCCACAAGGCGCACCGGCGCCGTTGTATCACCGATCCCATAAGTACTGGCCACGTCCACCGTTGCCACGACTGCCAGCATACCACCACGTCCCCAGTCGGGACGCATGTCCACTGCTGCGGGAAGTCCTGTTCAGGATAGGGCAGCTGCCTGGCGCCATAACATGGCCGCGGGCGTGAGACAGGCAGGGCAGCGGCATGGCAGACAGGGCGCTGGGCATGTTGATGGCAGCAAGGGGCACGCGTTCGCTCCTCGGCTCCTTCTCCTGCTGCTGTCAGCAGCTATGAAGCACTCACCCACAGTTTCATCACGCGCCGCAGCCACAGATCTCTCGGTTTAGCGTCATAACAGTGCCGTTATGGCAGGCATTTATGGCAGACCTCCGGTGCGTCATGTTTCTGCAGACGTGCGTGACGCCCGTGCACGTGTTGCGGCCTCAAGTACCGTCTCTGTCGTGCCGCCCCCAAGTCACTCAAAGCCGCTGGCTGCAGCTCCGGTCGAGGCATTCCTCGGTATACCACGCCTTTACCAGCCCAGAGCAGCAATAAGTTAGAAAAGCAATGAAATTGTCATGTCTTAGCGCAGGGGTCTCAGACTGGCGAGCGAGCGCGGGCCGCACCGAAAAGAAAGAGAGAGATGGAAGATCGGGAGAGTAGGCTGGGGAGGTGTGAAATCAGCGCCGGCTTTGCACCGCTCGGACACTACTCGTCGAAACGAAGCGAGCACATCGTCCAGCTCTGTCGCTCGCACTGACTCTTATGGTACAGACAAGGATAGACGCCAGTGGGTGACAGACCGGACTCGAACCAGTGGTCCGGCGGCGCCGATCGCGCCGACCCAGCGGTCAGCTGCGCCAGCTCACTGTCTATCCTTGTCCCTCCCATCAAACCGAGGGAGTGCGAGAGAGACAGCCTCACTACCGGCCGGTTGACACGTTTGACTGCAGGGAGACGAGCCAGCCGCCACCGCCGGTCCGGCCTGGACGTCTGTCTCGCCTATCTTTTCTATATTGCGGCCCGAGAAGTGCCTGAGTGGCCCGCGGGCCGCGTGTCTGCGACTCCTGTAGCGGCAGAAGTTTCAGTCGAAGCCTTCAGTTAGATGAGCTTCCCATAGATGGCCCCCCTCATCCAGCGTTCATTAGTTTCAGACTTAAGGAGGTTTTTGTTGATTTATGTTGAAATGTTACTCCCCCTCTCTCAAATACTCAAAATTTCCGCATGCTTATGCTTCTGGAAATGCAATCAGAAATTACTTGCCAGTTTTTCGATTACCGAACCAAACATAAATTTTACAGCCAGTGTTTTCTGTTCACCAGCTGGAGCAGACCGCAAGTGAAGTGGCAGGTGCAGCACGCAGCATCATGACAGAAGCAAGGCAGCTGCACCAAAGCATGCTCGTTTTGGTGAAGGACATGGCAGCTATTTCTACCTTTACACCTCATAACGACCTTAAATGGAAGTAATGTTCGATTTCTGAGATCTCAGTGTTCTGGAGTTTCCACAAGAAATGCTTGACAGAAAATAAATTTCATATATCGTTCAATGTTTATTTCCTCATGCAAGTTAGCACCTTTAAAACAGCATAGATAGTTCTACAAAAAGTAAACACATTTTCACACAGCAAGTATGCCTCGAAACAAAACGAATTTCTTCAATGCAACACCACAGTGAAAAGATGAGAGCAACAAATCAGTCTTGTTAGTATTTAGGCGACAACATAGCAAGTGGGTGGGATAAGCAAGTGCAGATCAAATTGATAGACACATTTGCCAGTACTAGGATTAATCAGGTCTAGCATAAAAACACTGAGGAGGAACCTTACAACTTATACTTATAATTGAAAACACATGCCAAATAGAAATGTCAAGTTTTTGGAAGTGAAATTAGTACTAATTTCCCCATGACACAAAGAGGCAATACATTGTGACTTTCAACAGGTCTGAAACACAAAAGTAGAAGTTCAACGTTACAGAAAATGTTTAAAAAATCTGTAAAATTCAAAATTAGGACAAATCTTGATACCTTAAATATTTGACCATATGAGAAGTAACCGACTATCAAAACAATTAAACATATAGAGCTTGAAGAGATGGTGATGCTTCTGAGATGAAGTTCACAATATTCATATTTCCCAGGTTGAAGCTATCTGTCAGATTCAATGTTCTGGCATCATTTCTCAAGGTCTTCAGTTGCTGAATTCTTCCAGCTGGCCCACATCAATTGATAAGAAATATGTGGTTGCACACATTCCACTCTCACACTTACATCTAACTGAAAGACAGTGAGAGAAACCAAACTGTTAGGGTGGAACAAAACTCAGGCATTGTCTTTGATACCGTATCTTTAGATAAATATAAAAGGGGCTCAACTGGCTTGTTCGTCACTTCACAACAAAATAGACCAATGCAGTTTGATGTCAATTATTGCCACTTCCTGTGGGCTTCCCCATTCCATTCACAATTGGAAAAAAAATTGACATCTGTGTTGTGGCTTTCTAAAAGCATATTAGCTGTCACAAGAATGGGGAAGGGTGATCAGTAATAAATAAAAGTGAAACAGTTGCAAGAAACAGTGATACTTAAATCAGGTCTGCTGCTGCATCTACTATAAGCTAACTTACCATCTTATTTTGGTATTAAAAGTGTCAGCTGATTGTCCTTTGGCAGCAACGCATGTTGAAGACACAAGGTCCTAGCAGGATGGTTCTCTTGAGCTGAGACAGAGAAATAAACAAATGTTATTAGTTAAATTTTTTTTTTTTTTTGAAAACATCAATATATTTCATTTTTAACAGGTAAATGAATAACAATTTAAATAAAAGAAAATAAATAAATAATAATCATCATCAGTAACTTTAGAGACTTGATTTAACATTACTTGACAACGGTTAAAATGGCTTCAGAGCTTGGAAGCTGGACGTCACATGATGCTCCTCTGCTCCAGGACAGCGGCGGCTGCGGAGGGCTTATTGCCACCGAAGTGGGTTCGGCCCCCCGTGCCCTGCGCCAGCCTGAAACAGAGAAAACATCATGTGAGCGTCAAGAATTTAAAACATTTCAAAGGGCGGCACATACCAAATAGAAGCTGAATGATAGAAAACATAGTGCACATTAAAACCTCAGTGATTAATAACAAGATTTAAAAACAGTTAAATAACAGGATAAAAGGCCAAAGAAAGAGATTACATAACTTTTGCGACTCGTCGCTGTGGCGCTACTCCATGCGCCGCCCAGCGGCGGCTCTCGGCAGACGACGCTCCGCGCCGATACTCCTCGCGCTGCTCCGCGCGGTGCTCGGTGTCGGCGCTCAGCAGCAGACGATGCGCCGGCTCGGCGCGTGACGTCACCTCACACGATGAACTGCGCCAGCCCGCGCTGCAGCGCCGGCGGGCAGGCGTGGTGCGCTAACGCCAGGGACTTGGCCTTGATGATGTGGCGCGCGAAGGAGGCGGCGTCCGTCCTCGCCGCAGTAACCACCAGGTGGACGTGGTGCCCAGCGACCCACGCCGCCGCCGCGTGCCGGTCTGGATCGTCCGGCGCGAAGTCTGGCTGGAGTAGAGTCCTGGGCGTGGCCGTGCTGCCCAGCAGCCTGGTGAGGGTGGCCCGGGTCCAGCGCCACGCGTCCCGGACCGCGCTGCACCTGGCCAGGCGGTGCGCCAGAGTGTCCGGCGCAGCGCACCTGGGGCAGGTCCTCGACTCGGAGCGGCCGATGAGCTGGAGGCGGTGGCGCGTCGCTGGCAGGTCGTCCACGGCCTTCCACCAGGAGTCCTGGACGTCCTCTGGGATGGCCTCGTTGTGGACGTTCGCCCATACGCGCTGCCACTGCACGTCAGGGGCCTTGGAGACGACCCTGGGCACCGGGGCGGGCGCCTCGTTGACCAGCTCAGCGTAGATGGGTCGGATGGCGGTGCGCGCGTCCACGTAAGGCTCCGGCGCGGCCACCTTCGTCCTGCAGGTGTGGAAGGCCTTGAAGTGGGACGCCGCCGGCCAGACTCGCCGCTGCAGCACACCAAGCGGGAACGCCCCGAGCAGCACCTGGAGCCACTCGCCGGCGAGGCTGTCCGGCGTGTCGACGAGCACGCCCTGCCACCGGCCTGTGAACAAGGCCTGGCACTTCTTCTCGACGACGGGGATGCCCAAGCCGCCCTGGGCCCGCGGCGTGCAGGCGACGGCCATGCTGGTGGTGAACATCTGCCCCCTGCACAGGAACCTGGCAGCAGCCCGCACGACGTCGTTGGCCACGCCCTTGGAGAACGGCAGGACCTGCGCGACGTGCCAGAGCTTGGACAGGGCGTACATGGTGACATATCGAACACGCTGCGTCAGCCCCAGCGCTCGCGTTGCGTTGGCCGCCAGCACGCCCCGCACGCCGGCCAGCACCGCCGCCCAGTTGTCCTTGGTGGTGGCCTTGACGTCCGCCTGGAACGTGACGCGCAGGACCTTCAGCTTGTCGACGTAGGGGAAGGCGACGGGCGCCTCCCTGCCCCAGCCTCCAGCGGCCAGCACGCCGCACTTGTCCGGGTTGGCGAGGAGCCCCGACGTGCCGCCGTAGTCCTGCAGGACCTCCATGACGGCGGCCGCCTCGTCGTGGTCGCGGAGGACGAGGAAGACGTCGTCCGCGTACGCCGAGACCCGCATGCAGCTCTTGGCCAGGGCCAGGCCCTGCAGACGCTCCTCCAGGACGATGAGCAGCGGCGCCAGCACGATGGAGAAGTAGAGCATGGAGGCGGGGGAGCCCTGCCGCACCGACTTGCCGACCGCGAAGGACGCCGTCAGCTCGCCGTTGACGCGCAGCTGTGACGCGGCACCCGCGTAGAGCGACCTGAGCACATCCACAAAGTGCGCGCCCACGCCACGCCGGCACAGCACCTCGAACAGAAAGTCATGTCTCACACTGTCAAAGGCACTGGAGAAGTCGATGGACAGCACGGCGCCGGGCAGCTGCAGCGCGCCCACTGAGGACGTCCCGGAGGTCGCAGAGCGCCCCGGCCATGGTGCGCTTGCCGCCGGGCCGCACTTGGTTGGGGTGCAGCAGGCGGTCCTGGAAGGCGGCCTGTCCAGGGTCCTTACGTCCACGTCCAACAGGGTGATCGGCCGGAGGTCCTTGGCGACTACGGGCTTGCGCTTCTTCGGGACCAGCGTGATGACGCCCCGCGACATGGCCGGCGGCACCCAGCGGCGCTCCCACATGGCGTTCATGACCTCGGTGAGGGCCTCGCCGACGACGCTCCACGCCGCGACGTCGAATTCGCCCTGGAGGCCGTCCGCACCCGGAGACTTGCGCCTCGGACACTGCTTGACGGCGGCATGCACCTCGTCCACAGTGAACGACCTGCACAGTACCTCGTTGTCGGCGTCGTCCAGGACCTTCGTGGCGGCGGCGAGGACGGGCGACTCCAGCCGCAGCCCGTCGGCCGGCGCCCTGAACTTGGCCTCGTACAGGGTGTGGAAGAGCTGCCGCACGTCCGCCGGGTCCGAAAGCACCTGGTCGTCCGCGTCCTGGATGTTCTTGATGTGCTGCTGCCGAGCGCGGCCGGCGGCACGTCCCACGTGCACTGCGGACACCGGCTCGTCCCTGACGACGTCGTCCAGCGCGGCGCGCGTCTTCATGCCTTCCAGCATGACCGCGTGCACGTGCAGGATCTCGGCCTTGGTCTCCTTGATCAGCTCGGCGTGGCCGGCGGGGCGCGGCGACGCGGTCACCAGTTCCTGCAGCAGCTCATACAAAAAGACAAGTTTGCTTCTACAGTCCCTTCGCCACTCCCTGGTGAAGCTGGCGGCGTGTCGGCGGATGGCGGGCTTGGCGTGCTGCAGCCACCACTGGATGACGTCGGCGTCGCCCCGCGCCGCACGCACCTCGCCCACTCGTCCTGCAGGCTCGGCAGATACGCAGGGTCCCTCAGAATCCTGCAGTCAAAGCGCCATGCTGACGGCGGCCTCGGCGGCCGCGGTGCGACCTCCCCGTCGAACGACACAATCACTGCACTGTGGTCACTAAACGCCACCGCCGCGGCGTCCACGGCGTGCACGGTGAGCTGCGGCGGTGCGTACACAAGGTCCAACCTGGCCAACATAGCCGCGGTGGCGAACGTGTGGCTCGGCTGGGGGGAAGCACGGGGCCACGCGTCCTCAAGTCCAACACCACGCACCAACTGGGCAAGCTCGGGGGACTTCATGGTGCTGCCCGTCGTGTCTCTGTCACTTAGCACACAGTTAAAGTCACCGCCGAGCACAGCCCGCGGCCCCGCGGCCGCAAGCAGCTGAGCGACGTCCTCGGCGAAGAAGTCGGCCCTCTCCCGCCGCCGCCTGGACCCTGCCGGCGCGTACACGCACACGTACGAACGGTTGCCTACCTTGGCGGCGCACCCCCGGCCGCTCGGCAGGGCCAGCAGCGGCGTCAGCTCCAGGTCGTCTCGGGCGAGGATGGCGGTGCCGCGGCGGGCCTCCCCGGTGCACACCATCGCTGCGTAGCCGGGCACGTCCAGGTGGGGAACGGCGACCTCCTGCAGCAGGGCGACGGTGACGTTCCTGTCCACCAGCAAGGTTCGCAGCGCCTCGAACTTCGCCGCTGACGTAGCTGCACAGAGATTAACGGTCAGAACATTATCCATGGCCGTGGCCGTGGCCCTGGTCATTTTGAGGAGTGCGTGCTATTAGCACGTTTGCCCTTGCCGCCCTCCCCGAGGTGGGAGAGAGTCCGCTTGAAGGCGCCCCCGGGCGGACGGCCCTGCTCAATGAGGCACAGCAAAAAGGAAGGATTATGCGACATGAATTACAGGTAACAATAAATTACAAAAGCCATTAGCTTTTTCAAAAATTCAACAAATTTGACTTAAGAGGGATTGGTTATGTTTGAAACTTCATGAAGGAAAGTTGCACTTACCTGAAGAGATTGCTGGAAGTCTCTCTTGTGACGGAAATTCAATGAACCACTCAGCCACGTGTACCACTCCAAACCCAAGGGTCGAAAGTCGAAAACTGGAGCTATGTTGTCGAGCTGCGACAAAAAGGAAATGGCTATCAGATGATGAAGTCAAGATCGGGTGTCAACTGCCTAGAGAGGGTCAGTTCATCTCACAGAGGTGCATATTCAACGCCATTCCCACTTTGACAGTCACAAGACACGATAATAAAACTCCCCACAATAACAAAGGCTGCTTAACTGTTATATGACACAGATGAGAGTCGGTGCCAAAGCTTCACTAATTCTATCAGTTATAAAGTCAAAAAATTGCATAGACAAAATAATAATTATCATTAATTGTACAGCAAACAAAATAAAATCTGCCTTAAAAAAGAATGATCTAAGTACAGTTCTGGGAAGCAATGCTTTATGCTTTGAGTAGCAGTTTCATGTTATCTTTCACTGTCATTACCAGCAACTAGCTGTTAACCAAATACCTCAGCAACAAGTTGTGAGAAGAGGATCGTAAAAGACAGGAGACATTAATTTGATGTCACCTGGAGCATTGATGACGGCAGAGACTTCCCAGAAGGCCACAGCTGTAGCAGCAGGAAACATCTGAGATGACTCGAAGAAAATTGGAGGCCTCGTCCTAGAACAGAGTGAAATGAAGTGAGAACACATGAAAAAACAACACATTTCAGTCTGCTTTCTGTGATAATTTTAAGTTTCATCAAATTCAAGAAAATGTCATTGACATCAAAAGAGTAAATTTGGTATACAGAGGAATATTTAAAACGTAATAATTAAACTGAGAGAGATGGATGAAAATGGCATACAAGTAATGGCTAAGAGTAAAATTTGAGAAATTGGCATTCTGGTTTGATTGATCAAAAGGGTATAAATTCTTGTCAGTCACCTTCAATCAATCTTCTTTGGGGTGCAAAAAATAGGAGGACGGTGGTTGGCAATTCTTGCAGAGAAGCAAGAAGAAGCTGGAGACGGTTGATGGAGACACTCGTTGCAGGAGGAGAATGGAGTAGTGAAGACTGCTTCTTCCATTTCAGCGGGTGATACTTGGGGCAGAGAGTCTTGTTGGAGACCCGTAACACAAATTAAAATAGTATCATTGGGGCAGGGAGAAGCCACATTTCTCAGATGGGATGTTATTGGAGTTGATGGAATCAACGTTACAGCCACAGGAAAGGTATGTTCAGCACATAAGGTAGCAACTATTGATAAAATTGATTAGAATATTTATGCATTTTGAAAGACTCAAAGTTCGAGGAGGGCAAAAAAGGTTCTCTCAACAGAAAACTTTACTTCAAAAGTGGAGGCAAGTACGACAAAAATTCCAACTGTCAGTTATAAAATACAAGAAGAACCTTAAAATAATACACCGTGGAGAAAATAACTTGAGTCCTCTATTTCAAGATGCTTAATAACCAACAATATTCTCAGCGGATCACACTGAAAATTCTGGGCCTATTTTAAATGCAGATCGAGCAAACCACCTTTCACATCAGTCCAATCTTAAATCAAGGCAGACTCCCCAACAAGTATACAGCAAACCAAGGCTACAAACTTCATAAATAAGATAAATTGGCAGCATTAGGTAAATGCTGTTACACATTCAACAAGAAAGAACAGACTCCCCTGTAGTTTACAGACACACAACATCCTAGATCAGAAACCTGTCAAGTTATCCAACATGTCTGCTATGACAAAGAGACCTACACCCATCAGGTGATAAAGTCGAGGTGTGGTGTCCATTGCCTAGAGAGAGCAAGTTAATCTCACAGAGGTGTATATTTATATTATCACTGCCAATCCCACCTTACCAGTCTTCATAAGAAAAGTCCCCACAGAAACAAAGGGTGTTCAATGATAATATCACACAGATCAGAGTAAGTGACAGTTTCATAAATGATATTAAAAAAAGAGTCCAAAGACTACTTCATATATATAATGATATAAATTATTAATATGGACAGTATAGCAGAAAACAAAGGTCATTAAAAGAGAAAGGGGTAGTACAGTTCTGGGAGGCAATGCTCAGAGCCTATAGTAGCAGGTTGATGTTTTCTGTCACTGTTATTACTAGCAACCAGTTGTACACCAAACACTTCAAATAATGATTGGACTTTAAGTCCTCCTTCCAGTAACAAAGATTCTATTTTTTTTTAAGTTACACATATGGAGCATTTTGAGCCTATTTTGCAACAACTGGTGCATTGGAATGCAACTCACCTTGGCATGTGGACAGGAGACAGAGTGCCCAGGACTGCGGCGAAGCTCATGGCCGGAAGGTAGTCTTCAGAGATGCTGACAACGGGCATCCAGGTGAAGCTGCAATAAAGAGAGACACAGAATTCCAAAACACAGCAGCAACTTGCTCGGGACAGAGACTACAGCCTAGTCCCAGTATTGATACAGCAACAGGAGTGAGATTGAATAGAGATACAAAAAAGGGAAACAAATAAAAAGCAAGGATTGAGAGCAAAAATGAGTAAAATGCATGATATAAATTGACTGGCAGCAGTGGGCTGACCTTGAAATGGAGAAATGGATACAAATACATAGTGACGCTAGTTGGCTAAAAAATAAAACCATTGGGTACCTTTCAATTTTTTTCACATCAAACATTACAAATACAATAAAGGCAACCAGCAGAGATCATGGGTTCCAAACCTCAATCACAAGTTGTCAGAAGATGATCGTAAAAGGCAGAAGACATTCAACGTATTCTGGGGCATTGATGATGGTACAGACTTCCCAGAAGAGCACAGCTGTAGTAGCACGAAAGATCTGAAATGACTCACAGGAAATTGGAGACCTAGACCTGGAACAAACAGAAACGAATTTAAGAAAAAAACAGATGAAGACACAAGACTTGTCCCTCCTTCATTCTGTTTCCTGTAACACTTCAATTTTCTTCAAGTAAGTCAACAAAAATGTAATTGACACCACGATGGGAAATTTTGTACGCAAAGGAGAACATTTTAAACGTGTCACTTCAAACAGAAAGAGATGAGTGCATATGCTAAAACTGGCATACAAGTCATGGATGAGAGTTAGATTTGAGAAAAAGAATAACATTTGACATTTTCAACAACAAAAAAAATTGAACTTTAAATGACTTATTTTTGACTATTGAACCTCACAGAAGAATCAAGAAGACAGCAGGCCTGGTAAAGTGATTTCAGGAGGAACCTCACAGTCCCAATAAGCCAGCATAACACAACACAACTGCATCAACTTACTCCAAAAAGTAAAACACAAGGGGTCGTCAACTCTCATATTACTTCGTACACAGGCTGCATATTACTTGTATATTACTCATATATTACCGTTAAAAATCCATAAATATTACCAATTTTAATGCTTTAAGCAAAGTTATAACGAAAAAGCAGCCAAAAATCGGTAATATAGGAGGTATATTACCATATATTACTGTATTACTTCGTACATGCGGGATGTGAGTTGACGACCCCTCGGTAAAACAGCACTAGCAAAGAGTGACATTTGAATAAATTAGCATTCTGGTTTGCTTGATCAAAAGGGTATGAATTCTTGTCAGTCACCTTCAATCAAGCTTCTTTGGGGTGCAAAAAATAGGAGGACGGTGCTTGGCAATTCTTGCAGACAAGCAAGAAGAAGCTGGAGACGGTTGATGGAGACAACCGTTGCAGGAGGAGAATGGAGTAGCGAAGACTGCTTCTTCCATCTCACCAGGTGATAGTTGGGGCAGAGAGTCATGTTGCAGACATGTAACACAAATTAAAATAGTATCATTGGGGCAGGGAGAAGCCACATTTCTCAGATGGGATGTTATTTGGAAAGGTATATTTTTATGAAACTGCAGTGCTAGCATTCTGCGCTTGGGGTTTGATTGCACTGAACACTGTTTCGACCTTTTTTGCTGTGTCTTCGCCTCAGCATGTCCGCTAATGACGTTAATTCCAGATGTGCTTTCAGCCGTCTTACTAACAATCCTGCCATGGTCTTGCAAGTCAAACATATCACTCCCATCAGGAAAAATGCCTTCTGCGAGCAATGGCTCCTCCTTGATAATAATCTTCAAAATAAAGTAACAGAACAATAGAAAATGTGCAAAAGTTAGGCAGAATGAAACAACATTAATTTGTAGCATTTACAATACCAGCTTACCTCACTTTCTGAGAAAGAGATGTTTTCTTAATGAAATCTTGCAAGCAGGCAGAGAATTTGTTGGTTACATGGTGGTATTTTAGTTGTCCATACATAACAGCTGACCCATTGCTTGAAATTGTTTCCGATTCCATGAAGTTTGTTTCCAGAGCATCACTTAAGAATCGAAAGGAGGTATATAGACAGAGTGCACAGATTTATCAGGTAAAAAAAAAAAATATTATAAAGTAGACACCTACCACTTAGGATATACGTTATGGTCTCATTAACCCCTGGATTTGGTGGTAAAAAAGTAGATGTGAAAAATCCACCTGGATTCACAATCATCTGTCAAAAGTCAATGAACTAAATTGGATCATATTTATAAGATACTAAAATTATACACTGAAGAAAAGGGCCAGCCTTCTATGTTCAATGTGGAATCTGCTTGGGGGCCCGACTCAACATGCTTGAAACTTGAAACTTTACTTCAATGATTTGCTTATGTGGCACTCAATCTTGATGGGATAAGGTTATGAAGCTGGGCAACATAGTCAAAGATATCTTGAAATTCCTTATGTACCAGAAACCTGCAAACAAATAAGGCACTTGGGAAAATACAGAGAGAGAAGACAGCAATCATTTAACAAACAAAAAGCTTAGTCACAGCACGTTTTTACCATTTATTAGCCAAGGAAACCCTGACCAAATCAGAAAGCAGTGCTGTATCATTGGGAAGCATTAACCATTCTGCTTCATATGCGTCGTTCATTAAATTAACAAATGGCACGGCAACACCTCCATCAATAACAGATATTTTCCCTGCAGCTGTCTGCAATCGATCAAATGCTGACGTGTCACAAATGTAGAGGGACATTCCTTCATTGCCCCAAATCCTACCATCAAGCCAAGTGCACATTACTTTGGCTTCGCAAGAAAGGTTAAACTCAGTGACACAATGATATTGTCCATGGTGCCGGATTGACAGACAAAATGCATTCACATCAGCCTTTAATAAATTTTGATCCATGACTTGGCACAAAGCCTGTTCCGTCTCCACAACTTGCCAGCCAAAAGCACCCTGAAAGACATGAAAACCAAATCAAAAAGTTGGTAAAAAATGCAGTTTAACCTCCAACATCAGTTTATAATAACAGAGCATGGATTGAGTGGGCGACAACATTAAAGGGGAAATAAATCAATTAAAATATAGAGTCTGCAAGAGAATTGAAACACAGTTTAGGAGGAAATGACGCATAAATGCGATTCCAGTGCAAGTGCTAAAGGTTAACGGGTCGGCTGGTTCAATGCTTGTGCCACTTAATAGCTCTAACAAACTAACAAATAATCGGGATTAAAGGTGCCGAAGTAATTACGTTTTGTGCGACAGTTTGTTCGCTGCTGCTTTTCTGAAGCTCACGGCAAAACAAAATTTAATCTGATCAAACCACACAGCCAGATGCTTTGTTGTGGTGTTGATGTTGATCGGATCGATGCGATCGAGCTTGGTGTAGATTAGGTAACATAACACACATTAAAAAGGTTGACTTTAATTTAAAGCATGAACCCCTTGACGACAATTTGCAGGCGTTGCTTTCAATTTATTTTTTTTACAGTGTATTTTATTTGAAACCATATAATGTGCTTGATAAATTAGGAGTTGTTTCTGTGTTGCTCCGAGTATCCGGAAGGTTGGATGGCCGGAGTCACTGCCGGGTAAAGCACGTTCTCCGCTCGCTGAGGGCCGAGCAGCCGACGCTACGAAATCGCTCAAATCTCGGGAATGCTAAGTCTTTAGGACTAAACAAAACCTGTTCTGTCATCACCTGATTTTGTACTTTCATACTGAGGACACGAAAGATACCTAGGAATAGTTTTAAAAATTCAGTCTGCAAGCGAAAAGCCGCGGCAGTTCAAACAAGTGTACCCGTAGCTCCATGATTTAACTCATAAATTCACCCGCGGGAGTGAATTCTGTGAATGATATTGCGATAAAATGTTTCGGATATCTTAAGGAACAAACAAGTAACAGAAATCGGGTGGAAAACGCTGACAATACTAAAATATCGCTAGTTTCAAGCATCTGGCAGGCGTCTTCTGCTGGCCCTCAGTGAGCAGGGTTTGCCATACTTCGTGCCGCCATATTTCGCATATTGGAAGTGCTCTGTTCCCTGTTGAACGCACCCCTAGAGTCCTAAAGGCCGGCCTCCAGAACTCTACTGTCCCCATCCCGTCACCGTCTCTAGCTTCTTATCCTGTCTCTGGCTTCTTAACCTGTCTCCCGCTTTTCTGTCTAATTGTAAGTGACAAAGATGCTGCCCGACAACTGTCTGAAGAAGGACCGTTACGGATGCGAAACGATAACGGTGGCTAAGGATCATCTTCATGATTTTCCAGCCCTCATTAAGTTTGTGAGACAGAACGGTTATGGTGCCCGCACTGGTATTTTAAAGGTATAGATACAAATGATAAGTCCACATTTTAAGGCTATTGTGTACTGAATTTGTAAAAAAAAGACACACTTTAGGACATTTTTGCATAAAAATTATATTCAGCTAAATGTATGTCCCTATGATCTGGAAGGTCCAAAGTTAAAAAAAAAAAAAACACCTTATATTTTGATCTAATGTCGTTTGCAACCCAATTTTCAGTACACCTTAGCCCTAAATATCTCCTGTATTCACACTTTTCTTTTCCTCTCTTTTGTCCATAGCTTCGACTTAGAAGAGAAGACCGTGAAGACACACGGCTAATGAATGACCTTGCAGGGCTCCTCAACCACAAATTTGAAGAAAAAGTTAAACTTCATAAAAGATCAAAGGAGGAATTTGTTTTTCACCCACAAGTTCAATCTTTTTTTAAAGCGTCAGTACAGGACCATGTTTACCAGTATTCTGCAGACTCCTGCACTGAAATTGAAAGATTACAGTTTGTAAAGGAGTCAATGGTGGCAGCTGTCAATCAGAATGAAATTTCTGATTGTTGGTGAGTGCTTCTTGTCATTCTCTTAAAACTTACATGTGAGTGTATGTTCCACCTGCAATCTTCAATTTTGTACCTTCAGTTTGAAGACAGTATGTCTGCAAAGTGTGCTCCAATGCTAATGCACTTGTGGTATTTTAAATTTAAGCGTGCCTTCCAAGCATAATTTTATTTGAAAGGTGCCAGTCAAGCATGCTGGAAATATGAACACTGCCTTGAAGTAACAGAATCAAAACATGCGGTATTTTTAATAAATATTATTTTGAAACAAAGAAAGTCATTGAGCACCTAATGGATTCCAGGTGGATAATACATAATGCACATGAAGAGTTCAGTGACTAGGTGTCCATTCCAAGTTGAAAGAAATGAAAAATTATATTATGATTTTCAGCCAAAAAGCTCTTGAAAGAGGTGGATTGGATGCAATTCGCAGGCATACTTTTGAGGAAATTGAAAATTCATCGACACCCACACCTGAGCTTATGCAGAAACAAGAAGAGTACCAAGATCTTACAGGGACTCAAAAGACTGCTCTGACACCATACCGTACAACTGATGGCCCAAAGTTAATATATGGGGCTGGTATCAATATAGATTTGCCACTCATCATAACGGGACAGTTCTCTATGTCCAATTTAAACACTATCATCGACTTGCTACCCGAGAAGCATGATGGAATTGCAAGTCCATATGCTTACTGCGGAACAAGTCACACAACATTTCCGTGGCACATTGAGGATGGCGGGTTGTTCAGTCTCAACTATGTCATTTCCGGAGCACCAAAACTGTGGTATGTTTGAAGTGTATAAATGAATTTTAAGGTTACTGTAAGTGAAAATCATGTCGTCAGGTTTGTTGTTGCATTACTTTCAAGTTTCCGCATTTGTCGAACCTCTCTCAGAGCCAAAGTTAGAACTCCCGAACACCAAAAGTGATTGACTTCTACGTAAGGAAAAATCTAGTATAACAACATAAATTTTCCCGAAAACTTCTGTAGCTTAGAAACTGTTGAAAGATGCAGTCCAATACGGTGGCACTTCTTTTTTCTAATAGTGAGCAAGGCTAAGAAAAAAAAACCATTAAGTTGTATTTAAATCATTTTTTTTTTAACTACAGTAACCTTAATATTTTTATATGATCATGGAAAATAGGAATGCCCGGCATGGTCTCTTGATAATTTATGTTTCATCCATTGCAGGTTCGTGTTTCCCCCGGAATGCTTCGGCGCAGTTGATTGCGTTGCCCAATCCTTTAACATTGCCACTGGTCATGCATCGTGTCGTGCCTTACTTGCTGACCACAAGATTCTTGTGGCAGACCCGGAATACTTCAGAAAAAATTTTGGAACACCTTATACAACGGTATGAAAAACTAAAGCAACCCAACGAGGCATCTTTAATTTGTTTCTTTTCCAGAAAATGTGAAATGACATGACGATTTTGACAGGTTCAGAGTTGTTTGCATTTCGTTAATGCAGGATTATTTTGCTGTTCTCTAGGTTCTGCAAGAACCTGGGGATTTTTTAATTGTCTTCCCCTTTGCATTGCACTCGGGAATGAATCTGGGCCGTAATTATGCACTTGCAGCTAACTTCGGTGATGAAGAGTGGATAGAGGAGGGCTTGTATGCGCCAATTTGTGCCTGCAAGTATGGATTTGTCTTGTTATCTTTAAAGCAGTAGCTTGCAAAATTATATACAATGTTTTAACGTTGTTCCAATTTGTTGCAGTCCTCATCAAGTGCACCTTGACTTTTCCCCAATTTTGAAAGAGTACAAACCTGAGCTCCTTGAAATTTATATGACTGCATCAGGGTCCATGTTTCCACCAACCCATCCGAGGGAAGTTAGGCGATTTCTGACTGCCACAACAGACGCACAGCCTCAACAAACAAGCTCTTCTCCAACAGAAACTTCTTCAAGTCGACTTGTTAAAAAAACACAAGTTGATGGCCCAAAACAGTTATCAAAAAGAAATCCAAAAGAAGAAAAAAAAGGATTTAAATATCGGAAACTGCTGTGTCCAGAATGCAACAAGTCATTTGAAGAGAACAAGATGCACAGACTTTATGACCATGTGAAGAAGTACCATAATGAAAATAGGAGAAACATTCAAAGGACCATTAAAATCAAGTACCCAGCATGGCAGCCAAAAACTTCCCATGGATTCAGCTGCAAAATATGTGGCACATTCAGACGTGGGTCAGTTACCCAACTGAAGATGCACCACAGACAGCTACATGCAAATGATCCTTTTGAAGGTGGTGTAAAATGTGAAAGATAAACCCTGTTAAAGCTGTACATGGCTTTGAAGCTATAAGTAAGAACTAAATTTGACAAAATCGACACACTGGCAAGATATTCTTGGCAATTGTTAACAAGAATCATAAACAGTAAATAATCTTATTTCTTGCAATCAACCTAAAACAAAAATTTTTTGTGAAGCAGATTAAGACAGTAAAATCAACAAATCGCAGTTTCTGCTGAGGCTTAAATAGTACAAAACCTTTCCGCTACTTTGTGAAAACAATGTTTCAGGTTGCTGACTTGAAAATCTCTATTAAAGGACTAAGCAACAAGGAAACAACGTGTACACTCCATGATTTTCCCAACAACCTTATCCGTGATGAATGTGTAAGCCCGCAATCAGTGTAATGGCTGTTAAATCCAAGAAGTCTCTCGTAATCAATTGGACTTAGGTATTCAGGCTTCCCACAAAATTCAGCCGGCAATGTTTTTTTATTTTGACCTGGTAATCAATATATTTTTAAGCAAATTAATGAAAAAGAGTTACCTGAAATTTAATTGGTCATTGACTTTTTAGTTGATTACCTGAACGCTGAGCTGCTACGTTTGTAGTCAAAGTTGGTACTTTTTTTACAAGTGCTGTCATGTACGGCTGAAGATAATCTTGCAATTCGAGTCGGCATTTCATTGTATTCTGGGGAGTGTCTTTCTGTGGTATATTGGTCCAGTACAGCCTCTTGCGTGTCATAGGTACATGGTCAGAGGAGCAGCGGGTAATTGGTTCACAGTTTAGGGCCCTGAGCAAAAGAAATTAAAAAAAAAAAACAGATCTTTTTTACTCTTTTTTTTTTCTTATTTTAAACTTGTTACCTTGATATTGATTCTTTGGTTTTATTGTCCATACAGTGTGTGTTTTCAAAAAACCAGAACAGATTGTAGCCCTGGATTGTGCTTTGATGCCTAAAGAAGTTCAGAATTCTTACAAATTCAAAAAATAAATAACCACTACCAGACTTGTCTGAAATTTTAACAAAAACAATGTCTTGAGTATTATATGAAAATTTTCATGTTTAGACCATAATGTGATGATCTCACCATGTAGCCCTTTTCTGCGCCAGTTCACCCTCGAGAGCTGGTCACAAGGAGAACCTCCTAAGATGACTTGAACTCTCCCTAGGGCCTTCAGCTTTGCCTCTGTTATATCCTGAATGGGACCAATATGAACAACTTTTTCTCCAAAGTTGTGTTTCTGAACTCTGATTGCCTCTATATCAACTTCACTAGAGTAGTATGTCTTTATATCAAGTCCCAAAATGTTCTTTAAGACATAATACCCTGTTCCAATCCCATCAAAAAGTGAACATACTGATGGGGATTCTTTGTTTGTGTCAAAGGGCTGAAAATGGTAAAGATATGACAGAGTTAACATGTTAGTGGAAAGTTAATACTTCTGGCTAT
Organism: Stenchaetothrips biformis; assembly: GCA_030522485.1. Classification (NCBI taxonomy): domain Eukaryota; kingdom Metazoa; phylum Arthropoda; class Insecta; order Thysanoptera; family Thripidae; genus Stenchaetothrips; species Stenchaetothrips biformis. Next base: position 2,345,937 of record CM060089.1, on the reverse strand, counting down.
TAATGCATGACTTACATTTGTCAATATATCTGAAGTAGAAAGCCGATCATTGAGGGGTTCTGTATTGTTACTGACTATAACTTCATTATCGCCATACGTTTCTACGTCATTTACAGCCTCATGTGTATCCTGAAATATGAATGGAAATCAAAGATGGTTTGAGGCAGTCACTTTTTTAAGACATTCTCATCTGAGGTGGAACAGATTTTACCAGTTCTTCGGTGGCTGCTGGTTCACATACTTTTCGTTTTTCTCTCAAAAGTTTGGCCCTGTTTGCGTGGTATTTAGTCTGCTTGTTTTTGCGAGAAGTGAGATGCGTTTTGCGCCTAGACATGACACACGAGCAAAGACTTGCCAACAATGAAGGAGCCCCTTCATAAGTGCCACTACACTGGCACAAAAAAAAATCCACAAATGAGTTAACAAAATCACTATTTAAACTGTAGCTGCACTTTCTTAAAAAAAATTAAAATTATTATATTAGTTGTTACAATCATTTTTTCTTAAAATCTTTTACAACTAACTATAAGTGTAGATAGCCTATGGTGTCTGGAAACCCATCCGCAATCCAACGAGTAATATCCTCTTTAGATTAAATATACCTTGTGCACTGGGGGCAAGGTGTTTGAACAAATGGTTTGTTCATAAAATCAAAGTTTTGCATAGTTCATTAAGAATGACTACTAAGAATGACATAAGACTTTTATGCCATGTAACAACAATACATCAGAACTTTTTTCTTAGTATTGTTAGTAACAGGTAGATTTCCAAATTTAAAATAATTTTTGTCACCCTCGGTGGTTTAAAATTATGGAGAAAGCAGATAGCCTATGATGTAAGGTAAACCAAGAGCACTTAAATGAGTCAAACCCTTAGCAAATGTAATAAAGTGATTGGATATTAACCTCGCCCACAGGGAAGAATAGTCAAAGGAATAACACATGGGCAAGGTGTTTAAACAAATAGTTTATTTTCAAAATCTAAACTTGGTACAGTGTAAAAGGAATGAAACTGGCAGTGTCATAGGACTAATCTGGCATCTCTTAATCTACCAGAACCCTTGATTCAGCATAACACCCATCAGATAGATTCTGATATTTTCAAATAATTTTTGTCACCCGTGGTGGTTAATACCCATTGTTAATATAATAAAATGTTTGGATATTAACATTGCCTACTGGGAAGCAAGTTTGCAGCTTCGACAACTCCACAGTGGCAGCCTCATCAGGTTCTGCGCTTCATCTTCTTTGTACCTGCTGAGATGGAAGACGCAGCCCCAACTTTCCACAGCAGTCTCCACCAACCGTCTCCAGCTTCTTCTTGCTCATCTGCAAGAATCTCTAACCTGCATCTTCTCCACACTCAAGTATCAAGCCTTCATCTCATGGATTTAGTGCACAGAATTTTCAACACTCATGGCAGCAATCTGGGAGACTGAATCTGTTACAATGATCAGAATCGGATGTCAGAAGCAGCTGTTATATGAAAGGTAACTCTTTCACACCTTGGACAATCAATTATATCTACTTTCAGCTGGTGGAGGATGCTCCTCGCTGCAATGACAGGGACAGGTGGAATGCTGAAGATGTGAACTGCTTATAAGCTTTACAACCATCCACCATGGAGTCACCAAAACATAGAAGAAAGGTGATCATGTATTCAGAGTGGGGAAGATTTCTTGGAGTCTTCACTGCAAAGACTTGTACGCAAGATATGTGTACTCAAGAATTTAAGATTTGGTGGAGGTCCTTTGTCAGAATGAACTTACTTGTTTGTAATTACTTTTAAAGTGAATTAACCTACTGCGGAATTTTTTTTTTATCTTACCTTAAATTTATGAAATGTTAAATGTGCTCCTGTCAAGTAATTAAACCTTTTCTCTGGCTAGTATTAGTCTAAGAATATCTACCCAGTGTGATAATTTTATCAAATCCTATTGGGAAGTGCAGTATCGCTCTGGCAGTTTTAGAAGTTCGTGGACCAGTACAGACTTCCCTTTGATCTTGGAGGCAGAAAGTGCTTGATAAGAAGAGAGTGGGAGGGAAAACAAGGGAACATCGGATCAATTGCAATGTCATTTATTATTTAAAAAAAGGCAAATCCTTTTCATTACTTCTCAAACACAAGAGTCATTAAATAAAATGGCGAATATCTTTAAAAATATCCATAAGAACAATTAAGAATCCCTACAATAACATGCAAATGATCATAAACAACACTTATACAATACCAAATGAAACATTGATATCACTCACCAAGGTAGCATTTAAACCCTGCTGTCGCAGTTTCAATAAGGGTGTTACAGTAGAGGCATCGTGGCCTTGAGTCCGATTTGTATGCTTTCTCTTAGCAGTATACACAGAACATAGGATATAGGCCTCATTACACAGAAAAAAAAATTGAAAGTACATTTGCTTTCAATCATCATAAATGAAAAAATAAGAAAACTCCTATAATGCCAAATGAAACATTGTTTCTTTTCCGTGTAATAAGGCCTATATTATTGAAAGTACAATTGCTTTCAAGAATAGTTAGTGAAAAAAAAAGAAAACTCCTACAATACCTAGTAAAACACTAATGTAGGCCTTTACACAGAAAATAAACATTGAAAGACATTAAAAGCAAAATCGCTTTGGAATCGAAATGGAAACACGGCTACTCATTTTTCGGGACTTTCACAAGGCGATTAACGACATGCACATCCGTCACTCTTTCATTACATTCAGGACAAATAATGCCGCCTGGAGTAAAACCAGATAGCACCCTGGTGCAGTCACGGCAATAGGGAAAGTGTCCACAGCTGAACTGGAAGCAGTCCTTTGATTTTTCGCCGCACCTTGCACACGTCACTTCTCCCGTTGTAAATTTGAGCTGCTCTACAGGTTCGTAGACACCGTCTCCAGGGAAAAGGGCCCACGGCGGCTGACCTTTGGGAAAGAAATAATGAGCAAATGCAAAATTACCAATAAGGGCATTTTGAATGGGACAGAAAAAGCGTACAATTACCTTGTGCATGTGGAAGTGGGCGAGGTGCCCATTGGAAAGGCGGGTGGGCTTGGGCTTGTTGCTGATGCTGCACGCCATTGTAAGTAGCTCCGGCAGGTCCGGCAGCTGCGGCAATAGAAAACCGTCAAAGAAATAATGAAAAAATGTAAAATTAGCAATAAGGGCATTTTGAGTGGGACAGAAAAAGCGAGTACATACCTTGTGCATGTGGAGGTGGGGAAGTTGCCCACTGGAAAGGCGCTTGGGCTTGGTGCTGCACGCCATTCTGAGAAGCTCCGGCAGCTCCGGCACCTCCGGCACCTCCGGCAGCTGCAGCAGCTGCGGCAGCTGCGGCAGCAGCGGCTGAATTGAACCCTGCGCAGATGAGTGCACATTAAGTATCAAAGGTCTGTCTATGTTCAGGCAACAACAGGTGTCTCGGCCCGCGGCCCTTGCTACCAATGCAGAACAACGGCCAAATGATCCCTTATCTGAGATCAAGATGAACCGAAATTAAGTAAAGTCCACATAGCGTCCATTTCGACATCTAAATTTTCTTTTTGGTACTATTGTGTTGCCATTGCGAAATCTATCCTACATTAGGCGCCAAAGGACCCCTGACTTGGTTAGGTTCACAACAACTGGGAACTGGGAAGCACAACAAGGCATCTCGCGGTATCGTTAAATCACCCAACAAACATGGAAAAAATACAACTCACCAGCAGGAAACATAGTTGTGGAACTCCTCGTGGTCTAAATTAAGGGGCGAGGCGGCGAGCTACAGAAGTCACATTCTCCATAAGCGGACGGAAACGGAACGGAAGCAGCTGTGGTTGGTGGTGGTTGGCTTTGGCTTTGGAGCAGGTTCCGAAACCAGACGCTGTGACGTGGTCATTGCGTGGTCGGTCGGTCGTTCTGTCAAACAGTTGGCCGGCCGAACACCAGCAGAGCGCACCCTCCCCTCTCTGGTTTCTGTTTCCGGTTCCGCTCTCTCTACCCCCTGCTCTGCATGCGTTGGACGCACGCATCACTGTCCTCTTTTGCTCTGCCAGCCATCTTATACATCCGTCGTCATCCTCATCCTCCATTCATTTTCCTTGCTTGGACCAGGTCAGGTAATAACTCATTCGCCTTTTCTGCATCGCTCGTGAAGTATGGCTATTTAATAGGTGCATTCTGGCAAGAAGACTCACCTGGACGCGTGGCACGGTCAGGCTAGGGTTAGGTACCGACTCGTTCTGTAGTCAGTGGCATCCAATGCAATTCAATCAACTTATTTCTTAAGTGTGTTCTATTCATTTCCCGCACTCCAGCGGCATCCATTTATTGGAGCTTGTCAGGTTTTGCGAGCCCCGCGGCTTGTTTCAGAAACATGCCAGGCCTTTCTAATTTTATTGGATTGTAGGGGGCGTATTCATTCGGAGGCGTGAGTGTGCCGCGACTACCTTGCACCTAGCTCATGTTTTGGTTCTATTGCAGGCTTGAAGATGCCGAATCCGGGTCCGGAGGCTCCCGCAACCCCAGCAACAGCAGCTGCTCCCGCTCCACCTGCAGTCACCCCGCCTTTTTGGGCGGCTGGATACGGCGCCCCGCAGCCGCAGTACGGCTCACAACAGCACGCGCCCCCGCAGTTCAGCCCCATGCAGTACCCCCCGCCGCAGTACGGCCCCCTGCAGTACGCCCCCTTGCAGTACGGCTCCCCTCAGTATGCGGCGCCACCGCAGTACCAGTACGGGCCACCGCAGTACGGCCCGCAGGCCCAAGGCAATGGTGCCTGTTTTGGTGGTACGTTGTTTTTATCTTTTTCAGAAAGGTTTCAAGAGCGCCTTTTTCTTATAACTATTCAGATGGCATTATAGTGTCCTTTAACCCACACAGGTCTGAACGGGTCAGTTTTATGTCTAATGGAGGTGTGGCAAGTTGTTATAATTTCTAGAACAGCTTATAAAGTTGTCATGGTAGTCTTGCTTTGTTTCTCAGATAGTTGTATAATTTTGCGGAGAGTTAAAGGTTCAGAGGTGTATTTCTCCTATTTTCTGGTTTTATTATTGCCTTACCAGTCTCTGAATTGTGTCGTTACATGATTGGCAAACTATTGCGATGCAGAACAGCAAGGCTTTCTTTCTTCTCATTTTGTTTACTGTTCACCTCAAAGTTATGTCCAATTTTGTTGTCGGGCAGCACGAGCACCAGCACCAGCAGCAGAAACTTCAAAGAAAAGGCGTGGTCGGCCTCGAAAGGAAAAGAAGTGTGAAGAGGAAGAAGACGAAACGTATGTCCCACCTCAGAGCAAACAGCTTAAATCTGCAGAGAAACCGGGGCTGCAGCTGCCTGCGAGATCACCCAATGACGTTAGAATTCCTCGTAAAGACGAAGATTGCTGCTGTGTCTGCGAGTACTGGATCGGGAGATACACACTAAAGCCGTGTTACCACTTTGGCTTTTGTATTAATTGCCTCGAGAAATATTACAAGCTCAATCCGAAACCAGCCTGTCTCGGATGCCATACTCCTATCGAGGAGGTCTTGGCATCCATCAAATGCTCCCCTGATGATGTTCCAAATGCTGATGATGATGAATGATTGTTGATTTGCAAATTGAGGCCTGCTTTATTGTGGGAAAGGAGTTTTCTTCTTTTTTTTTCACTAACTATTCTTGAAAGCAATTGTACTTTCAATAATAAAGGCCTTATTACACGGGAAAGAAACAATGTTTCATTTGGCATTGTAGGAGTTTTCTTATTTTTTCATTTATGATTATTGAAAGCAAATGTACTTTCAATGTTTCTTTTCTGTGTAATGAGGCCTATATCCTATGTTCTGTGTATACTGCTTAGAGAAAGCATACAAATCAGACTCAAGGCCACGATGCCTCTACTGTAACACCCTTATTGAAACTGCGACAGCAGGGTTTAAATGCTACCTTGGTGAGTGATATCCATGTTTCATTTGGTATTGTATAAGTGTTGTTTATGATCATTTGCATGTTATTGTAGGGATTCTGAAGTGTTCTTATGGATATTTTTATAGATATTCGCCATTTTATTTAATGACTCTTGTGTTTGAGACGTAATGAAAAGGATTTGTCTTTTTTTTTATATAATAAATGACATTGCAATTGATCCGATGTTCCCTTGTTTTCCCTCCCACTCTCTTCTTATCAAGCACTTTCTGCCTCCAAGATCAAAGGGAAGTCTGTACTGGTCCACGAACTTCTAAAACTGCCAGAGAGATACTGCACTTCCCAGTTCTGTTCCAAGATGGTCAGTTATTGGGACTAGGAATATAGATGTGTTGGTGTGGTAGAAAGTTTAGGTTTATTTTCTAAATTTTTATTGAGCATATATTTAAAAAGAAACAGCTTTTACACTTAATGATAATATGTCAAAGCTTTAAGCAGTGGAACAATTGAAGAAAATAAATTAGTAGCATATACACACCGTTATCAATTATTTCCAACCACAAAGCTAAGGATTACCACTGCACAATTGATGACTAAGATTGCTGAAGAAGCCTGAGTCCAAGTAAGACAAACGTCTTGAAGTATGAAGTTGAAGACAGTTGACTGCTCTGCAGATCGGCAAGAAGTTGGTGGAGTCCGTAGGTGCAGACCGTTGCTAAAGACAAGAAGAAGGTAGTTGGAGACGGTAGTTGGAGACGGTAGGTGGAGACGGTAGGTGGAGACGGTAGGTGGAGACGGTAGGTGGAGACGGAATGCGGCTACCGAAGCCAATGGATGTCTAAGGGACAGAAAAGTAAATGAATGGGGCAGACTCTAATTCAAACTGAATCAAATCCTACTAAAAACCTAAATACTTTTTGAATTCCAAAATGTTGGGCTGCTTATGAAAGCTTCCATTTTTAAGCTGTGTATCATTGTTCAAGTGATTTCTTAAATTGAAAGGGTTCAAGTATAAAAGTTTGAAAGAGAGAAAATCATATTTTTAATTTATTTATTTTTTTTGTATCAGAAAATGAATGTGTTCGTCTTGAATGCTACCTTTATTTGTCTTGAAAATTTAGAAAACACCAGTCCCACATTTCAGTTCTTTTTCTAAAGTTCAGTTGGAAAATAAAAAGAAAGGAACCTTGTGTTTAGATACTTAAAGAGTTTGGCTCAGTGATACTTCGTTAATTTGAAATAGCTAATTTAAGTAGAACAAAGCAATGCTTCAATGTCCGGAATTATTTCTTGTCCCCAAATCACTACAAGTTATTTTAATTTTTCTCAAAATTTGCAAGCCTTGTTTGAAGAGTGGTGTTGTTTGTTATTCACTGAAGGCCTACTGGAATGATCTGTAGAATCATGATTGGTATGTTATGTGTTAAAAAGAAAAAGGTACTGTCCTATCAGAATTATTATTTCTCTCAAGTTACCTTATTTCAATTGTTTGCTATTGCTTCGTTTGTCTTTGCTGGTGGTAGTTTGCTCCATTGGGAACCATCTGTCTGTACGATACCCATCGAGTTTCTGATTGCCATTATTCTTTGCATCCCAAGTATGGTCATATTGTATCAGAATATTTTGCAATAAATGCTACAAACTCACTTCATTTAAAGTTTATTACAAACAACTAGCGATACAAGCTTTTACACAAATCCACAAAAATTGGGTTTACATGCCAAAGTGTGATAAAATATTTAAAACAAAGGAAAGTAAACAACCAAGACAAAATAAAATGTAATCTTATAAACCAATTAGAGTTTAAAGGGATTTTTGCTTAAAACATGCCTCAGAGGGATTGTGTGATTTTGTAGCTATGGATGCATTGAATGTTATGAAATGTTCATATCTTTTGTTATACAGCCATGGCCATTATAGAGCTAGGCACTTATGAAAATTATCCACCGAAGACATGCTCATATGGGGCTTCAAGACACAATGATGCTTCTATAAGAAAATTTACGACATTGATATTTCCCCTAATTAAGCTGTCTGTTAAGTTTCGGATTCTGACATCATTCCTTAATGTCCTGAGCTGTTGGAGTCTTCCAGCAGGTCTTCCACGTTGCAAAGCAAATAAATCAACTACTGCTTGATCTTCAAGTCGTTTGAAGGCTCCTGAAATGAGAGCAGAAAGTTGAACGTTTTTATATGCTTGAAAACTATTTCTTTAAATTTACCTCTAACAATAGGTACACTAAAAACCATACCATATAGTTCCTTACACAATATTCCACTGAAAGTTGGGGGGGGGGGGATACATTTCTGAGATTTAACATTACTCTTTAAAAATAAAGGTGAAAGGGTGAAAATTTGACAAGGAGAAGCTAAAGGCCAGAGAGAGGTAAAGCTATGGTTTAAGTGGATTTCATACAGCAATTTCTATACAATTAATTTCTTTTTAAGAACATGTTAAGACCCCACTTTGTCATCAAACAACAAAGCACCATTGCATAGTACAATTTCATCAATTTGATTCCATAGGCATCAAGTTATTATGCCAGTGAGAAACTTTCATCACTAACGATGTTGTTATGTAATAACTCAATAACAAAAAACAAATACTGGGCATATTTGACAATTTCACCAATTTTAATAAGGAGACACTTTTTGTAAACCCCCATGAGACTGGAAATATACTAAATGTTTAATCAAATTTGAATCACTCTATCTAAAAAAAAAAACAGTGCCCTATACAATCATAACATACCTAGTAAAATTCTTCTCAATCCATTTACATCTAGTGACTATTTACATCACATTGAATGAAATGTGCTGCAGGAGTAAACTTACCAATCAAGAAAAACACATTTGGTCTGTCTTCCCGGATCTCTAAGCCAAGAGCGGAATTGACACTCTCTGACACATTATTGGTGCGGTTTTCCATGCCAAAAACTGAAAGGTAATCAACGGCAGGTATCCATTGACGCTGCATGTAGGTGAACAGATCCCTTACTAAGGGATTTTGCATTGCTCCTGCATATCTTGCCCAGTACCCCATAGCTACAAGTCCCAATTGGATAAGATTGGCAGGGAGCAGAGGCAAGACTGCAAGGCACCTGACAGTACTGTTTACAGGCTCAGATTCTCTCATTAAGGCTTCAAGGCCAATGGCTCTGGCATTTCGAAACACATCCTAAAAAAGCAATGTTAGCATGTTTTAGGAAGTGAGAAAACAAAAGCATCCGAAAGCAACCAAACTGAGAGGAATATGAGAAAATAAAAATCATACCACTGCAAAGTGAAAAAGGCAAGTGGTGACTGCTGCATTGGGGAACGCCTGCATCCATGCTTGTACCTGGGCTAATTCATGGTCACACATTATTTCATCTGGATTCCAAAATGGCATCAGGGTTTTCAAGAAATCAAACAAAACCGCGTACGCATCAGCAGTGCGACGCTGCATCAAGATACGGGCACAGGTGACAATCTGCGAAAAACAATGATAGTTATAATAATTACAATTCAAATTGTGACAAACAAAATACCTCTAAAAATCTACATTTATTTAGAAAGGGGAAAAATGGCCACGATTAGTAAAGTTTGAAAGCCTGAATGTAAAATTTAAGTTCTGACACGTTTAATCACAAGAAACTTACTAAGCCTCTAATTATGTGACTATATGCTAGATTCATTTGGAGTAAGTAGTGGGATTTCTAAAGGATCAAAGGAGTTACAATTCTTCAACTTGTGAAGTAGCTACACTGAACCACACTCAGGGATAAGATTACCCATTACAAATTTAAAAGGCAGCACATCTGCAAAATAGTTTCTATGTGGCAGATTTCGTTTGCCGACAGGAATGAGGAATATGACAATTCCGTTTAAGGTACGAGATACTGAAGAAGATACTTGATTAGGGAAGAGTATGATTACTTACATGCTTTGATGAGGTGTTCTCATTGTACCACACAGTTGAAATAACAAACAACTGATTCGACAAGGGCTTTCTTGGTCTTTTTTTAAAAGTCCCATCACCAAATACCTGCGAATTGAAAGGCTCTCTCAACTCAATATAACATACGAAAACATCAGCCACAGGGTTAATGAGTTGATCATACCTGTTTCGCATTTTGTAGCTGATAGCTTAGTCTTTGAGACATAAATACAATCGACAATGTTCCAGCTGCGAAATCACCGCAAGTGCCAGCAAATATATTGTCCTGCCCATCAATAGTTGCTGTGACATGAGCGTACTCTGGCTGACTGAGAGCTAGTCCCAGATGGAATAGTGTGGCTGGTATGTCTGGGAAACATCTGAGTCTCTCTTCCCGCATTGCAGTTCTCATTCGAGCAACTGTCATTCTTGACCTTGATTCCAAAGAAAAGCGTCCCCTATTCAAAAAATAACAAAGTAAGCAACTTGTACAAAACAAAGAACAATCAACATTTTGACAATAAAGTAGTGTTTTTACCTCAGCCCAACATTTCGAATGATAACCGAATACGGAGCTGGGTCCCCACTCGCAACAGCTTGCATGACACTTCTGCGAAGTACCTTATCCTCTACAAACCATTGGTCAGGGCCGTGCAAATGCGCACGAGTGCATTCAAAGTGTTGTCCATCTCTCGACATGATTGCTGTTCCCCAGCACGGAACTTTACGTTTGCGTCTCGCGCAACGTAGCGAAATGTATGGACTCCATGGTCTGTCATGATGTCTGTGGTAAAAATAGCCATCTCCACAATGAACGATGACACCTTCTAGCCGCTCACCTTCCATAAAGGTCACTCGGCCCACAGTCCATTGCATTTTGGCTAAATACGAAGCCCAGCAGGGCGAAAGGCATCAGTAATTTAAGACTGGTTGACTCTGGGTTGACCTACATAACCCTGACAAAAACCACAGAAGGAGAGGGGGGGGGGGCCACAAATCGTCGCAGCGCAGGTCCCCCTGGCGGCCGAGCCGAGCCGAGCCGAAGAGTGCCGAGCGGCCGAGCCGAAGGGCACTAGTGCCGAATAAGACTGCGACTGCGACAAGGTCCAATCACCGAAGTGACGAATCTATCACTTCACACTTTTAACTTCTTAAAAAATAAAAAAAAACTAACAGCTTGCTTTTTTGAGTGTCTCAAGACTTCAATTTCGAACACATCGGTTCAATAGATAAAATATTAACGAAATTTTGCGGGGCGCGCCGATAAAAGGGAAATTTTAGTTAATTAATAAAAGGTATTACGTAGTCAAAACTCTATCCTCTGTTATGACTCACGAAAATGAAAAATTTATTTTCCCGAGTCACTTAGGGTCTCGAAAAGTCATTATTAAGTTACAATCCCTGTTTACATGTTTGAAGTCCACTACCGCGCATGAACTTGTTCCTTTAATCCTGCTTCAAACTTTACTTAAACGAAGCAACAATCAAAACAAAACAAATATTAAGTGACAGCAAGTAAAGGATTTGATTCAGTTTGAATTAGAGTCTGCCCCATTCATTTACTTTTCTGTCCCTTAGACATCCATTGGCTTCGGTAGCCGCATTCCGTCTCCACCTACCGTCTCCACCTACCGTCTCCAACTACCGTCTCCAACTACCGTCTCCAACTACCGTCTCCAACTACCGTCTCCAACTACCGTCTCCAACTACCGTCTCCAACTACCGTCTCCAACTACCTTCTTCTTGTCTTTAGCAACGGTCTGCACCTACGGACTCCACCAACTTCTTGCCGATCTGCAGAGCAGTCAACTGTCTTCAACTTCATACTTCAAGACGTTTGTCTTACTTGGACTCAGGCTTCTTCAGCAATCTTAGTCATCAATTGTGCAGTGGTAATCCTTAGCTTTGTGGTTGGAAATAATTGATAACGGTGTGTATATGCTACTAATTTATTTTCTTCAATTGTTCCACTGCTTAAAGCTTTGACATATTATCATTAAGTGTAAAAGCTGTTTCTTTTTAAATATATGCTCAATAAAAATTTAGAAAATAAACCTAAACTTTCTACCACACCAACACATCTAAATTCCTAGTCCCAATAACTGACCATCTTGGAACAGAACTGGGAAGTGCAGTATCTCTCTGGCAGTTTTAGAAGTTTGTGAACCAGTACAGACTTCCCCTTGATCTTGGAGGCAGAAAGTGCTTGATAAGAAGAGAGTGGGAGGGAAAACAAGGGAACATCGGATCAATTGCAATGTCATTTATTATATTAAAACAAAAGACAAATCCTTTTCATTACGTCTCAAACACAAGAGTCATTAAATAAAATGGCGAATATCTATAAAAATATCCATAAGAACACTTCAGAATCCCTACAATAACATGCAAATGATCATAAACAACACTTATACAATACCAAATGAAACATGGATATCACTCACCAAGGTAGCATTTAAACCCTGCTGTCGCAGTTTCAATAAGGGTGTTACAGTAGAGGCATCGTGGCCTTGAGTCTGATTTGTATGCTTTCTCTAAGCAGTATACACAGAACATAGGATATAGGCCTCATTACACAGAAAAGAAACATTGAAAGTACATTTGCTTTCAATAATCATAAATGAAAAAATAAGAAAACTCCTACAATGCCAAATGAAACATTGTTTCTTTCCCGTGTAATAAGGCCTTTATTATTGAAAGTACAATTGCTTTCAAGAATAGTTAGTGAAAAAAAAAGAAGAAAACTCCTTTCCCACAATTAAGCAGGCCTCAATTTGCAAATCAACAATCATTCATCATCATCAGCATTTGGAACATCATCAGGGGAGCATTTGATGGATGCCAAGACCTCCTCGATAGGGGTATGGCATCCGAGACAGGCTGGTTTCGGATTGAGTTTGTAATATTTCTCGAGGCAATTAATACAAAAGCCAAAGTGGTAACACGGCTTTAGTGTGTACCTCCCGATCCAGTACTCGCAGACACAGCAGCAATCTTCGTCTTTACGAGGAATTCTAACGTCATTGGGTGATCTCGCAGGCAGCTGCAGCCCCGGTTTCTCTGCAGATTTAAGCTGTTTGCTCTGAGGTGGGACATACGTTTCGTCTTCTTCCTCTTCACACTTCTTTTCCTTTCGAGGCCGACCACGCCTTTTCTTTGAAGTTTCTGCTGCTGGTGCTGGTGCTCGTGCTGCCCGACAACAAAATTGGACATAACTTTGAGGTGAACAGTAAACAAAATGAGAAGAAAGAAAGCCTCGCTGTTCTGCATCGCAATAGTTTGCCAATCATGTAACGACACAATTCAGAGACTGGTAAGGCAATAATAAAACCAGAAAATAGGAGAAATACACCTCTGAACCTTTAACTCTCCGTAAAATTATACAACTATCTGAGAAACAAAGCAAGACTACCATGACAACTTTATAAGCTGTTCTAGAAATTATAACAACTAGCCACACCTCCATTAGACATAAAACTGACCCGTTCAGACCAGTGTGGGTTAAAGGACACTATAATGCCATCTGAATAGTTATAAGAAAAAGGCGCTCTTGAAACCTTTCTGAAAAAGATAAAAACAACGTACCACCAAAACAGGCACCATTGCCTTGGGCCTGCGGGCCGTACTGCGGTGGCCCGTACTGGTACTGCGGTGGCGCCGCATACTGAGGGGAGCCGTACTGCAAGGGGGCGTACTGCAGGGGGCCGTACTGCGGCGGGGGGTACTGCATGGGGCTGAACTGCGGGGACGCGTGCTGTTGTGGGCCGTACTGCGGCTGCGGGGCGCCGTATCCAGCCGCCCAAAAAGGCGGGGTGACTGCAGGTGGAGCGGGAGCAGCTGCAGTTGCTGGGGTTGCGGGAGCCTCCGGACCCGGATTCGGCATCTTCAAGCCTGCAATAGAACCAAAACATGAGCTAGGTGCAAGGTAGTCGCGGCACACTCACGCCTCCGAATGAATACGCCCCCTACAATCCAATAAAATTAGAAAGGCCTGGCATGTTTCTGAAACAAGCCGCGGGGCTCGCAAAACCTGACAAGCTCCAATAAATGGATGCCGCTGGAGTGCGGGAAATGAATAGAACACACTTAAGAAATAAGTTGATTGAATTGCATTGGATGCCACTGACTACAGAACGAGTCGGTACCTAACCCTAGCCTGACCGTGCCACGCGTCCAGGTGAGTCTTCTTGCCAGAATGCACCTATTAAATAGCCATACTTCACGAGCGATGCAGAAAAGGCGAATGAGTTATTACCTGACCTGGTCCAAGCAAGGAAAATGAATGGAGGATGAGGATGACGACGGATGTATAAGATGGCTGGCGGAGCAAAAGAGGACAGTGATGCGTGCGTCCAACGCATGCAGAGCAGGAGGTAGAGAGAGCGGAACCGGAAACAGAAACCAGAGAGAGGGGAGGGTGCGCTCTGCTGGTGTTCGGCCGGCCAACTGTTTGACAGAACGACCGACCGACCGACCACGCAATGACCACGTCACAGCGTCTGGTTTCGGAACCTGCTCCAAAACCAAAGCCAACCACCACCAACCACAGCTGCTTCCGTTCCGTTTCCGTCCGCTTATGGAGAATGTGACTTCTGTAGCTCGCCGCCTCGCCCCTTAATTTAGACCACGAGGAGTTCCACAACTATGTTTCCTGCTGGTGAGTTGTATTTTTTCCATGTTTGTTGGGTGATTTAACGATACCGCGAGATGCCTTGTTGTGCTTCCCAGTTCCCAGTTGTTGTGAACCTAACCAAGTCAGGGGTCCTTTGGCGCCTAATGTAGGATAGATTTCGCAATGGCAACACAATAGTACCAAAAAGAAAATTTAGATGTCGAAATGGACGCTATGTGGACTTTACTTAATTTCGGTTCATCTTGATCTCAGATAAGGGATCATTTGGCCCTTGTTCTGCATTGGTAGCAAGGGCCACGGGCCGAGACACCTGTTGTTGCCTGAACATAGACAGACCTTTGATACTTAATGTGCACTCATCTGCGCAGGGTTCAATTCAGCCGCTGCTGCCGCAGCTGCCGCAGCTGCTGCAGCTGCCGGAGCTGCCGGAGCTGCCGGAGCTTCTCAGAATGGCGTGCAGCACCAAGCCCAAGCGCCTTTCCAGTGGGCAACTTCCCCACCTCCACATGCACCTTTTCAAGGTAATTTCTCTTTACTTATTTTACTTAACTCCTATTTGCTACATGGGTCCCATTTTCATTTACTTTGAACTGTGCCGGTCTTAATACGTCCATTACAGCTGCAGGGACTACTGGCCGGCCCCACCAACCTCACCAGGGCGCATATGTTATTGTACCTGTTGAATGCATGTTGTGTACAGACAAGAGGAAAGACTGCTTTTTTCTCTCTTGCGGCCACTACCCACTCTGCCCCACATGCCTTGCTTCGATGGCAAGATCTAAGCAAGATGATGAGCCAATCGCTTGCCCGCAGTGCAATCTGCTCGTAATGGAGGTCAGGGTAGTAAATCGAATTCAAAAGTGTCCTGAGCCACCTGTGACTGCGAATCCGAGTCCGGAGGCTCCCGCAACCTTAGCAACAGCAGCTGCTCCCGCTCCACTCGCAGTGACGCCGCCTTTATCCGGAGCTAGATACGGCCCCTTGCAGTACAGCTCCCCTCAGTGGGCAGCGCCACCGCAGTACGGCTTGCAGTCCCAAGGCAATGGCGCATGGTTTGGTGGTACGTAATAAATCATTCTTATTGACTTGTTTCTTTCGGTGCAGCATGTTTTAACTGTCCTAATTTTCCACTTATGAGTGTCTGCAGTTCCTACGCCAACAGCTTCTCGGCCTCAATTCCACAAACGGTCTGTGCTCCTAAGAAAGGCTAAGAAATTGGAAAAACAGAATATTCCTGACTGTGTGGTGCCTGAGAGTGATCATCCTTCTGTTATCAGCCTTCCGAAACGAAGTGCAAATGACGTTTGCATACCACGGAATAAAGAAGACAGTTGTGTTATGTGTGAGTACTGGGCAGGCAGGTACATCTTAAAGCCGTGCTATCACTTTGGGTTCTGTATATACTGCTTAGAGAAAGCTTTCAAATCGGACACAAGGCCACGATGCCTCTACTGTAACACCCTTATTGAAACTGCGACAGCAGGGTTTAAATGCTACCTTGGTGAATGATATCCATGTTTTATTTGGTATTGTAAGCGTGTTTTTTATAATCATTTGTATGTATGTTTTTGTAGGGATTCTGTACTAACCTGTTTTCTTACCGATATTTTTAAAACGATCCACCATTTTTTTAAAATGTGTCCTGTGATTGAGAAGTAGTGGAAAGGGTTTGTCTTTTAATCAGAGACCAACCTGTCTCGCATGCCACACCCCTATTGAGGGGGTCTTGGCATCCATAAAATTCTCCCTTGATGATGTTCAAAATGCTGATGATGATGAATGATTGTTGATTTGCCAATTGAGGCCTCCTTTATTGTGGGCAAGGAGTTTTCTTATTTTTTTTCACTAACTATTCTTAAAGGCAATTGTACTTTCAATAATAAAGGCCTTATTACACGGGAAAGAAACAATGTTTCATTTGGCATTGTAGGAGTTTTCTTATTTTTTCATTTATGATTATTGAAAGCAAATGTACTTTCAATGTTTCTTTTCTGTGTAATGAGGCCTATATCCTATGTTCTGTGTATACTGCTTAGAAAAAGCATTCAACTCTGACTCAAGGCCACGATGCCTCTACTGTAACACACTTATTGAAACTGCGACAGCAGGGTTTAAATGCTTTCTTGGTGAGTGATATCAATGTTTCATTTGGTATTGTATAAGTGTTGTTTATGATCATTTGCATGTTATTGTAGGGATTCTTAATTGTTCTTATGGATATTTTTAAAGATATTCGCCATTTTATTTAATGACTCTTGTGTTTGAGAAGTAATGAAAAGGATTTGCCTTTTTTTAAATAATAAATGACATTGCAATTGATCCGATGTTCCCTTGTTTTCCCTCCCACTCTCTTCTTATCAAGCACTTTCTGCCTCCAAGATCAAAGGGAAGTCTGTACTGGTCCACGAACTTCTAAAACTGCCAGAGCGATACTGCACTTCCCAATAGGATTTGATAAAATTATCACACTGGGTAGATATTCTTAGACTAATACTAGCCAGAGAAAAGGTTTAATTACTTGACAAGAGCACATTTAACATTTCATAAATTTAAGGTAAGATAAAAAAAAAATTCCGCAGTAGGTTAATTCACTTTAAAAGTAATTACAAACAAGTAAGTTCATTCTGACAAAGGACCTCCACCAAATCTTAAATTCTTGAGTACACATATCTTGCGTACAAGTCTTTGCAGTGAAGACTCCAAGAAATCTTCCCCACTCTGAATACATGATCACCTTTCTTCTATGTTTTGGTGACTCCATGGTGGATGGTTGTAAAGCTTATAAGCAGTTCACATCTTCAGCATTCCACCTGTCCCTGTCATTGCAGCGAGGAGCATCCTCCACCAGCTGAAAGTAGATATAATTGATTGTCCAAGGTGTGAAAGAGTTACCTTTCATATAACAGCTGCTTCTGACATCCGATTCTGATCATCGTAACAGATTCAGTCTCCCAGATTGCTGCCATGAGTGTTGAAAATTCTGTGCACTAAATCCATGAGATGAAGGCTTGATACTTGAGTGTGGAGAAGATGCAGGTTAGAGATTCTTGCAGATGAGCAAGAAGAAGCTGGAGACGGTTGGTGGAGACTGCTGTGGAAAGTTGGGGCTGCGTCTTCCATCTCAGCAGGTACAAATAAGATGAAGCGCAGAACCAGATGAGGCTGCCACTGTGGAGTTGTCGAAGCTGCAAACTTGCTAAGGACCTGCGACAAAGATGGACAGAGTCACATGAGGGAACAGACAAGCAACATGAAGGAGATGAGACATGAATTTACATTGTTTTATGAATGCAGAAGCCAGAGAAAAGGAACAAGTGAGTTCATTCTGACAAAGGACCTCCACAAGATCTTAACTTCTTCAGCACACATTTCTTGCGTACTAGACTTTGCAGTGAAAACTCTAAGAAATCTCAAGTGTAACAAAATGTTCAACTGTCAGGAGTAAAATACAAGAAAACAAAAAAATGCACTGTATAATAAATAATGTCTATAAAGTCCTTTAATCCAATCTGCAGTGGGAAAATGGAAGCCCATTTTGCCAAGCTGGTCCGTGAACAAACTTTTGTGCACAGATATGCCAGAAATTATTTTAAGTCGCAACTTGAATTAGAAGTAATTCCACATGACACATCTCGTAGTCAAAAGAAAAATAAGTTAAGTTCATAATATTGCACCAACAAAACGTCCAAAAGAAAAATTGTTGAGGAGGCAATATAGAAGCAGTTTAAAGATCATCGTACATTGGAATGCAGTTTACAGGCAGTAATTTGGTACAATGTGAACTAAAAGCATAAAGCTCCTTAGACTGAGGTGCTTGAGAACCAACAAGGAATTTTCTCTAAAATGATTTAAAGAAGAAGACGTCAGTGCTGCATTCTCATGCAAGTGACCCCAAATTTGCAAAGCTACATATAAGAGGCAAGAAGGACTCTTATTTTTGAGAAGTATTCAGTGAACCATGGAATTTTTAAAAGTGGTCTGATTAGTAAAAGTCCTAGTAAAGACTGAATTAAAAAAAAAAAGAAAATAAACCTTGTTTATAGACAATGCAGTAAACATTGGTTTGACAGGCAACACACCTCGATGTAGACAGAACTGTGGTAGCCTACTGGTGTCAATGGAACATTTGATGCCTCCTGGAGCATTGATAAAGGGAGAGACTTTTGGAGGTCTGGACCTAAAACAAACGGACGAAAATTTAACAGTGAGAACAAAGACACATTTCAGTTTATCTGTGACACTTTTTATTTTTAACAAATTCTGAGAATGTCTTTGACTCAAGAAAAAACGGAGCTTAACAGGAAGAACTGTGACTGAAATAAAGCAGCATTATCATAAATAACTCATCTACAACAAGACACGAATTTGAAGGGGAAGTGTTGGTTGAGCATGCTAAGGATGGCATGCAAGGAGTGGGTAAGGGTGACCAGGCTCTCTGTATTCATATTCTGTTAAATTACCAAGGGCGATGTGAATAACTTGTAAGTATCAGGATCCAGCTGTTAATAAAAATAATAACATCAGGGTTCTGCTAGATTGTGAGATGGCAGAATAGTCCTATTTTACTGCCAGTTGTTATTCCTTATATATAAGACCAAGTTTAGATTTTGAAAATAAACCATTTGTTTAAACACCTTGCCCATGTGTTATTCCTTCGACTATTCTTCCCTGTGGGCGAGGTTAATATCCAATCACTTTTTTACATTTGCTAAGGGTTCGACTCATTTAAGTGCTCATAGTTTAGGTGACACCATAGGCTATCTGTTGTCACATAATTTAAAACCACCACGGGTGACAAAAATTATTTGAAAATATCAGAATCTATCTGATGGGTGTTATGCTGAATCAAGGGTTCTGGTAGATTAAGAGATGCCAGATTAGTCCTATGACACTGCCAGTTTCATTCCTTTTACACTGTACCAAGTTTAGATTTTGAAAATAAACTATTTGTTTAAACACCTTGCCCATGTGTTATTCCTTTGACTATTCTTCCCTGTGGGCGAGGTTAATATCCAATCACTTTATTACATTTGCTAAGGGTTTGACTCATTTAAGTGCTTTTGGTTTACCTTACATCATAGGCTATCTGCTTTCTCCATAATTTTAAACCACCGAGGGTGACAAAAATTATTTTAAATTTGGAAATCTACCTGTTACTAACAATACTAAGAAAAAAGTTCTGATGTATTGTTGTTACATGGCATAAAAGTCTTATGTCATTCTTAGTAGTCATTCTTAATGAACTATGCAAAACTTTGATTTTATGAACAAACCATTTGTTCAAACACCTTGCCCCCAGTGCACAAGGTATATTTAATCTAAAGAGGATATTACTCGTTTGATTTCGGATGGGTTTCCAGACACCATAGGCTATCTACACTTATAGTTAGTTGTAAAAGATTTTAAGAAAAAATGATTGTAACAATTAATATAATAATTTTAAATTCTTTTAAGAAAGTGCAGCTATATTTCAAATAGTGATTTTGTTAACTAATTTGTGGATGTTATTTTTTGTGCCAGTGTAGTGGCACTTATGAAGGGGCTCCTTCATTGTTGGCAAGTCTTTGCTCGTGTGTCATGTCTAGGCGCAAAACGCATCTCACTTCTCGCAAAAACAAGCAGACTAAATACCATGCAAACAGGGCCAAATTTTTGAGAGAAAAACGAAAAGTATGTGAACCAGCAGCCACCGAAGAACTGGTAAAATCTGTTCCACCTCAGATGAGAACGTCTTCAAAAAGTGACTGCCTTAAACCATCTTTGGTGGAACAGAAGGCATGGCATGGCAAGAAATTGTTCTCATTTACCTGGAGAGATTTCAGGTTCCACTGATTGCATCAGGATTATTAGTGGTGGACACAAGGCCATGACAGTTTGACTAGTGGCATGAAAAGGAACCCTAAAAAATGGTGCCATCATTACAAAATCAGTGACACAATGTCATCATCTAGTAACACACCTTAAAAAGTGAGAGGCTCACATAAGGAGTCATCTTTAACAATGCTTTAAAGGTGTCAATCAAATTACATATGCTCAAAACTCACTGCAACATCCAGTTGAAGACATCCATCCACATCAGTACTGCTGAGATCATATTTTTAAACTACTTTCCTTCCATCAGTCTTCTTCACAATGGAAATAAAAAAAAGATGACATTCAGAATTCCTTGCAGATAAGCAAGAAGAAGGCAGAGACCGTTGGTGGAGACCGCCTTATCAGGTTGACATGGCTGTGTCTTCCATGTTAGCGGGTAGAATTGGTACTAGAACCTTGTTAAAAACCTGCAACAGAGATGCACACACTAACACGAGGGCACAGAGAGGCAACATAAGGTAAGAGTGAGAGTGGTCACTAAAGTTCACTGCAAAGCTGGTATTCTCAAGGGATAGAAAAGGTAACATTTCACCAAAAGACAGAAATATAAAACAAACTGCTTTACATTAGTATCACATGAGCCCAACAACATTTTGACTTAGAAGTCGATAAAATAGTTAAAACACAAAAGGGTTGACAGCAAAATAAGTATAGGGAATGCTACAAATTGATTGGCAGCAAAAGGCTGACCATGAAATAGATGAATAGATACAAATGCATAGAAACGCTAGTTAACTTAAAAATGAAGCCATCGGGTACCAAACAATTTTCTTTATATAAAATAATAACTAAGACAATAAAGCCAACCAGCATTGGTCATGGGTTACAAACCTCAATAACAAGTTGTCAGTAGATGATCGTAGAAGACAGAAGACATTCAATGTCTTCTGGAGCATTGATTACGGTACAGACTTGCCAGAAGGCCACAGCTGTAGAAGCAGAAACATCTGAAATGACTCGCAGATAATTGGAGACCTAGACCGAAAACAAACAGAAATGAAATGACAAAAAAACAGATGAAATCACAAGACTTGCCCTTCACTCTGTTTCCTCTGATACTTAAATTTTCCTCAAGGTCAAAAAAATGTAATTGACATCACAAGGGGAAATTTTGTACACGAAGGAGCACAATTTAAACATATTAATTTAAACCGAATGAGATGGATGGATGCATATGCTAAAAATGGCATAGACTTAATGGCTGAGAGTAAGATTTGAAAAAGGAAATAATTTTTGACATTTTTACCGAAAAATGGAACTTAAGATAAGTTATTTTCGTCCAATCAACCTCACTCTAAAGATAAGATAGAAATCCTACGTCTCATCAAGAAGAAATACCCTCCATGGGAGCCCAAAACTAATACTGGCTTCTTGTGCAAAATACGTGGAGCCTTCCAACGTGGGTCCATAAGTCAACTTAAGGACCACCACAAAAAGTTACATCCAAACACACCTTTCAGTGGAGGTGTGAAATCTATAAAATAACATTTTGGCTTTATATTTCTTAGATGTGTGTTAGATATTGTCTGAAGGGGTGTTAAATCTTAGTAGGGTCAAAATTTGAGCATTTTGCATCTTACACTAGTATCTGAACCATGAATTATTCAATTGGTCATTTTCCCTTAAGAAACAGACAAACATTGTATTTCTCTCAACATTTAAACAGCATCCTGCGTAAAAGTGTAATGCCTCAATAAATATTGTCATCAGTTTCCTTGAATGTGATTATATTCATACCATTACGCGCCTTGAACCCCATCTACCAGTATCCACATCCTGCCCCTGCTTACCGCCCTCTGCTACCTCATGCCCATCAGTAGTCTCCAGCTTCTTCTTGCTTGTCTGCACAAATTTACAACCACTGTCCAAGTATTTTGAGCACAAGTGTTTGCAAAGTACGAATACTGGATGAAGCTGACTGACATGAATTTACACCCACTATAATCTTTTTGGTAAGTGCTCTCAAAACTGATCATTTTTATAAAATTTCAAGTAACCAAGAATCCCGTTACTTTTCTTTCAACTATTTTAGACCCCGTTGACCTTTTTTTTTCGTTCAATGTTTTTAGCAGACCACCATAAAATGCAGACTGAAGCACAATTTGAAAGTGATTGGAAGAGAAACACAATAGTCACTCTACTACAAAGGTCATTTATGACAAAACAACAAATTAACAAATGTCTTCTCCGAAACATGGCAGCAATCAAAACTGATCAGAAGAAAGACAGCAAATCCAGATTGTAAAGATTTTGAAAAGGGGTTAAAGTCCCATTTTCTTTGCATTGCGAAACAAATCCTAAATGAAGAAAGCTTCTGTTACTCACGGGTAAGCACAGACGAAAAAAAATTTACAACTTAAAAACAAAGGAATATCCTCCCACTGCATAGTGAAAAAGGCATGTGGTGAGTTCAATAGATTTCATCAACAGACAAAACAAAAAATAAGGTCGAGAGCAAATAAAGAAGTATCTTAAAATTCATAATTCACTGGAATGCAATTAACAACGAGTTAACTGATAAAGGGTTTCAAGAGTGACCTGTCCCTGCACAGCAAGGGGACAGAAAACAAGTTGACAGAAAGAAAATGACCTGAGAACATGCATCCAGTTGATAAGGAGAAGCAGCCACACGATGAAATTGTGAGAAATGGTTGACTGACTTGAGAATGTTTCAAACATATAAGAGAAAATCTGCACTGAAAATATGCTCATTTCTTTCATACACGCACTAGAATCTGGTTCACACTCAGTGGTTGAGGAATGACCTTGCATTTATAGTCAAGCAGATCAATTAAAGGCAGGACCAGATGAGGCAGCCAGCACAATCTTCTTTGCAAAGCAAAAATAAGAGGGACAGTGGTTGGAAATTCTTGCAGATGCACAAGAAGCTGGAGACAGTTGGTGGAGACCGCTTTTGCAGTGGGGGAGTGAAGTAGTGGAGACTGCGTCTTCCATCTCAGCAGGTTGCAGTTGGTCTAGAGGGTCTTGTTCAAGACCTGCAACAAAAAGTAACATTGTATCATTATGAGAGAGAAGCCACATTCTTCAGATGGGATGTCATCTAAGTTGTTGGAATGTAATGTAGCAGCCAGAGAAAAGGTTACTTTAGTACACAGTGGAGCAAATATAGATAAAATAGATTATAATGTTTTTGTATTTTGAAGGACTTAAAGTTGGAAGGGAGGCAGACCAGACCCAGGCAACTTTGCTTCAAAAGTACATACAAGTAAAACTAAACTTTCAACTGTCAATTCCAAAATACAAAAAGAACCCCAAAATACTACACTGTGAAAATAATAACTTTAGTCCTCTTATTCAAGAGGCTTCATGACCACCACTATTCTCAGTAGCACAGAGGCAGCTTGTTTTGCCAAGCTATTTCATGAACAAACTTATGTGCAAGAAAATGCAATATATTACGGTATTTTAAGTCATTAACTTGAATGAAAAGTGACCAGAGAGGACAAATCTTGCAGCCATATTCAAAAGAAAAATAAGCAAGATCGTTAGATTTTGTCAACAGAAAGCGCAAAGAAAAAGGTTGAAAAAAAAAAAGGAGGTAAGTTTGTTAAAATTCTTGATTCAACTGATGAAGGGTTTCGAGAGTCACCTCCCTGTGCAAACCATGCCCCCAAAAAATTGCCAGAAAACAAGTTGACAGAAAGAAAAAGACCTGAGAGCATGCATCCAGTTGATAAAAAGTAGACACACAGTAAAATTGTGAGAAATGGTTAAATGACTTGAGAATGTTTGAAACATATAAGAGAAATATTGAACACAAAATATGAAAAATTATTCCATACAAGCACTAGAATCTGGTTCAAAGTCAATTTTACACAGATGAGATTTCGGGACAAAGTTTCACTAAGTCTATCAATAATAAAGCCCAAATGTTACATAGACGAAATAATAATTAATATTTTTTGTGACAGTATGGCAGAAAATAAAATGGAAAAAAAAGGAAGGTAAACTTGAGTTCAAGGAAACAATGCTTAAAGCTTTGAGTAGCAGTCTTATGTTTTTTTTAATGTCATTACCGGCAACTAGATGTAAACTAAAAACTTTACTAAATGATTGGATTTTCAGGCCTGATTCCAATGACAAAGATTCTATTTTTAAAGTGACATGTGGAGTATTGTGAACTTATTTTTCAACAACTGGTACTTTGCGATGTAACTTACCTTGGCATGCAGACAGGAGACACAGCATCCAGAACTGCAGCAAAGCTCATGACCAGAATGCAGTCCTTAAAGATGCTGACAGGGGCCTCCAGGTGAAGCTGCAATAAAGAGAGACACACAATTATAGGACACAACAGCAACTTGTTTCCTACAGAGACTAAAGCTTAGTTCCAGTATGGATACAGCAATAGGAGTAGGAGTAAACTACGCTAAAACAGGGCAACAACAATTTTAAAACCAAACATTGAAAGCAAAAATGAGTATACAGAATGATGAAAATTGATTGGCAGCAGTTGGCTGACTTTGGCATGAATACAAAAGGAAAAACACGTTAGTTGCCATTAAAATCAAGCCAAATCTTTAAGTACCAAAAAAATTGTCTTGAAATCATGTTTTAACTAGAATCAAAGACACAACCAGCCTGGACCAAGGGTTTTCAACCCCACTTACGAGTTGTCAGAAGAGGATCGCAAAAGACGGAAGACATTTGATGTCTGCTGGAGCATTGAAGACGGCAGAGACTTCCCAGAAGGCCACAGCTGTAGCAGCAGGAAACATCTAAGATGACTCGAATAAAATCAGAGGCCTGGACCTGGAACAAACAGAATGAAATAAAGTGAGAACATAAGAAAAAACAAAACATTTCAGTCTGTTTTCTGTGATACTTTTTACTTTAGACAAATTCCTGAAAATGCCATTGGCATCAGAAGAGTAAGTTTGGTACAAAAGGAGCAAATCTAAAACGTAATAGGTTTAACTTAAAGAGATGGATGAGTACGCTCAAACTGGCAGAGAGGGAATGTCTAAGAGTTATATTTGAGAAAATGAGCACACTGGGTAAATAATGATTTGAACTTTTAGCAAAAAAGTAGAAATTTAAATAAGGTAATTTCTTCCAATCAACCTTACTGAAAAATATAGAGCATAGCAGGCATGTAAAGGTGGTTTTGGGACTCACCTTGCACTCTAATAAGGTCAGACAGATGAAGCACAGAACCAGGTGGGGCAGCAGCTGTTGAGTAGTCAAAGCCCGAAACTGGAACTTTTTGTAGACCTGGGAAACAGATGATCATAGTCACATTAGGGCAAAGAGGAGCAACAAAACTGAGATAAGATCTGAATTTAACCAAAAACAAATGCATGAGCTCGCTCCAAGTTGTAAAGCAGCGTATGAAAAGAGTTACATTTGAGGAAATAAGCAGTCTAACACTGCAGGCCTGGAAAGGTGGTTTGAAGACTCACCTTGCACTATAAAGAGAGGAGACAGATGAAGGGCAAAGGTAGATAAGACAGCAGCTTGAATTGTCGTAGCTGGAAACTGGACCCTGCTTTTGGACCTGTGACACAGATGGACACAGTGACATTAGGCCACAGACAAGCAACATTTATCACACGGTCCCTGAATTGAAATTGTTGTTACAATACAGCAGCCAGAAGGGATTTATTAAGCTAACAATAGTGCACATTTTAAAAGTCATAAAAAGGAATGAGTGAGATTGCTGAAAATTGCATCAAACCAGTGGGAAAGAGTTACATCTGAGAAAATGAGAAGCCTTTAAATATTTGGATTACAGAAACAAAAATATGACAAGTGAGTGTTTTTGAACAAACCAGAGCTGCCACAAAACACACAAAAGCTATACTAACCAGGTTGTTTACTTCCTGAGTGGTTCCAATAAGTTGATCCTCAATTTGATGAAGGTTCAAGCAAGCCATGGGTTTTCTTGCACACTGGGAAGAAGTTGTATTGATTGGTAGAGACGATTATTGTAGCCACAGACCTCAAGAGAAACAGACAGTCCTCATTTTCACTGTTTTTTAAAATTATTTTTATTATGACTAGCATCACAACCCAACAGTTAAAAATCTCATGTGGTCTCTCAAAAGAAAAGTTCTTAAAATAAAAAGGAACATCAGCCAAGAAACAACAGCTCTCTTCGACAAGTCCTAGGGTATACCAAGGCATTGATTACAGTAAATAATTTAATCGATTATCATAAATTAATTTAGACCTTTTTTTGGATGAAACTGAAGTTGTTTGAGACAGTAGGGGAAGGCAATAGTAGTTAGTTCAATGAGGGCACAAGGTAACATCCACAAGCTGGACATGAAAATTAATCTAGCATTACAGCTCTTATTTAAATTGCAACTGTCATTGAAAGGTGTTGCAAACAAATCGCATCAATACTATTGAAATACTGTATTAAAAAAAAGGTTGACACTGGACTGCAGAGTTCAGCCAGCCTGAACCAAGGGTTTGAAGCCTCACCTCTCCATGTTCAGACTCCGCAGCCAGATGTCAGCAGAGCATTGTAATAACAGGTAGCCAAGATTGGATCGTCAAACCAGCACACTGGAGATCTGCTCGGAAGCTGCAACAAAGGGGAGCAAAACATTAGAAGTGAAAGCTACAACACTTGCGAAATGGGGACTCTTATTTGGAAAGGATATTGACTTAGCACTAGAAGGCAGACAGACCGACCCTTGAAATTCCACAAGCTCAGGAGCCAATATTTAAAATGCATAATGTGAATAGAAATTGGGTAATGCTGCATGGAAGTGGAGGAAAATAGATAACTTGATTGGCTTTCATTAAATGGTAATAAAAATGATTTAAATAAAAATGAGGTTTTTGGAGACAGTGAGAGGAGACAACAGCTGGAATGCAGAGTGCAGCCTGCCCAACTCTCAAGATGCAACAAAGAGCACCAAAACATTAAAAGTCTAAGGTTCAACACTCATGACTATGGAAATGGCAGGGCAACCGGCACAGCAAAATAAGCACACTGGGTAAACAATGTTTGAAACTTAAAACAGAAAACTTGAACAAAAATTGTCAAATTTGTTCCAATGATCTTAAAGAAAGAATCTGAACCACTATGCAGGCCTCTAAAGGTAGTTTGAAGACTCACCCTGCACTATAAAGAAAGGAGACGGATGAAGGGCAGAGGTAGATTAGGCAGCAGCTTTAGAGTTGTCATAACTGGAGACAGGAACCTCGTTTTGGACCTGCGACACAGATGGACACAGTGACATTTAGGCCACAGAGAAGGACATCACTAAAATAGGATCAAGTAAAAGGACAGCAATAACAGTTATACAATTTCAAGACAGTGGTCTTTACAGACAAGATGTAACTTGTTATTTAAATATCACAGTATCCCTGTGTAGCAAAGTCACAACTAAATTAAATATCAACCTCTATGTTAGTCAGAAGCAAAATGGTAGTATTACAGTTGACAATGCTTCACAAAATATTATGGTGAAATGCTGACCAGAATAAGTTTGAAGGGTAATAATGTAGGTATGGAGCTATTTTAAAATGTTACAATTTAAACTGACAGAGATTGATGAATTTTCATCAAAATGGCATAGAAGTAATGGCTAAGAGTTAGATTTGAGAAATTGGTTGGCAGTGTGCTTTGATAGATCTAAAGGGTATGAATTCATGGAAGTCACCTTCAATCAATCTTCTTTACCATGCAAAAATAGGAGGATGGCAGGTGGAAATTCTTGCAGGAAAGCAAGAAGAAGCTGGAGACGGTTGTTGGAGACCACCGTTGCAGATGGTCATGAAGTAGCTAAGACTGCGTCTTCCATCTCAACAGGGAGAAATTGGGCTCGAGGGTCTTCTTGGAGACCTGTAACAATTATAAACATAGTATCATTAGGGCACATTCCTCACAGAAGATGTTTATGTTTATTAAGTTTTTGGAATGATGCAGCAGCCACAGAAAAGGTTGCCTTTGGGAGCATATTTATAATGTGACAAATGTAAGCAAAAGAGGTACAAGAGCATGCTGTACGATGGCATAGAAGCAGTGGGTTTGAGTAAGTTTTGAAACATTCAACACACTGGCCTGATTATCTAAGAAAGCACAAACAAGAAAACTGAACAGAAATAAAGATATTTCTTGCAATCAAACTAACACAAAAAATTAAGTGTACAGCAGGCTTAGAATGACGGTTAGGAGACTCACCTCACACTTGAAGTGCAGAACCAGAAAGGGCTGCCACTTTGGAGTTGTCAAAGCTGAAAACTGGAACCTTGCTGTGGATCTGCAACACAGATTCACAGAGTAGCATTAGCGAACAGACAAGAAACACGACAAAGATGGGACATGAATTAAGTGAACTTATTGATGCAGAGGCCACAGAAAAGGTGAAATCTGATCACAAACAAGCACATTTTGGATTTCATAACTTCCAGAGAAGTATCATGCATCTGGTTAATTTACATCAAAAGTAATTACAAAGAAGGAAAATAATTCTGACAAAAAACCTCCACTAAATCTTATATTCAAGAGCACATGTATCTTCTCTTTGCTATGAAGACTCCAAGGAATCTGCCCCGTTAAAAATATATATGATCACTTGTCTTCTCTGGTCCGACGACTCCATGGTGATGGTGACTCCACAGCTTCCAAGCGGTTGACAACTTCAGCATTCCACCCGTCCCTGTCATTGCAGCGAAGAGCATCCTCCAATAAAGACACCTGCACAAAGATATTATTTATTAGATTGTTAATATATTTTGAGCGACTTAAAGTTGGAAGAGAGCCAGACCAGACTCTCTCATGAGGCAACTTTAAAGGGCCCAAAATACAACTCTGTGAAAATAATGACTTAAGTTCTCCTATCCAAGCTGCTTTATAGCCAACACTTTTGTCACTGGCACAATGGCAGCCCATTCTGCCAAGCTATTTTATCAACAAACTTATGTCTGTGTCTGTCTTCAATCGGGAACAAACGAAAAGAAAAAAAAAAGCAGGAGAAAATAAGAAAATTTTTTTTACAAACAGGCTAATTGGAAAAACTATTCTGCTTCTACAACTTGTTACAAAAACAACAAGTTACTTATGTCAAAAAGGTGAACTCAGAGGTTCGTTCCACTTTCCCTTATTTTAAATTAAAAATTATGAAAAGTTTCCCTGAGCCTCACAACTAAACTCAATATTATTGCAGTGACAGAAGTGAATAGATACTTAACACAAAGAAGAAGCTAGGCCAAGCAACTAACAAGTTTTCCTCACATGATTTGAATTATGCAGACCACTCATATTGAACTGAAAGAGATGACGAATATGCTCAAAATGGCATGGAAGTCATGGCTGAGAATTAGATTTGAGGAAATGAGTACCTATGTATAAAACTTTTAACTAAAAAAATTGAATTCAAAATAAAGTTGTTTCTTACAGATGAATCAAAACCACAGCAAGCCTGGGAAGGTAGTTTCAAGACTTGCAGTCCCAATAAGCCAATGAAGCACAACACCAGGTGAGGCAGGACCTTTTGAGTACGGAAGACTTCTCAGCTGGAAACTGGCCATCATTGCAGACCTGGAAAACAGAACACCATAGTAACATCAGGGCAAAAAGAAGCAACAACACTGAGATCAGATATGAAATAGAGTTATAACAGATGCATGGGCTTGCTCTAAGAAGTTAAGCAGCAATGGGAAAAAGTGACATTTGAAGAAATTGGCTGTCTGGTTTGATTGATCAAAAGGGTATGCATTCTTGTTAGTCACCTTCAATCTATCTTCTTCACGAAGAAAAAAATAGAAGGACGGTGCTTGGCAATTCTTGCAGAAGGGCAAGAAGAAGCTGGAGACGGTTGGTAGAGACAGCTGTTGCAGAAGAAGAATGAAGTAGCGAAGGCTGCCTTTTCCATCTCAGTAGGTGACAGAACTATTGTCGACACAACAAAGGCATCAGTTATTCAATATTGAAAAATATTACCAGAAGTTGATTTCACTAGGATGTCAAAACTTACAAATGTTGAGATAGCTAAGAAATCAACCTTTGTTTTCAAGATTTATGTGTTAATGAGCAGTGCTGTGCCACTGCCAAGCTCCCCAAACCCATTTTGACTCTTGACTGGCAATTATTAGTTAAAAGAGTGGGAAGTCAAATGCATGCAGTATGGACATCAAAAGACTGTTACTTTCATGAAAACCAGAGCTATTTCTCTCATAGAACAAGATAGTGCAGGTCAGAATGCACAGGGAAAGCATCAGAGAGCAAGCTGGTCCAGACACCAAGCCGCTATTAAAATATAAAAATCTTCCAGACCTGAGACGATTCCAAATTTATAGCAAAATCTGACTGTTACACATACCAGACCAGTGGCAAAATAGGATTTCTCCAGCAGGGATCTCGGAAACTTCAGCTCTTCCAAGAAATGGACACGTCACTCAGATTCACAGCAGGGCTGGTGGACTGCATACAGCACAGATCATGCTGGACCTGGACCAAACAAAGAAAAAAAAATAAAACAAACATCTACACACTTGTATCATATGCCCAACAACAACTTATAGACTGAAAAGTTAATAAACACGTCAAAGGAGAATGTTCTAATAAAATGTCACATTATTGAGGAAAACCATGGCCAGTTTTCCCTGAAATCTTGAGACTCCTGCTCACACATGCTGCACAAAGCATCAGAACTATTGTCGACACAACAAAGGCATCAGTTATTCAATATTGAAAAATATTACCAGAAGTTGATTTCACTAGGATGTCAAAACTTACAAATGTTGAGATAGCTAAGAAATCAACCTTTGTTTTCAAGATTTATGTGTTAATGAGCAGTGCTGTGCCACTGCCAAGCTCCCCAAACCCATTTTGACTCTTGACTGGCAATTATTAGCCAAAAGAGTGGGAAGTCAAATGCATGCAGTATGGACTTCAAAAGACTGTTACTTTCATGAAAACCAGAGCTATTTCTCTCATAGAACAAGATAGTGCAGGTCAGAATGCACAGGGAAAGCATCAGAGAGCAAGCTGGTCCAGACACCAAGCCGCTATTAAAATATAAAAATCTTCCAGACCTGAGACGATTCCAAATTTATAGCAAAATCTGACTGTTACACATACCAGACCAGTGGCAAAATAGGATTTCTCCAGCAGGCATCTCGGAAACTTCAGCTCTTCCAAGAAATGGACACGTCACTCAG
The DNA here is from genome assembly GCA_030522485.1 of Stenchaetothrips biformis. Classification (NCBI taxonomy): domain Eukaryota; kingdom Metazoa; phylum Arthropoda; class Insecta; order Thysanoptera; family Thripidae; genus Stenchaetothrips; species Stenchaetothrips biformis. The sequence goes on along the minus strand of CM060089.1, from coordinate 2,314,483 downwards.
ATTCACAGCAGGGCTGGTGGACTGCATACAGCACAGATCATGCTGGACCTGGACCAAACAAAGAAAAAAAAATAAAACAAACATCTACACACTTGTATCATATGCCCAACAACAACTTATAGACTGAAAAGTTAATAAACACGTCAAAGGAGAATGTTCTAATAAAATGTCACATTATTGAGGAAAACCATGGCCAGTTTTCCCTGAAATCTTGAGACTCCTGCTCACACATGCTGCACAAAGCATCAGAACTATTGTCGACACAACAAAGGCATCAGTTATTCAATATTGAAAAATATTACCAGAAGTTGATTTCACTAGGATGTCAAAACTTACAAATGTTGAGATAGCTAAGAAATCAACCTTTGTTTTCAAGATTTATGTGTTAATGAGCAGTGCTGTGCCACTGCCAAGCTCCCCAAACCCATTTTGACTCTTGACTGGCAATTATTAGTTAAAAGAGTGGGAAGTCAAATGCATGCAGTATGGACTTCAAAAGACTGTTACTTTCATGAAAACCAGAGCTATTTCTCTCATAGAACAAGTTAGTGCAGGTCAGAATGCACAGGGAAAGCATCAGAGAGCAAGCTGGTCCAGACACCAAGCCGCTATTAAAATATAAAAATCTTCCAGACCTGAGACGATTCCAAATTTATAGCAAAATCTGACTGTTACACATACCAGACCAGTGGCATTGTTTTAAATTAATTGATTCGATAAGAAATTGGAACAGACTTACTCCCAACGAAACTAAAACAAAGTGGTGTCATGAGAAATACATTCTGCAGTTGGCCGAAGAATCTGCACAAACACGGCGGCCACGTTCGTGAAGATTTTTCTCCTTTTACTCCTTCTTGTTATTTCCGGTTGCGCTCGGCTCCCTCCATCTTCTCCACCACGCACCAAGGGACCGTCACGCCCTCACGCATAAAATCTCGCACACCCTGCTCACGGCTTTTCCATCACCACCGACAGCGACGCCGTGAAATTTGTGAGTTAGTGTAATATTTGTGGCAGGTCTCGCTTTTTTCTCTGTTTGAGGGCAAAGCGGTGGATAATGATACTTACCTGGAGGCTTGCGTCTAGATTGGTTCAGCGAAGGTTAGGGACGTCATTCAACAAAAAATAATGAAAGAAAACATCGCACTCATTTGTACTGGCTGCTGCGCGGCATCTATCTGCTATCGTTTTGTCTGGTATTACTTGTTTTATTTTTTTAACGCATCCTAACGTGTTAAATTCGGAGAGTTGTAAATTAAGAACACTGCAAATTCGTAGACGTGAGTGTGGTACTAGACTGCCAACGTCATTTTATCTAATTGATTGGTTCTGTTTCAGGCCCAATGATGAATCAGGGTCTTGAGGGAGGAGCCGGTGCATCTTATGTTCCGCCACCAACTGGGCCACTTGTCAAGATCCAGCCTACCCCGCCTTTACGGCATGGGTACGGGTACGGTGGAACTGCTGAGCCATCAACTCAATTCTATGGACGGCCACTACTGCATACCTGGTCCAGTAAGTGCTTCTCAGCTATTGCTTCCATCGATAATGTTTAAATTGTCTCGTTATGTGTTTATTGTCTCTGCTCAATTGTCAAAATTCATTCAAAATTAGCTTATTTGTTATCTTTTTGAGTATCTGCCAAGGATATTTTTTCCCCTTTAGTCTAAACAGCCATGCTCAGCATGTAGCGTTATATCTAAGTTTCTCACAATGCCTGCTGTTCTATTCACACAAAAATTGTTCTTGTTTGTTAACAGTACATGCTTCAACTGCAGCCAGTGAGGCACCAAAGAGAAAATGTGGTCAGCCTTGTAAAGAACAGAAGGCCAATGAGGAGGAGGAAGAGGATGAGCCAAAACCGCCAAATGTGTGGAGATCTTGCACAAAGAGTAACAATGTGAAGAACCTGTGGAAAGAAAAAGACATGTGCTGTGCGTGTTCTTACGGGGCTATGCGGTATGCTCTCAAACCTTGCTTCCACATGGGATTTTGCATCACTTGCACACAAAATTATTATCAATTCAATCCTCATCCCAAGTGTTTATACTGCCATACCCCCATTGAGGAGCTCCTATCCTTAGTCACCGATCCATCTCGAGCTAATGATGATTGATCATTACATTTGCTTACTTGGATAATGAGGATTCGAGATTTGGTCCCTGCTATTCTGTTCAAAGGTACTTCTTAGATTCATCTCCACCAAGTTTTTTTATCTTTTCTTAAAACTGCTCTTCGCTCTTTTCTTATTTTTTTAATGAGGTTTGATCTGAGTTTACTCTAGATATCTCACATTCAAGTGTCTGAGATTTCACGAGCGTGCTCCTCATTATTATCTTTTCCTTCTACGCGTAATGGCAATTTCTCATGTTATGTTTTAAAAGAAAGTTCTTCTTATGTATCTCATAACTAAGAACTGCTGTGTCTTGTTCATTTGTCTTATTTTTGTAATACATGATTGTCACATGTGAGTGGTTTTTCATTTGTGCTTCACCCCCTTTTCATTCTCAACTTGTGCTTCATTCTAAAATAGTGTTTTGCTGTCATGAGGGCTATATGACTGAAGGATAAAATAGACCCAAAAGTAAAGGAAAAAAATGAAAAAAACATATCAATTTGATGATTTAATTAAAATTTCAGTTATGAAATTAGCAGATACCATTGATCATAATCGTGGTGAAATCATGCCAATCACCTTCTTCAGCTCATTTGCTAAAACTATGTCACAAATGGTTTCAGTGTGGTTGGAAATTCTTGCAGAAAAAAGAAGAAGCTGTAGAAGGTTGGTGGAGACCGCTTGTACAGAAGAGGCATGAACTCAGCAGGTGGAAGTTGAGCTAAAGGGTCTGTGACATTTAAAGAAGCCACATTCCTCAGATAGTTGCCTACTTTGCCAAACAATTTTGTTAACACTCTTATATGCCAGAAAATGACGCCAATTATTTTTAATCATTAACTTAGATAGAAAGTGACTAGAGATGCCATGCAGCCACAGTAAAGAGAAAAACATGAAACTTCATTAGATTTCAACAGACTGCCCAGTTAGAGAGAAAATAGAGAAGTACTATGTTAAAAGTAATGATTCAGTGGAATGCAGGTGACTGCTAGTACACTGATACAGGGTTTCAAAAGTCACCTCTCCGTGTGAAGCCTTCCCAACAATTGAGTTGCCAGAAGAGGATTCTAAGTCAGCCAAAAGTGAAACGTCCATACAGGACACTTCAGCCTTGCTGCGAGACTGCGACAAACTGAAACAAGACATTCTGCATAAAAGGATCAGCAGCCGTGTCATTATAGTGACCCTTTGGACGGACACTGAACTACAAAAGCCACTCAAAAAACCATTCATGCCAAAGGGCTCAGTTTCTTAAGATGAATAACTTGAAGGAAAATTGAGTCATGATTATGCAAGAAGCGATTATAAAAGTTCCTTCGTAGGCAATTGACGCAAAAAAAAAAGCTTTGATTCTTTGAAAGAATTTACCGAACATGATAGATGAAAAGATGAAACAAATAAATTTGTAGAAACATAAGAATCTTATTGACAGCTACCTGAGACCAAGGGATTGAAAACTCAACTTCCTCTCTAGAAACCGCAGGCAAAAATCAGTTAACTTGATTCTGCAAGCAGATGTTGCGGATCGATACTGTGGGTACACACAGCAAAGGAACCCTACACAGCAAACAGAGTTTTTTTTTTTTTAAAAAAAGAGAAGCTTCATAATAAACATTGAAAATTAACATAATTGATGACTGACACATTGCAGATGACACACAAAGAAAGTTATCAATTCTCACCAGCACAGCTCTATGGAGAAAATTCTATCCGCAAAGCATGTTTTCTATAATTCCATTGTTTATTAGCTCGTCCTTGTCATTGGGGCAGTGGATAAGCAAACTTCAAATTACTCCTCACTGTCTTGTTTCTGCCATTGCAACTGCTTCGGCAACAGGCCTGCACAGGCAGGACCTCTTGAGAAACAAAGACTTCTCAGCTAGAAACTTGCCCTCATCGTCGACCTGGAAGACAGAAGACCACAGTAACATCAGGGCAAAAAAAAGCAACAACACTGACATCAGATATGAATTTGAGTTAGAACAGGTGCATGAGCTTGATCTCGAAAGTGAAACAGCAATGGCAAAAAGTGACATTTGACGAAATTGGCAGTATGGTTTGATTGATTGAAAGGGTACAAATTCTTGTCACTCACCTTCAATCTATCTTCTTCACGAAGAAAAAAATAGAAGCACGGTGCTTGGCAATTCTTGCAGAAGGGCAAGAAGAAGCTGGAGACGGTTGGTAGAGACAGCTGTTGCAGAAGAAGAATGAAGTAGCGAAGGCTGCCTTTTCCATCTCAGTAGGTGACAGTTGTGCTAGAGTGTCTTCTTGGAGACCTATAACACATATAAAGATTATGTCATTAAGGCACAGGGAAGCCACATTCCTCTGGTAGGACGCTGATTATAATTTTATTGAATATTGAGAGACTTAAAGTTAAGAGGGATGCAAACAGGGCTCTCTTGTGAGGCAGCTTTGCTTCTAAAGTGATGACAAGTGAAACAAAACTTTAAACTGTCAGTTGTAAAATGCAGTAAGAACCCACAATGCAACACACTGGAAATAATGACTTTAGTATTCTTATCCGAGGTGCTTCATTACCATCACCGTTTTCAGTGGCACAATAACAGCCCATTTTGCCAAGCAGTAACATGAAAAAACCTGGAACAAACAAAGAAAAAAAATAAAACAAACATCTACACACTTGTATCATATGCCCAACAACAACTTATAGACTAAGAAAGTTAATAAACACGTCAAAGGAGAATGTTCTAATAAAATGTCACATTATTGAGGAAAACCATGCCCAGTTTTCCCTGAAATCTTGAGACTCCTGCTCACACATGCTGCACAAAGCACAAGAACTATTGTCGACACAACAAAGGCATCAGTTATTCAATATTGAAAAATATTACCAGAAGTTGATTTCACTAGGATGTCAAAACTTACAAATGTTGAGATAGCTAAGAAATCAACCTTTGTTTTCAAGATTTATGTGTTAATGAGCAGTGCTGTGCCACTGCCAAGCTCCCCAAACCCATTTTGACTCTTGACTGGCAATTATTAGCCAAAAGAGTGGGAAGTCAAATGCATGCAGTATTGACTTCAAAAGACTGTTACTTTCATGAAAAACAGAGCTATTTCTCTCATAGAACAAGCCAGTGCAGGTCAGAATGCACAGGGAAAGCATCAGAGAGCAAGCTGGTCCAGACACCAAGCCGCTATTAAAATATAAAAATCTTCCAGACCTGAGACGATTCCAAATTTATAGCAAAATCTGACTGTTACACATACCAGACCAGTGGCAAAATAGGATTTCTCCAGCAGGGATCTCGGAAACTTCAGCTCTTCCAAGAAATGGACACGTCACTCAGATTCACAGCAGGGCTGGTGGACTGCATACAGCACAGATCATGCTGGACCTGGACCAAACAAAGAAAAAAAATAAAACAAACATCTACACACTTGTATCATATGCCCAACAACAACTTATAGACTAAGAAAGTTAATAAACACGTCAAAGGAGAATGTTCTAATAAAATGTCACATTATTGAGGAAAACCATGGCCAGTTTTCCCTGAAATCTTGAGACTCCTGCTCACACATGCTGCACAAAGCACAAGAACTATTGTCGACACAACAAAGGCATCAGTTATTCAATATTGAAAAATATTACCAGAAGTTGATTTCACTAGGATGTCAAAACTTACAAATGTTGAGATAGCTAAGAAATCAACCTTTGTTTTCAAGATTTATGTGTTAATGAGCAGTGCTGTGCCACTGCCAAGCTCCCCAAACCCATTTTGACTCTTGACTGGCAATTATTAGCCAAAAGAGTGGGAAGTCAAATGCATGCAGTATGGACTTCAAAAGACTGTTACTTTCATGAAAACCAGAGCTATTTCTCTCATAGAACAAGCCAGTGCAGGTCAGAATGCACAGGGAAAGCATCAGAGAGCAAGCTGGTCCAGACACCAAGCCGCTATTAAAATATAAAAATCTTCCAGACCTGAGACGATTCCAAATTTATAGCAAAATCTGACTGTTACACATACCAGACCAGTGGCAAAATAGGATTTCTCCAGCAGGGATCTCCGACACTTCAGCTCTTCCAAGAAATGGACACGTCACTCAGATTCACAGCAGGGCTGGTGGACTGCATACAGCACAGATCATGCTGGACCTGGACCAAACAAAGAAAAAAAAATAAAACAAACAAACAAAACAAAGTCTGTTACTTTCATGAAAAACAGAGATATTTCTCTCATAGAACAAGCCAGTGCAGGTCAGAATGCACAGGGAAAGCATCAGAGAGCAAGCTGGTTCAGACACCAAGCCGCAGTTAAGAACAGGTAAGAACAGACAGGGTGATGATGACTCCAAAGTATCCAAGCACTTGACAACTTCGATTTTCTACCCGTCCCTGCCATTGCAGCGAAGAGCACGCACCCTTCAATAAAGTCAGCTGAAAACAGATATAATTGATTAGAATGTTATTTCTGTTTGAGGGACTTAAAGTTAGAAGAGAGGAAGACAAGAACCATTTTTAAGCAACTTTGCTTCCAAAGAAGTGACATGTTTAACCGTCAATTGTGAAATACAGGAATAACTTAAAATACCGCACTGTCAAAACAATAATCTAAGTCTTCTAATCTAAGCTGCTTCACAACCAACACTGTTTTCAGTGGCACAGTGGCAGCACAATTTGAAAGTGATTGGAAGAGAAACACAATAGTCACTCTAATACAAAGGTCATTTATGACAAAACAACAAATTAACAAATGTCTTCTCCGAAACATGGCAGCAATCAAAACTGATCAGAAGAAAGACAGCAAATCCAGATTGTAAAGATTTTGAAAAGGGGTTAAAGTCCCATTTTCTTTGCATTGCGAAACACATCCTTAATGAAGAAAGCTTCTGTTACTCACAGGTAAGCACAGACGAAAAAAAATTTACAACTTAAAAACAAAGGAATACCCTCCCACTGCATAGTGAAAAAGGCATGTGGTGAGTTCAATAGATTTCATCAACAGACAAAACAAAAAATAAGGTAGAGAGCAAATAAAGAAGTATGTTAAAATTCATAATTCACTGGAATGCAATTAACAAGTTAACTGATAAGGGGTTTCAAGAGTGCCCTGTCCCTGCACAGCCTGCCTAACAAGGGGACAGAAAACAAGTTGACAGAAAGGAAATGACCTGAGAACATGCATCCAGTTGATAAGGAGAAGCAGACACACAATGAAACTGTGGGAAATGGTTAACTGACTTGAGAATGTTTCAAACATATAAGAGAAAATCTGCACTGAAAATATGCCCATTTCTTTCATACACGCACTAGAATCTGGTTCACACTCGGTGGTTGAGGAATAACCTTGCACTTATAGTCAAGCAGATCAATTAAAGGCAGGACCAGATGAGGCAGCCAGCACAATCTTCTTTGCAATGCAAAAATAAGAGGACAGTGGTTGGAAATTCTGGCAGATGCACAAGAAGCTGGAGACAGTTGGTGGAGACCGCTGTTGCAGTAGGGGAATGAAGTAGTGGAGACTGCGTCTTCCATTTCAGCAGCTTGCAGTTGGTCTAGAGGGTCTTGTTCGAGACCTGCAACACAAAGTGACATTGTATCATTATGAGAGAGAAGCCACATTCTTCAGATGGGATGTCATCTAAGTTGTTGGAATGTAATGTAGCAGCCAGAGAAAAGGTTACTTTAGTACACAGTGTAGCAAATATAGATAAAATGGATTGTAATGTTTTTGTATTTTGAAGGACTTAAAGTTGGAAGGGAGGCAGACCAGACCCAGGCAACTTTGTTTCAAAAGTACATACGAGTAAAACTAAACTTTCAACTGTCAATTGCAAAATACAAAAAGAACCCCAAAATACTACACTGTGAAAATAATGACTTTAGTCCTCTTATTCAAGATGCTTCATAACCAACACTATTCTCAGTAGCACAGAGGCAGCTTGTTTTGCCAAGCTATTTCATGAACAAACTTATGTGCAAGAAAATGCAATATATTACAGTATTTTAAGTCATTAACTTGAATGAAAAGTGACCAGAGAGGACACATCTTGCAGCCATATTCAAAAGAAAAATAAGCAAGATCATTAGATTTTGTCAACAGAAAGCGCAAAGAAAAAGGTTGAAAAAAAAAAAGAGGTAAGTATGTTAAAATTCTGGATTCAACTGATGAAGGGTTTCGAGAGTCACCTCCCTGTGCAAACCATGCCCCCAAAAAATTGCCAGAAAACAAGTTGACAGAAAGAAGAAGACCTGAGAGCATGCATCCAGTTGATAAAAAGTACACACACAGTAAAATTGTGAGAAATGGTTAAATGACTTAAGAATGTTTGAAACATATAAGAGAAAAATTGAACACAAAATATGAAAATTTATTCCATACAAGCACTAGAATCTGGTTCAAAGTCAATTTTACACAGATGAGATTTCGGGACAAAGTTTCACTAAGTCTATCAATAATAAAGCCCAAATGTTATATAGACGAAATAATAATTAATATTTTTTGTGACAGTATGGCAGAAAAAAAATGGCATAAAAAAGGAAGGTAAACTTCAGTTCTAGGAAACAATGCTTAAAGCTATGAGTAGCAGTCTCATGTTTTTTTTTTTAATGTCATTACCAGCTACTAGATGTAAACTAAAAACTTTACTAAATGATTGGATTTTCAGGCCTGATTCCAATGACAAAGATTCTATTTTTAAAGTGACATGTGGAGTATTGTGAACTTATTTTTCAACAACTGGTACTTTGCGACGTAACTTACCTTGGCATGCAGACAGGAGACACAGCATCCACAACTGCAGCAAAGCTCATGGCCAGAATGCAGTCTTTAAAGATGCTGACAGGGGCCTCCAGGTGAAGCTGCAATAAAGAGAGACACACAATTATAGGACACAACAGCAACTTGTTTGCTACAGAGACTAAAGCTTAGTTCCAATATGGATACAGCAATAGGAGTAAGAGTAAACTACGCTAAAACAGGGCAACAATTTTAAAACCAAACATTGAAAGCAAAAATGAGTATACAGAATGCTGAAAATTGATTGGCAGCAGTTGGCTGACTTTGGCATGAATACAAAACGAAAAACACGTTAGTTGCCATTAAAATAAAGCCAAATCTTTAAGTACCAAAAAAATTGTCTTGAAATCATGTTTTAACTAGAATAAAAGACACAACCAGCCTGGACCAAGGGTTTCAAACCCCACTTACGAGTTGTCAGAAGAGGATCGCAAAAGACGGAAGACATTTGATGTCTCCTGGAGCATTGAAGACGGCAGTGACTTCCCCAGAAGGCCACAGCTGTAGCAGCAGGAAACATCTAAGATGACTCGAATAAAATCAGAGGCCTGGACCTGGAACAAACAGAATGAAATAAACTGAGTACATAAGAAAAAACAAAACATTTCAGTCTGTTTTCTGTGATACTTTTTACTTTAGACAAATTCCTGAAAATGCCATTGGCATCAGAAGAGTAAGTTTGGTACAAAAGGACCAAATCTAAAACGTAATAGGTTTAACTTAAAGAGATGGATGAGTATGCTCAAACTGGCAGAGAGGGAATGTCTAAGAGTTATATTTGAGAAAATGAGCACACTGGGTAAATAATGATTTGAACTTTTAACAAAAAAGCAGAAATTTAAATAAGGTAATTTCTTCCAATCAACCTTACTGAAAAATATAGAGCACAGCAGGCATGTTAAGGTGGTTTTGAAACTCACCTTGCACTCTAATAAGGTCAGACAGATGAAGCACAGAACCAGGTGGGGCAGCAGCTGTTGAGTAGTCAAAGCTTGAAACTGGAACTTTTTGTAGACCTGGGAAACAGATGATCATAGTCACATTAGCAACATAACTGAGATAAGATCTGAATTTAATTTAAAACAAATGCATGAGCTCGCTCCAACTTGTAAAGCAGCGTATGAAAAGAGTTACATTTGAGGAAAAAAGCAGTCTAACACTGCAGGCCTGGAAAGGTGGTTTGAACACTCACCTTGCACTATAGAGAAAAGAAACAGATGAAGGGCAAAGGTAGATAAGGCAGCAGCTTGAGTTGTCGTAGCTGGAAACTGGACCCTGCTTTTGGACCTGTGACACAGATGGACACAGTGACATTAGGCCACAGACAAGCAACATTAATCACACGGTCCCCGAATTGACATTGTTGTTATAATACAGCAGCCAGAAGAGATTTATTAAGCTAACAATAGTGCACATTTTAAAAGTCATAAAAAGGAATGAGTGAGATTGCTGAAAATTGCATCGAACCAGTGGGAAAGAGTTACACCTGAGAAAGTGAGAAGCCTTTAAATATTTGGATTACAGAAACAAAAATATGACAAGTGAGTGTTTTTGAACAAACCAGAGCTGCCACAAAACACACGAAAGCTATACTAATCACGTTGCTTACTTCCTGAGTGGTTCCAATAAGTTGATCCTCAATTTGATGAAGGTTCAAGCAAGCCATGGGTTTTCTTGCACACTGGCAAGATGTTGTATTGATTGGTAGAGACGATTATTGTAGCCACAGACCTCAAGAGAAACAGACAGTTTCATTTTCAGATAAAAATACTCAAGGCATTTGGCACTTTACAAGCATTTAGTCCTCATTTTCACTGTTTTTTAAAATTATTTTTATTATGACTAGCATCACAACCCAACAGTTAAAAATCTCATGTGGTCTCTCAAAAGAAACGTTCTTAAAACAAAAGGAACATCAGCCAAGAAACAACGGCTCTCTTCGACAAGTCCTAGGGCATACCAAGGCATTGATTACAGTAAATAATTTAATTGATTATCATGAATTAATGTAGACCTTTTTTTTATGGATGAAACTGAAGTTGTTTGAGACAGTGGAGGAAGGCAATAGTAGTCAGTTCAATGAGGGCACAAGGTAACCTCCACAAGCTGGACATGAAAATTAATCTAGCATTACAGCTCTTATTTAAATTGCAACTGTCATTGAAAGGTGTTGCAAACAAATCGCATCAATACTATTGAAATACTGTATTAAAAAAAAGGTTGACACTGGACTGCAGAGTTCAGCCAGCCTGAACCAAGGGTTTAAAGCCTCACCTCTCCATGTACAGACTCCGCAGCCAGATGTCAGCAGAGCATTGTAATAACAGGTAGCCATGATTGGATCGTCAAACCAGCACACTGGAGATCTGCTCGGAAGCTGCAACAAAGAGAAGCAAAACATTAGAAGTGAAAGCTACAACACTTGTGAAATGGGGACTCTTATTTGGAAAGGATATTGACTTAGCACTAGAAGGCAGACAGACCGACCCTTGAAATTCCACAAGCTCAGGAGCCAATATTTAAAATGCATAATGTGAATAGAAATTGAGTAATGCTGCATGGAAGTGGAGGAAAATAGATAACTTGATTGGCTTTCATTAAATGGTAATAAAAATGATTTAAATAAAAATGAGGTTTTTGGAGACAGTGAGAGGAGACAACAGCTGGAATGCAGAGTGCACAACAAAGAGCACAAAAACATTAAAAGTCTAAGGTTCAACACTCATGACTATGGAAATGGCAGGGCAACCGGCACAGCAAAATAAGCACACTGGGTAAACAATGTTTGAAACTTAAAACAGAAAACTTGAACAAAAATTGTCAAATTTGTTCCAATGATCTTAAAGAAAGAATCTGAACCACTATGCAGGCCTCGAAAGGTAGTTTGAAGACTCACCCTGCACCATAAAGAAAGGAGACGGATGAAGGGCAGAGGTAGATTAGGCAGCAGCTTTAGAGTTGTCATAACTGGAGACAGGAACCTCGTTTTGGACCTGCGACACAGATGGACACAGTGACATTTAGGCCACAGAGAAGGACATCACTAAAATAGGATCAAGTAAAAGGACAGCAATAACAGTTATACAATTTCAAGACAGTAGTCTTTACAGACAAGATGTAACTTGTTATTTAAAAATAACAGTTTTAGAAACTTTGAAATAACAAATAACATTTATGTAATTACAGAACAAAAACTATTACTTTGCAGCAAAGTCACAACTAAATTAAATATCAACCTCTATGTTAGTCAGAAGCAAAATGGTAGTATTACAGTTGACAATGCTTTACAAAATATTATGGTAAAATGCTGACCAGAATAAGTTTGAAGGGTAATAATGTAGGTATGGAGCTATTTTAAAATGTTACAATTTAAACTGACAGAGATTGATGAATTTTCATCAAAATGGCATAGAAGTAATGGCTAAGAGTTAGATTTGAGAAATTGGTTGGCAGTGTGCTTTGATAGATCTAAAGGGTATGAATTCATGGAAGTCACCTTCAATCAATCTACTTTACCATGCAAAAATAGGAGGATGGCAGGAGGAAATTCTTGCAGGAAAGCAAGAAGAAGCTGGAGACGGTTGTTGGAGACCACCGTTGCAGATGGTCATGAAGTAGCTAAGACTGCGTCCTCCATCTCAACAGGGAGAAATTGGGCTTGAGGGTCTTCTTGGAGACCTGTAACAATTATAAACATAGTATCATTAGGACACATTCCTCACAGAAGATGTTTATGTTTATTAAGTTTTTGGAATGATGCAGCAGCCACAGAAAAGGTTGACTTTGGGAGCATATTTATAATGTGACAAATGTAAGCAAAAGAGGTACAAGAGCATGCTGTACGATGGCATAGAAGCAGTGGGTTTGAGTAAGTTTTGAAAAATTCAACACACTGGCCTGATAATCTAAGAAAGCACAAACAAGAAAACTGAACAGAAAATAAAGCTATTTCTTGCAATCAAACTAACACAAAAGATTAAGAGTACAGCAGACCTAGAATGATGGTCCAAATTCTCAACTCACACTTGAAGTGCAGAACCAGATAGGCCTGCCACTTTGAAGTTGTCAAAGCTGAAAACTGAATCCTTGACTTTGCCATGAGGACTCCAAGGAACCTACCCAGATATATAGCAGTGGTTTAATGTTCATGATTCACTGGAATGCAGTAAACTGATAAGGGGTTTTAAGAGTCACCTCTCCGTGCGAAGCCTGCCCAACAAGTTGCCAGAAAGAAAAGGACCTGACAGCATGCATCTATCTAGTTGATAAGGAGAAGGAGACAAACAGTAAAATTGTGAGAAATGTTTAATTGAGATGAGAAACATATGAGAGAAAATTAGAACACAAAATATGCAAATTTCTTTCATACACGCACTAGAATCTGGTTCAGTCAGTGTTTGAGGTATCTATTACCTTGCATTTGAAGTCAAGCAGATCAATTAAAGGCAGGCCCAGGTGAGGTAGCGAGAACTCACCTTTCCAAGCAAAAAGTGCCCAACAAGTTACCAGAAGGGCATCAGAAAAGGAAAGCCAAGCAAACAGCACACTCAGAGCCCCGTTCTTAGACTGCAGGAAACAAAAGCAAAACATTTCATAGGAAAGGAACAACACCAACATGGGCACCCTAGTGCACTGACTCAGCTGTAGAAACCACACAGGAAATTTTAGGAGTCTAGTTTATGATGAGCAATCTGAAGGAAAAGCGGGTCATGACCATGCCAGACACTACTTCAAAGGAATGTGCCTTCTTTAGGATTGAGAGAAAAGATTTGTTGAATTGCCCGTCATTGAAAAACAATGCCAAAAATGAGTGCATAAAATATGAAATTATGTAAAAATTGACAAGACACTGGAATCTAACTAAAAGCCAGCGAGGACAAGGCAGGCAGTGGCAGTAAAGCTCAGAATGGACTCCTTAATGATGCTTGCAAAGGCTTTCTGGCAAAGGTGCAAAAACAGAGGCACATTACAACAAAGCACAGCAGCAGCATGTTACAAAAGGGGAATGAAGCTAAGATGTCGTATTGATCCATTACAAACAGCAGAACTGGAAACAAAATAATGCACAAGTCCACTGGAAGCAATACACACATTACGTGACCATCCTCATGCTTAGTGAGCCATTCAAGCCAAAACAGGCAACAATCAAGTCTTTGTATACAACATTCTCTAAAAGAGCTGCTTGTCTCAAAAGCAGGGAATGATAACCATTGTCAAAACATTACAACTAGAAAAATTACAGTTTGCCATTGGCTGTGGCTGACACTTCCACCAAAATGAAGTAAGGCAATGTACATGGACCTCTGAGAAAAGTTAAGTAGGTTTGCTCACCTCGAAGCTAGCCGCCTTGTTAAAGCATGCAATAACATTTCTGATTCTCAAAGCGCATCACCTTGTGACATTGCCAACATCCTTCAACAGACATCAGCATATCTCTAATGGTGTTCTTAACACTGCAAGTCAAAATTTTTTTAACCGATTCATCAATAACGTTTGAAAGGAAAAGTAGGAGTTATATATAAAAAATTTAAAAAAAACCATAAGGCCAGGTCAATTGATTTTCAAATGTTCACACTTAAAAAAAAAAAAAGGAACTTGTTAAATTATGGAAGAGTGGATACTTTGATTGAATAAAGAAGCATCTGAAACCTTGAGATAAAAATCTGAACGACGCTGCCAGGCGAAAAGATTCAATAACATTAACACCAGCCTCATTTCAGCTGCTGACTCGTCGTATTCTTTGAGATAGTTCGCAGCTACCAGTGTGACGCACACAAACACATAGGAAATGCCTCATCCGCCTGATCCTGCAACAGAAAAAAACACACATCTAAAGAAACAAAACAGAAGTGGTATCCTTAAATCATGGAACGATTAAAATTGTTTACAAACCAGACCAAAAATTTGAGTCTCCTTTCATATTTAACAAGATGCATCAAGATCTCTCTTTCATTTGGGAAAGCATGGCAAGTCAAATGCCTAGATGGTTTCAAAGAGAGTTGGCCCTCCACATTTCAAGATTCTGCAGGGAAAATACAGATAATCATTGACACTGAGATCAGTTTCACAAAGTTGACTTTGAAATGTCAGTAAACTGGGTTTGATGTCTTCTAAATATTTCTTTTAAACTTAGTACCTTACCTTACTTCTTGTGAAGCTGCTCAGGCATTGTCTTTGATGCCCAATTTTTAAATAAATATAAAAGGGGTTCAACTGGCTTGTTCATCACTTCACATTTCAAACAACAAGAGAGACCAATGCAGTTTGATGTCAATCATTGCCAGTCAGGAAGTGGGCTTCCCCTTTCCGTTCACAATTGGAAACTAAAATTGACATCTGTGTTACGGCTTTCAAAAAGCGTATCAGCTGCCACAAGAAAGGGAAGGGTGATTAGTAATAAATACAAGTGAAACAGTTGCAAGAAACAGTGATACTTTAATCAGGCTTTAATGTCTGCTGCATCATCCACCGTAAGCCACCTTACCTTCTTATTTTGGTAGTAAAAGTGTCAGCTGATTAGGCATCGGATTGTCCATTGGCAGCAACACATGTTGATAGAAAAAACATGAATGAAGCAAGGTCCTCGCAGGAAAGTTCTCTTGAGCTGAGGCAGAGAAATGGACACATATTATTAGTAAATAAGTCACAGCAAAAAGGAAGGATTAAGAGAACTGATTTACAGGTAACAAGTTCAAAAAGTCATTGGCTACTCAAAAAATTCAACAAACATGACCACAGGGGGATTATCCCTGTTCGAAACTTCATGAAGAAAAGTTGAACTAAATATATGTGAAATTCATTCAATCAAACTGCCTTCAGAAACTGGTTCACAGACAGCCTGAACAGATGACTGCAAGTCTCTCTCTTGTGACTGGAATCAGAAATACCACTCAGCCAGTTGTACCACTCCAAACTCTGGTGTCGAAAGTTGATAACTGGAGCAATGTTGTGGAGCTGTGACAAAGAGACGAATGGCTATCAGATGATGAAGTCAAGGTGAGATGTCCACTGCCTAGAGAGGGTAAGTCTCACAGAGGTGCATATTAAAATTATCATTGCCATTCCCACTCTGCCAGTCACAACACACTATAATAAAACTCCCCACGGAAACAAAGGCTGCTTAACTGTTATATCACACAGATGAGAGTTGGTGACAAAGCTTCACTTATTCTATCAGTTACAAAGTCAAAAAATTGCAAATATATAATAATAATAATAATAATAATAATTATTATTATTGATTGTGCCAGTACAGCAAACGAAATAAAATCTGCCTTAAAAAGGATGGTCTAAGTTCAGTTCTGGAAAGCAATGCTTTATGCTTTGAGTAGCAGTTCCATGTTATCTTTCACTGTCATTATTAGCAACTATTAGTAAACTCATCAATTCACTAAATGATTGTTCTGTTTCCACTGACAAAGATTCTTTTTTCAAATAACATACTGAGTATTGAGAAGTTCTTTTTTAACAACTGGTTCATTGGAAATTAACTCACCTTGGCATGGAGACAGGAGACAGAGCATCCAGTTGCAGCAAAGCTCATGGCCAGAATGCAGTTGTCAAAGATGCTGACAGGGCAGGGGCCTTCTGGTGGAGCTGCAATAAAGAGAGAAACACAATTACAGGACATAGCAGCAACTTAGTTGAGACAGAGACTGCAGCTTAGATTGTAGCATTGACTCAGCAACAGCAGAGAGAGTAAATGAAGCTAAAACAGGGCCACAAGCAAAAATGAATAAAGAGAATACTAAAGATCAATAAGCAGCAGTGGGCTGACTTTGGCATTAAAACAAATGGATAATAATGTTAGTTTCAATAAAAATGAAGCCAAATCTTTGAGTGCCATAATATTGTCTTGAAATCAACTTGTCACTATAATCGAAGAAGCCACGATGTCAAAAATCTAAGGGAAAGCTCTTTGCATGCTGTACATGACATAGAAGCGGTGAGTGAGAGGAAGATTAGACAAAATCAACACACTGGCCAGATAATCTTAGAAAGCGCAAACGAGAAAACTGAACAGTAATTAAAGTTACTTTTGCAATCAACCGTACACAAAAATTGTGTGTACAGCAGGCCTAGAATAATTGTTCGAAGTCTCAACTCACACTACAAGTGCCGAACCAGATAGGGCAACCACTTTGGAGTTGTCACAGCCGAAAACCGGAGCCTCGCTGTGGATCTGAGACACAAATACAGAAGAATTTGCGAACAGATAAGCAACACGACACAGGTCACCTTAGTACAATACTTCGAATGGGTATTTAGGACATGCTTATCGTGCCAAATAACTGACTTGAAACAGAACACCAAGAAACTAACTAGAAGTTTTTTGATAGTTTGGATAAGACAACTAAGGTTGATGGAGAAGGGGGTCCGAACTTGTTTCGTTAGTGTGGCCACTTTAACCTCCACTTTATCCGCACTAAAAGACGTCCAGTTTTACACTTCCATCCCTTCCAATTCCTACTGTAGCTCCATGGTGCTATAATGTTCTAAACTAAATAAATGCTTGTATTCTACCTTAGTGAATTCCAGCCAAGATGTTTTTGGAGGTGTGGGAGAAGTAGTTAGCGACGATAGCCGGGGACGTGTCGTGCGAAAGGACAAGAAACTATTCGCACTCAAAACTTAAGTGCCAATAACAGCTGTGTTTTTATTATTGTGATAGGATGGGAAAATGCAAGTTTGAATGGAGTTTAAGTTTTCCGTTAATAGTTTGCTCATAATGTTTCGTTGAAGGACAAATTGACTAATTAGTGCGGTGTAGTGAGAACGAAAAACATGTGTAGAAGAATATTACATTCTGGATATCTGACGATAAACATCTAGAGGTTAAGTACGGGGACTGTTGGGGAACATTGGGAAAACGAGATAAACAAAACGTAACAGTGTTTGCCAATGTAGAAAAAGTCTATGAGTGACATGAAAAGGTACTTTAACGACAGGGTTGCATTCATTGCCCTCTGTCACTTTTGTGCTAGCAAACCAACAAGTGGATTTCAGATGCCCCAGAAGAGATAGTGCGAATGAACAAAGAAGAATTTAATAGCGAGTACCAAGAAAATGAAAAGACAGTTAATGCTTTACTCCAGCAACAATTCATACCGGCCAAAGAAGGCAACAATTTCAATGCTCTCCACACTGGTTCTGCGCTTGTCAATCAGCCACATCCATTGGTGAACTGTGAGTACAAAGTCTTTGGTGCTGTTCACTGTGGTTCAGTGCCCTTGTCTGTATTGCAATTGTTGTTTAGTCTTCAGTGTACTTAAGATCCTCTTGAGTCATGCACTTTTAAGACCATCTTGACTGGCCAAATTGTGGACAGTGCTCTGAGTATGACGCAAAGCCAACAGAGATAAAGATCTGAAGAGTGCATAACATGTTTCCACACTGAAAACTCATCTTTTAAGTGCTGGAATAAGTGGTTTCTGTGAAGAACTTGGTATTCCTGACAGGTGGCACAGAAGAGTAAATCTGTTTTCCTATCTGATGATCTTACAAGCCTTTAGTATCCCATGAGCTTCTGGTTCATGTTTTTGTGCCATTGCTTTGCACCGTTTGTCCTAAATGATTAAATATGGCTCGGAAAAATTGAGTTGACAAATGGTTTTCGTCAATTGGGGTGCCAGTTGAACATTAGTGACATGAGTTATAATTCAGGGGCTTCAGCAGCTTAGTAGAAATAACCTCATTTAAAATTATTTAGGTTCGGTACAGAACCAAGGCGATTGAGGTCTTCACCAGCACCATTCTTTGTATAAGAACTGAAATTATGGCAGTATAAGAACTCTTTCAAACTTAAATAAGGGGCAAAATAAAACACATTACTGAGGGATGCTTTTAAAAGAAGAAATAAGTCAGTTAGTATTATCTGCACTTTTTGTCATGAGAAAGCAACATGTGCTACTGAGCGACTTTCAATGGATGTCACTCTTCCTGAGTCTGGTCGAGACTGAGGAGGATTACTACCTTCACTATCACTGGTGTTGAGGGTGAGACAATGGAAGGTGAGAGCTGAAATCAAATATTTAACCGTTTTTCGTTCTAAACCGAAAAGACTTTAACTTGAAGTCACTTTTACGGCCTTAATGTTCTATTTCAATTTTTTTAAACTTGGTTAAACCCTATTGGTCTCCAATGATAGTTTATTAACAAGTCCACTGTCATGGTACATTTATCCAGTCAAATCAGATACATCTTGTCTCAAGTGGCTGGTTTAAAATTAGGCTTTGTGAAGCACTTTCTCTCAAACGAAAAACCCTTTCCCAGTTGCTAATGTAGTTTAATCAGGACCAAAAAATATTTTACCTTGGGTTCTGATCTGATCTGTGTTGATCTTGGCTGGGGTTGACTGGGTGTTTTGTGTTAATCATCGCAAAGCCTTTGGTGCTTTTTTGAGACTTAATTCAGTCATATTTGCCATTAGGTAACAAGAATGACATAGGTTAAAATATGTGAAAAAATTGTTACGACATGACAGACAATGAAAGGAACATTGGAAGGAACAAGTATTTTCTCTGGCAAACAAGTGGATTGACGATTGTGTCAACCAGAATGCATGTGAGACTGGCGCAGTTAGTTTGCTTTAGTAGAACACAGACAGTGCATGTGCAAGTCAATATGCATTGGTGCCCGTCGCCTCTGGGTTCGGGTTGGTTGCTGCAAGAAAGATAAACATTGTCAGCAATGTGTTTTTTTTCCACCAATAAGTCGATGTTTTCATGTCTGTGACCACATACACAAATGCCAGGCAAACACCGCATTCGCACAGACACACACACACACACACACACACACACACACACACACACACGCAAACAGAAAAAAATTTTCAACCCCACCTGAGTAACTGGCTTCACTATCGCTCAGCCAAAAAGAAGTTATCTCTTGGGACTGGATGACTCTAGTGCCCCGCTGGCGGTGAGCAAAATGTCCTGCCTAAGGCAGGCTAGCGCCGCAGGCCAAGGTAGGTGTAAACGACAGGCGTGGATTGGCGGAACTGGCAAAGCATCGCCAAGCCTGTTACGGCGAGACAAGGTCTGGCGTACACCTACCTTGTAGATGAATGGAGAGTTACTGCAGAGTAGTGAGCCGAGACCTACGGGCTCAGAGTGAGGACTTGCATTGTTTTTGAGTATATGAATTTAACGTGTCGATAGGGTTGAATCACTTTTCAATTCGAGTGGCACTGGCCACCACCTGCTCTGCGATAGCAGTAAATGTGGCTTTCTTGCCGTCGATGGTGGGAGAGATTGACGAGACATCTTCTTTTCTTCATCTTCTCAATCGAAAAATAGCTTATTCCATGCTTCTCCTGGGAAGTCCCTTACTTCGCGTTCGCAACTTGATTTGGATTCCGACCGGGTTGGCGGTGCTGTTTCATGAACTCACCGCACCGCTCCTGGGGCGCTGACGTCGCGATGTTTGCGGCGCCAGATTTCTCATACGACGGCCGGTATGGAAGCCTCGTGAAGGGGTCCTCTTGGTGCATGACTATTCGCTGCGGTGAATTTTTCATAGGACTGACGACTTGGTAGCCTCGCCGCAAGTAGCACATTGTGCGCGCCCAACCTGAAACGCTCGCCTGGATGCACGCCTCACCAACTCGCCACCATCAATTAAATAAAGGAATAAATAAAATAAATATTTATATGTTCATTTATTATTTTTTTTCGATGCG
The DNA here is from genome assembly GCA_030522485.1 of Stenchaetothrips biformis. Lineage (NCBI taxonomy): Eukaryota > Metazoa > Arthropoda > Insecta > Thysanoptera > Thripidae > Stenchaetothrips > Stenchaetothrips biformis. Next base: position 2,293,914 of record CM060089.1, on the reverse strand, counting down.
AAGCATCGAGTAAGCCCGTATTTTAATAAAATAATTTACCACAAAAATAAAAAAAAATATTTAATTATTTTTATTAATATTTTTAGACAATCGTGCATGGAAAAGAACTGTTAAAAAAGTTTATTTATTTATTTATTTATTAAATTTCCACTTTTTTAAAAATAACTATATTGGGGGCAGTTAGACCATCATATGGGGGGCAGTTAGAGATGGTATTTTTGGTGACTTTTTCTTCTGTGCATTTTTAGACTTTTATTTATATTAAATTTCTTGTATTAACACTTAGGACATAGTCTAGCGCAAAAAAAATATTTTTTTGGCAACAATAGTCCATATTTATTGATATTAAATAATTACAAATACTTTTCATATAATAGTTTAACATTTTCTGTATAATTTAATGTCTATAGTATTAAATAATATATATAGGGGGGCAGTGTGTCAGGGGAACGGTCTGAGCCTGCCCGGTTAATGAATTTATAATAATCAAATGTGAAGTCACAAGCTGATAAGTTTATTAGTAAGATACAAGAAGGAATACCAAAAGCCTGTAACAGCCACACTCAAAAATTACAATGCTTCTTCTAATTGACACAATGAAAAACTAACAAATAAATTATAGAAAGAAAAGAAAACTAATATAGTAATTAGACTGATAAACTTCTATAAAAGACACATCAAACAGAGTCTTGAGTGATTTCCTTTGCCAGGATGGACGGCAGGGCTGTCAGTGTGCCAAGACCAAACATGAAAGGCCTCCCTGCAACATAAATAGAAAAAATGAAACAGCCACAAAAGTGAAGTGAAGTAACACAAGCATAATTTTTGAAAGCATAGAGAACAAATGAAAGTCCCATTAGATTCACATTGGGAGAGCAGTTTGATAGGAAAGGTGAGAATGTTTGAGACATCATAAACAGAGCTTGACCAAATAGAGTAATTCTGTATTAAGTGTAATACACATAATTAACAGTAAGCTCCTGGCACACCAAGGTTCGGTGTGCGATTACTCGCACTGCCAACCAGTTTTAGAGACGGAACCTAACAGCTAACAGGGGCTTAAATTGGTGTGGAGGTTTTTGTTTGTGACATTACCTTTCAGATGATGGCAACAGGTGGGCAGAGTTCCAGTAGGTGTTCTCTCCAAGCTTTCCTTAACAGCACCAGCAGCAGCATGAGTCCAGATCGACATCCCATATTTCCCTGCCGACTGACTGCTCCAGCTAGAACCTTCGAGACCTGAAACACAAACCAATGGCAATTCAGATTGGGGCAAAAACGTTACCGACAGTGTTACATTCCAGAAAAAAATAGTGTGACAGCAACAAAACAAAAGCGAGGTTAAATGTGAAAACGGGCAGTAAACAAAGACAGCAAAACTTAAGGCATAAACAACGGTGGGCGCGGCCTAGATTTAGCGTGCAGAAACGAGGCAGTCCAACCACAGCCAAAGAGGAAAGCAAAATGTCAGCATCACACAGGAAAAGTTCCTCAGAAAATTTGAAACAAACTCACCCCTCGGGGCTTCTGCTCTGCTTCGAATCGTACACACACACACACATATTGGCGCTGCCCTGCCTATTGGCAGTGACCCTATTCACACGCACAACTGCGCTATACGCAGTAGCAGCAGAAGCGCGCACTTGCACTTGTTTTGTGTTAATTTTCGGTTCTGTTTGTGAGTTTGAGTTTGCAGAATCGTTTCTGATTGTGTTAAAAAGGATGAATGGCCATTTTATTAGAACGTGGGGTGAGGTATCAGTGCACAGATTCGTTTTCCTCCCTCGAGCTGCATTGCGTTTCACTGCAAGAGCCGGCAAGACTTCTGATACCAAGAAGGTACAAGAGCTTCTAGTGATGCACCACAAGAGAATTCACCTTTGCATGGGCGTAAATGGATATCCTACACTTGAGAACAGCTTCACCTACAACTTCAGAAAGGATTACAGTGAACAACCTCCACGCCCGTGAGCTTTCGTCGTTTACTTGGATCTTTCAAAACTGTGACTTGAGGGAGAGATGTGAGAAATTATCAGCAGAGTCTACTATAAACACACAGGCAAGACAATAATGTGACCAGACTTGCTCTACTGTCCTCCGCCCCCCCCCCTCCCCCTTTTTCTTGTGCTGGATTTGTTAGCTTTCTTTCTAATTGAGAGTACTTGACTTGAGCCTTGGATCCTTTAATTCCTTGCTTTTGCAACGACTTTCTCGCAATCTGATAACTATGTTGTTTTGTTACGACTATGCCGTTTTGAAACGACTTTTGATTTCAACGATTGAGTCGTTTTGCCTCTCAAGGACCCACCTCTGTCAGGTTGTGATGACTTTGAGCTTGTCGTTTTAAAATGACTTTAAGCTCGTAATCTGACAACTTTTCGTAATGTTATGGTTTGTTCGTTGTTGTACAGTAGGTTCGTTCAGTGATGAGTGGCTCATTATGAAACGATTATCTTTCCGTATTTTTTGCTGATGACTTTAGTCATTTCAATACGACTCCAGAGTCGTTCTCAAGATAACGACTTACCTATGGAACAAATTGACCTTTACGTTTTATGTTTTGTCGTTATCTTACAATTATTTTTAACAGTGTACATCCACTGACATCTATTCACATCCACTGACATCTATTCACATCCACTGACATATATTCACATCCGACGACATCCATTCGCATCCGACGACTTCCATTCAATTCCACCGACATCCATTCACATCCACCGACATCCATTCTCACCCACCGACATTTTTTAACCCAAGAGACGTAGTGGAAGCGAATGGACGTGGGTGGATGAGAATGGATGTCGGTGGAAGTGAATGGATGTGGCTGGATGAGAATGGATGTCGTTGGATGTGAGTGGATGTCAGTGGAAGTGAATGGATGTGGGTGGACGTAGATGAACAGACTGAGTGGAGTGGTCAATGGATTTTGTTGGATGTGATTGGATTCGGCTGGGAAGTTAAAGGATATCGTTGGACGTGAGTGGATGTTGCTGGGACCTGAGTGGAAGTCGTTGGACGTAAATGGATGTGACTGGAAGATCAATGGATGTCTTTGGACGTTAGTGGATGCGGCTGTGACCTGAGTGGATGTTGTTGGACGTGAACGGATGTGTGTGGGAGATCAGGGCATGTCGTTGGAAGTGAGTGGATGTCACCGGAAAGTTGGTGGAGGTCTTTGGACGTGCGTGGATATAACTGGGATGTCAATGGATGAGGGACGATGTCTGTGGATAAAAATGGAAGACCATGGATGTGAAATGTGACCTCCGACTTCATCCACGTCCTATCACGGATGCCAATGGAAGTTGTGGGGAGTGGCCGGGTCGGCAGTGGAAGTCGTTGGACGTGAACGGATGTGACGTGGAGGTCACTGGAAGTTGTGGGAAGTGGGTTGATGTGACCGGGTTGGCAGTGGAAGTCGTGGGAAGTGGGCGGATGTGGCGTGGAAGTCTCTTGAAGTCGCGGGAAATGAGTGGAAGTGGCCCGAAACTCAGTGGAACTCACGGACGACTGTGGAAGTGGTCGGGAATTCGAGGGAATCGGTAGGAAGTCGATTGGATATGCGTGGAAGTCGCCGGACGAGTATGGAAGTGGACGGAGGTCAGTGGGAAGTGGTAGGAAGTCTATGGAAGAATTTGGATGAGATGGAAGTCAGTAGGATGAATTTGGATGCGAAAGGTGACTTCCGGCTATTTTCCGGTTCCCATAAGGGAATGTTCGCGAAGTTAAAATTTGGTTGTCGCGTTTCACTGCATGGATAGGTGACTGGAACTAATTTGACTCCTACGCCTGCACAGATCTGAGCCTCGTGTTCGAAGGCCGCGCGCTGCCAGCCCTGCGTCGCGCCGTGGTGTGGCGAAGCTCGTCTTTCGTCCACAAGTCCGACTGCCCACTCCATCTGGCGACCATCCGGCTGTGATGTTGATGTAGGGCAGCGTCTCGCGCGATCCGTCTCAAACGATATATGAAGAAATGTTGTCTGCGATTGAGTGCCCAAACCCAAGTTTTTTGTCTATTTGAATTGCACGCAGTGATTTTAAACCCAAATATTATATAAATTTGCATTGCAATCATGTTGAAAGTTTTATATTTATGTGCTTTTTAGCAGATGATTGTTAATCAGCTAGCTTTGACTCTCGATCGCAGCCAACAGTTTAGCAATTAAATGTACCAAATCAGTTGCAAATGTTGCAGTTGCACGTTGCAGTGGCACGTGTTGCGGTAGCAGTTGTAGCGAGAAGTCAGTTGTAGCGAGTAGCAGCTGTGGCAGAGGCACCGGCATCGTATGCCGACCACCCAACCCGGGGCAGCGATAAGCAGCGCTGAGCACTTGAGCAGCCGCCTCGGTCCTGACCCCCACCCATACTCTTAGCTCTCACAGGCGGAGGCTTGTCCCGGCGTCGCCAGGATTTTGCGGTTTTTCGCCTCTAGCGGTCGAACGGTTAATTTTACACATACACACCCCTTATATTGTTTTAATCGTATCATCCTGTTCTTTCCAATGCACCACCAATGCATCACCACGTACAAAATTCTACATAAACATTTAGTGTGTGCGTTTTCGCTAAAAAGCACCTAGCGCGAGTTGCCCGGTTACGCGGCTTTGGACCATCGCTGGCGTGCAGCTGCAGGACGGGGCCACGCGTCGAGTGTAGCGCGTCGTGGCCGTGGCGCCTGTCAACACGGGGCGGTATTCCCCTTGCGCGTCGATCGCTCTCCGCGGACCGCAACTCCATCCTACACGTGTTAAATCGTCAATGGCCACACATTAAAATTAACATTCCCATCAGTATCATCTGCTTTCACGTTAGCGTTAACGTTTTTTTTAGTTTTAAATTAATGTGCACTGCATCCAAGTTTTTGATTGTCTTCTGAGTTCACTAAAGTTTGAAAATAATATGTTGCATACTGCCCATTTCTTGAGAGTATTTATTTCTCCAACCCTATCGGCGACACGCATCAACCTAAGCACAACAAGAAGCACTAGATAGCATTAAAAAAGTACAGGAAAGGCCAGAACATGAAAGCAGATGATTCTGTTACTTTTCTTAAAGTGCTATCCAAGATAATTTTGAACTAACCACAAGCTTCACTATCATAGTACATCTCACTGTAATGGCTCATAAGATCAACTTGCATTTAAAAAATTTCTTGGTAATGGAGGAAACAAGGTGACTCGGCGACACCCGACGAGTCTCGTGAGCCGGCCAATCACAGCGGGGTAAAATTCAGAGGGTTTTACACGACCTGCATTTCACCATCTCGGATCCGGTCCAAATTTGCACCAAATGTTGCCCTCATAGGGGTGAGTAAACCCACAAAGTTTTAGCTCCCTAGCCCCACTCGTTTCCGCGCACTGGCCGCTTTAATTTTTCTCTGAACTTTCCTTGTACCATTTTTGCCAAAGTGCATGGTTTTAAAAATTTCATCTCGCTGGGTCCCATGGGCACTTATCTCTGAGTCTAATGTGGGTCCTTTATGTAACAATGTGGGAGGAATCCGAATCTGGCATCGGTTTGACGATAGCATTGCGGGAAAGTGCCGAAAAATGCGTCTGAATTGAGAAAAAACATGTTTTAGAGGTTTGGGAGATGTCATATGGCACCCACCCCGCAGTGCAAACTTCGAATTCTGACGGTTTTTCCTGGAAGGGGACACTATAAGCTTGTTTTTTAAGATATAACTTATATTGTGTACGTATACCGTTCAAGCGCTATCCGTATGCTCAAAATTGTGTTTTTCGTTACATAACGTTTTTCTGCAACATTGTTAAAAGTCTCTGGTGAACGAAAAAAACGCTTCATGGGGAAAGCATAGGTAATCAAACTTCTAGAGAATTTTCCGCTGAACACGATGGTATGCGCGGTCTGTCGATTGGAGGTCAAGGAAGCAGTCAAACCTGCAAAAAGGTGCAAATTCAGGCAAAATTCATGAAATTAGTTAAGTGGCGAATACGACTGTGTTCCCCCGCATTAGAAACAAGTTCGATGGGAGGAAAATGATCCTTAGGACTTCCTCTTTCATAATCAGAAGTAAAAAAGTTGGGTATTGGTCTCCATCGGTAACCAGATAGCAACGCGTAAAAAAATATCCAGAATTTTTTTTTTTCTCTTGACGTCGACCCCATTGTATATGCCACACCTATGATTTACCTGGTGTGGCGATTGTGTTTTGAGGGTGGTGATGCATGCCCGTGCACGCCTGTGAGCGAGACGACTGGCGGGAAACGGCAAGATCCTCTGGACAACAGTCGCACGGCACCGTGCGCCTGGGACGCGGGCAACCGATTCGGCACGGCACCACTTACCGCCCGGCAGATAGGCAACCTCTTTGGTCTTCCGGGGCCGCCAGACAAAGGGGCAAGGGGAGGGTGGTTTAAACGTCCTGGATTAGAGGTTAAATCTTTAACATGCAGATTCTTGGGTACAGAGTGAACGCCGCCGCCGGTTCCGTGTGGTAGGCAACAGGCAACCCAACGTGCATCCTATTACACCATGTCACCGTGGGGTTCTGTTATAGTAGCTAGAGTATTCTAATCACAATATAAATTATAAATGAATTGATTAGGCTGTTGTTACAGAAAATGTTCACAGAAAAAAGGCCATACAGGCTACTAGTGAGGGCCAGAGTAGTTATTCTGGGCTTTGGCCTAACCTAAAATTAACCTATTCGTAACACGAAATGTGATGGAGAGGAGAAAAGGGAACTTACCGTGATATCCAGTCGCTCAGAGGCGAAGGATGTAGCTAATAATGATAAAACTACCGTGAAATTTGTCCAGATATAAATGGTTTGACATGGAGGTGAACGCCAGTTTGTCATCACCCGGGCACCGAGGCATCGAACGATTCCGGCTGTACTATGGCAAATTTATGTTCCCTGACCTATAATGAACCTAAATCAGCATCGGCGTCCTGTTTCAGTGTGTAGTTGCTTCACAGTGACAATTTGAAAAAAATATGTGTTTCATCGTCGTTGGATGGACGCTATTTTCGCTGCCTTTTGAAAGGCCCTCCTTCGAAGCCCGATAGGTGGCGTTGTGGTCGTCGCTCGGGCATCCGCGTCGTTTGAGGAAACAAAGGAAGGTTGGGGGAAGGCCTGCCGCAAAATTCAAATCGATTGGATCGCTAACGGAACTAAAGCGGCCCGTCGAAAAATTTGGCCCACAATTGATTCGTGACCCACAATTGATTTTTTTACCTTAGGTTCAGCTTGCTAAAGTCACCGCAAATTTAATCAATTATGTTTACCTTAATTGCTCAGATGCAGTCCACAACCGGAACCAGAACTTCTTTCACACATTCGTACCTTGATTTCTCAGATGCGGTCCACATAACCGGGACCAGCAAGGGAAGCGTTGTACTTCTTTCACACATCCGAACCTTGATTGCTCAGATGCAGTCCATTACCGGAACTAGGAAGGGAATCTATTACTTCTTTCGCACATTCGAACCTCGATTGCTCATATGCAGTCCACATCCGGAACCAAAAAGGGAAGCGTTTTGCTTCGGGTCAGAACTGTCGGAATACCCTCTGCGAAAGGCGGTACTGACCTGCGTAAACTCTTTGAATTTAAAACTAACGGGGATGGTACTCCTGGCAGAGTGTGGACTTTTAGTATGAACACACTATGGTGAACAATGCGTAGTCGACACCGCACTTAGAGTCCCTAAAAATCTTGTTTCCTCTCTAATTCGCCGGCAGGAAGGCGTGAAGCCAAGAGGAATAACAGAATTGCCGAGTATTTCGCTCTAACTAACTGATCCAAGATCTATCTGATCACACTGTGCAAAAAAACCACAGTGAATCCTGGCAATTTTTTTGCCATGATTTACTGTAGTTCAGAATACAGGATTTACTGTACCTGGCTGCAGGATCTACTGTACCTTGTACAGTATTTTCCGTACTCCACTCCTGTTGCACAGTAAATCCTGTACAAAGTACAGTAGATCCTGTAAAAAAGTACAGTAAATCCTGTACTCTGAACTACAGTGACAGCTGTATTAATAGTTACAGGATTTACTGTAGTTTTTTCTTACAGTGCACAGAGGTGCATTTCCTTATTGTTCTCCACGAAGGCTCTGTTCGAGTACGTCTGTTCGGAAAACTAAAATAATAGAGTAAGAAAGTTTCAGAGCTGGCAGTGATGTTAAGCTTTCGCTGCAGAGGAAGTAATACTGCGAGCGCGATGCGAGATTGCTTCATAATGGAAGCACAATATGTTTTACTTCTCATCATTATATACAACTCTTTTCGTTTTTAACCATGCTCAGGAAGAAGAGTTGGTTTAAGTCTGGGACAGGTTTTTAATTGAAGGATATTCCTCCGAACCTTGATTTCTAGATGAGACCTTATTTCTAGGCTTGTTCTAATTTCTACCACAACGTTGAATTAAGCTGTCAGGGAATTGCTGTCACTGCACAGAAAATCACAGCACAGAAAAGTCAAAAGACGAAAGTCACAGGAAAGAAATTTTTGCCGTGCGAGTATTCTGTGCTGTGAGTTTCTGAGCAACGAATATTCTGTGCAATGATTTTCTGTGCTGCGATGAATCTGTGCAACGACTTTCGCTCGTGCGAGGATTGTGTGCTACGACTTTCTGTCCTGCGAAGATTCTGTGCTACAACTTTCTGTCCTGCGAAGATTCTGAGCGATAACTTTCGGTCCTGCGAGGATTCTATGCAGCGACTTTCTGTGCTGTGAGGATTCTGAGCAATGACTTTCGGTTCTGTGAGGATTCTGTGCAACAACCATTCGGTTCCTCGAGGATTCTGTGCAACAACGATTCTGTCCTGCGAAGATTCTGAGCAACGACTTTCGGTCCAGCGAGCGTTCTGTGCAATGATTTTCGGTCCTGCTAGGATTCTGTGCTGTGATTTTCTGAGCAACGAATATTCTGTGCAATGATTTTCTGTGCTGCGAGGATTCTGTGCAACGACTTTCGGTCCTGCGAGTATTCTGAGCAATGACTTTCTTTCCTGCGAGGATTCTTTCGTATGAGTTTCGGAGCAATGAACAAATCCAGCGAGGTTTCTTTTCAGTAAGGGTTCTGTCCTGCGAGGATTCTGAGCAATGATTCTGTCCTGTGATTTTCTGTTCATCAAGGTCCCACGACCATATGCGCATATCTGTTTTTATTCCCCCACAAATCCGCATATCTGCAGTTGAGTCCCCGCAAACCCGTATACCTGCAGGAGCGTCCCATTAAAACCGCACATCTGCACTCCCTCCACTGTGGTTTCTTGGCACAGCGCGGTTATAGGAGCCATAATACCCTAAGTACGCTCAAAACCAGTGTCGTTAGCCCGGCAATTGGGTGAGCGTGTCCCGGAACAAAATGGTCGGGGGTTTGCCCGCTCCAGATACAGATCATGGTCAAACATCCGAAGTGAACGAGACTGAACGAGCGCACACCTGAGGTTTCGACCGTCCGCGCTGATGGGCAGAGAAGCCCGCAGCATGATGCCGCGGTACATGGCAAGTCGGGTGAGCCGCTTGACAACCTTTGCCTAAAGTAGCCCCATCGGCCTCATCAAATCAATATTTCTATTGGGTAGGTCAACTGAGAGGTAGGTTAACTGAAACGACTAAAAATAGGATTTTTGAATATTTCTATTCTATCGATTTATACAATATTTCTATCAATAGTTCTAGAATAAAAATATGGCCAGGTCAACTGATATACACTCCAAGCCCACCATCAAATTTGTTTGCCTTAAAAAAAATCTTCTAGAAGAACAGTCAGACTACCAGTTTTAACACTCAACTCCCATTCGTTCTTGAGTAACAAAGGTTTACGCAATAACTAATTCTTTTGCGTAATCATGCATTACTCAAGAACAAATGGGAGTTCAGGCTTTCAACTGCTGGTCGAAGTTCTTCTATTAGTGAGCTAATTTTACACGTGTTGTTAAACCCTCTGTGGCCAATAATTTTTTAAAAAATGTTGCACTAATTTATATTGAGATTAAAGACAACTTCGACTCATCTTTTTATGCCACCGTTATTTTGACGCAAAAGGGAATATGTCAAGTTACCTTATTTTCCATCCTTCCCTGCTTATGAAACTTTGTAAGATATCAACCGGGCTTTAAATCAGATGATGCTTAACATATTTAGGAGCAGGCTTCGGTTCCTGTTGAAAACGTTGTGTTGGTATAGATCAATGGCTCTGACTCGCGTGACCTAGGCCCACTAGTACTCATCTCGATCTCGAACACGGTCACAGTCTTTGCACTTCACGGTGCACCCCGGCAGCACGCTGCGCGCTGCAGCCACCTGGGCACGGCATGCAGCGTCATTGTCAATGCCATGGTACCTAAACAACACGAGCCCCGAGAGGCGCAGGCCGCACTGGCCCAGCAAGGCGTCCAGGTCACTGCATTGTAAGTCCCACTCCCCGCCAAGAAAAGCGCCCACATGCAGCCACAGCACGTCCAGCGAGGCCGCGTGCGCCTGCAGCAGGGACACGGTGGTGGCGCGAGGGAGTCCCGTCAATCGCAGCCACTGCAGGCTGCTGGGCTGCGGCAGCGCGGGAAGCAGGGGTGGCTGGGCGTGCATGCCTTGGCAATTAGAAAACAAGACCATCCGTCGTAGTCGCGGCATGTGGTGCACCACCACAAGGTGCTCCTCGCGGGGGTTGAACACATGCAGCTCCTCCAGCGTCGGGGCGGCACTGCGCAGGACGTCCAGGGCGGCCGGATCGGTGTTGCAGTACACCGGCATTGTCAGGCGCACCTGCAGACACAGCACAGCGTGAGGCACTCAGAGCGCACCGAGATAGGGAGTAGGGCTAGCAGGTTGACAGGTAAATTTTCCGGTTAATTTCACCAGGGGGTGGCAACAGCCTAGGGAGAGCGTGAAGCGATGCTCGCGCCATCAGTGCAGAGGTTACGGCCTTTTCTTCGATTGTAAGAACTAGGCCGTTGTTGGCAAAACGCTTTGCACAGATCGAAAGAGCATGAAATTTAGGGTGCATTAGGCTAATTTCTCTTCTCAAAACTCCCACCTTACCTAAAAATAAATTGAAGTGAAAACACCAAAAAAACACGAGAAATCATAAAATGTAGAAAAAACCTCGTCCGCGCCATGTTGATGTTAAGGTTTTCGCCCGTGTGTTAGGTTGAATTGGAAGTATCGGACAGGCTACTAGGCCTAATGCACCCTAAATTTTATCCTCTTTTGATCTGTGCAAAGCGTTTTGCAAACAACGGCCTAGATTTCACAATCGAAGAAAAGGCCGTAACCCCTGCACCTCGCTCGAGCATGGCTTCACGCACTCCCTAGGCCGTTGCCACCCCCTGATTGCACTAACCGGTTTTTCGGTTAAATATTTTTGCATTATCCGGTTAAGGGTGTGACCGGTTAATACGAATTAACCGTTTCCTGAATAACCGGTTGTCCGGTTAATCGTTTACTCCGGTTGACAGGTGGGCAGCCGTCGCCATCGATCGCAGAAGTACCGTCGTCCTCAACTGAATCTGAGAGGCTTTTCAGCCAGGGCAGGGTGGCCTAGTTGTGAACCCTTTGCGAACCTCTCTAACAGGGGAGCGGGAGCATGCTGAGCAGTTCATTTTCTTGTCTAGATACCAAGAGTTCGTCCCAAAACCGTGGATTTTGTTGCCTGATCTATCAGCATCAGCCATAATAGGGTACTCCGCTCTCCCCGCAGAGCGGAAGCTGAAGAACAAAAATCCTTCCATTCCGGAAGTCGCTCAGCGGCGGCTGAGAGCCGGTATGAGATATGTATGGTGCGTTTCAGAGTGCGGTGATGGCGGCGCTGCACTCTGAAACGCGCCATATATTTCTCATACCGGCTCTCAGCCGCCGCTGAGCGACTTCCGGCATGGAAGGATTTTTGTTCTTCGGCTTCCGCTCTGTGGGGAGAGCGGAGTACCCTATTGCAGTGTTTTCTAAAAGTATATTCATTTACTTTTAATTTTATCTGAAAAATAACCGGTTATTTCAAAATAGCAGGTTACTTTCGAATAACCGGTTAATTAAAAATAACCGATAACCGGTGGGAAACCGGTTTATTTCAATAAGCGACAACCGGTTAATCCAGTAACCGCCCAGCCCTGTAGGGAAGCACTGGCTGTGTACACTCACCCCATACTGCCGCACGCGGCCCAGCGTCTCCGCCCTCACGTTTGGATCAGCAGAGTTGAGACCCCTCAAGGAGAGCTCCCCGATGCGCTGCCCGGCTGGTTGCTGTTCTGCAGGGGCCGCCTCCTGCTGGACTTCGCTGGGCTCCTGACAACGGAAACACGATTACTGACCTATTCTTTCCCAAAGCAACCAGGCCCGAAACCTTCATGTCTCAGATCCTGCTCTCGATTTTTTTTCTGACATGGTCTAGTGGCTACACGAATGTTCCATTCGTCCATAACAAGTCGATGTATCGTAAAACCTAAAAGCCGACATTCATGTAAATTTCAAAAGTCGATCACTCAGGACCATGATGGTGTTTCCTGGCTGAGCGATAGCAAAGCCAGTTACTCCAGTGGGGTCAAAAAACTTTTTCTGTCTGTCTGCGTGTGTGTCTGTCCGCACTACTACTCCTGAACGGCTAGGCCGATCCGGCTGAGATTTTGCAGGGTTATTAGGTATGTCCTTGGCTCACCACAGGGGTAAAATTCAGAGGGTTTTACACGACCTGCAAAAAGGTAGCATAGACTTTTTACAATATTTTTTGTTGGTTTTGGAACTGAAGCAAAATGAATTAGTTCAATTATAAAATTGTTGCATTTAAAATCTCGTCTGTTCAAAAAAGTAATTAACTTATTGCAAAAATCCAATGCTATCTTATTGAAATCGTCCCCTCCTAAGAAAACCATCCTTACTCGCCCGGGCGCTAGGAGACCATCCTAACTGACCGGGGCGCTAGAAAACTATCCTAACTCGCCTGGGCGCGCTGGGAGACTATCCTAACTCCTACACAAAACCTAACAAGTTAGGATAGGGTCATTCTTTCCCATGTCACCCGAGACCCAAAAATCGATGTCTCGGATTTTGATGAAACTTGGTGGAGGTGTTCCCTGGGTAGCAAAGAGCCCTGAAATAAATTTTCAATTTTTTTGCTCGGCCCAAAATGCTTATAATACGTGTTTTGTAAAAATATTAGAAACCATGGCTAAAATTCTGTTTGGGGTCTTAGGTCGACCTGCCCGGTGGATTTCCCTTCTTTTCGTCATAATGAAAAAGAAAGTTACCGGGAGCCATTTTGCAAGTCACTTACTTCGGGAGATATGGACCAAAAAATTCGTTTTTCGCGAATACCCAAAAAATGCATCCGAATTTTTCGATGAAAATTTTTTCAAAGGAAGGTCTTATAGTGGTCTACTACCCTGAATTTTATTGGATTTTGCCACTGGGAAACAGCGAAGATAAAAAATAAAAGGTGTGTTTTTTAGCACTTTTTGGCCCACGGAATCGCCATTTTGAGTCCGACTCAAATTTCTATGGAAGACTTTTTTTCGTCTTGTCGAGACGAATCGATTGATATATGACGAAGTCAAATCGGAGTACTTTGAAAAATTGACTGTTTCATCGTATAATTTTTAACAAATCAGGGTTAGTAAATAGGACGACTTTTTCAAAGTACTCCGATTTGACTTCGCCATATATCAATCGATTCGTCTCGACAAGACGAAAAAAAGTCTTCCATAGAAATTTGAGTCGGACTCAAAATGGCGATTCCGTGGGCCAAAAAGTGCTAAAAAACACACCTTTTATTTTTTATCTTCGCTGTTTCCCAGTGGCAAAATCCAATAAAATTCAGGGTAGTAGACCACTATAAGACCTTCCTTTGAAAAAATTTTCATCGAAAAATTCGGATGCATTTTTTGGGTATTCGCGAAAAACGAATTTTTTGGTCCATATCTCCCGAAGTAAGTGACTTGCAAAGTGGCTCCCGGTAACTTTCTTTTTCAGTATGACGAAAAGAAGGGAAATCCACCGGGCAGGTCGACCTAAGACCCCAAACAGAATTTTAGTCATGGTTTCAAATATTTTTACAAAACACGTATTATAAGCATTTTGGGCCGAGCAAAAAAATTGAAAATTTATTTCAGGGCACTTTGCTACCCAGGGAACACCTCCACCAAGTTTCATCAAAATCCGAGACATCGATTTTGGGGTCTCGGGTGACTTGGGAAAGAATGACCCGATAGTCTCCTGGTGCCCGGTCGAGTTACGATAGTTTTCTAGCGCCCCGGCGAGTTAGGATGGTCTCCTGGTGCCCGGGTGAGTAAGAATGGTTTTCTTAGGAGGGGTCGATATGTCCCTTAGGATTGATTTGCCAGGGGCTGGAGACTAGATACTATATTGGTATTCGTAAGGAGACTTTGGGAGAAACGACTAAATCTGTAACATAAGCCTCAATTACTCTAAAACTATTAGGAGTTGGGGGTCCTAACTTTGGATTGAAGTTCATCTCACAGTGAGCAACTTAAGCCTTAAAAACAAAACTGATGCCACAAATATTATAGAAAGTAAAATTTTCACTTAACAGTAACCTTAAATTTGTTGCTCTGGTACATGTTCTGCGTGAGTCAAGTGTTGAAGCGACCCTTTCGACATGCACAAAAAGAAAGTGACACGTGACTTGCGAGCAGGGACGGAACGCGACGTTCAACGCTTGCGCAATTGTAGGACGTTTTGTGACAATGAAGAAGGTAATGTGTCTGGCCACGGAAGGCCGAAGCGAATCGGCTGGTCCCGGGCCCGGACGAGGCTGGATTCCGCCGGATTTACGTTCAAACGAATGTGACATGGTATTCAAACGAACGTGACACGATTCACGTTAAAACGAACGTGACTTCACATTCCCGAATTCCCAGTGCGGGCTTGCATCACCACTCACAAAACACATTCTCCACACCAGGTGAACCATAGGTATGGCATATACACTAAAGTCGAGGTCAATTGAAAAAAAAAAAAGATTCTGGATATTTTTACGCGTTGCTATCTGGTTACCGATGGAGACCAATACCCACCTTTTTTTACTTCTGATTATGAAAGAGGAAGTCCTAAGGATCATTTTCCACCCATCGAACTTGTTTCTAGTGCGGGGGAACACAGTCGTATTCGCCACTTAACTAATTTCATGAATTTTGCCTAAATTTGCACCTTTTTGCAGGTTTGACTGCTTCCTCGACCCCCAATCGACAAACCGCGCATACCATCGTGTTCAGCGGAAAATTATCTACAAGTTTCATAACCTATGCTTCCCCATGAAGCGTTTTTTTCGTCCACCAGAGACTTTTAACAATGTTGCAGAAAAACTTTATTTAAGGGGGGACCCTAATGAAAAAATAGCCAAAATTGACAAAAATAATGATTTCAATGTTTTAAGCTGAAAATGTGCATAAAAAGGTTTCAGATTCATGGGATTCAACTTGGAAGTTAAGTGGCTGATTTCTTAATCATTTGGAAAGAAATCATTTACAGGTCAGTTGTGTCATTAGCTTATTAGCTTCACCTTACTGCCATTTTTAAGCGACAATTTTTTTTTGTCGTAGAATGTCTTCCTTGCGTCCCTGGCTCAGACATACATGAGTCGTCTTGCTTGGAATTTATTCTTTGATGACTTGTCGACAAATTGTATTGAGGATTTCTCAATACGAAGCCTACTTTTGTGTAAAACCAGAAAAAAGTTCGAAAAAAGGCAAAAAATGCACTTTTTAAAACGACAAAAATTTAAAAATTTCTGACGTGAAGCAAAAGCTGAATTTGAAAATTTCCTTAATACAATCTGTAGTGCACATCTTTTGCATCACCCCAAAAAAATTTTCAAGTCTTTGCATCCTATTGGAAGACGCAAGAAGATTTTTTGGTAACGCTCTAAAAGAAACTAAAAAGTGACTTTTCTCAGTAACAAATAAATATTTTGGGTTAAATTTCATTTTGAGAACTCACCATACTAGGTCTAATGAATGGCCAAAGTTTCAAATTTGGGGAATTTTTTGGAAGCCTACTTACAAGTTTCACTAGGGCCCCCCTGAACGAAAAATACAATTTTGAGCATACGGATAGCGCTTGAACGGTATACGTACACAATATAAGTTATATCTTAAAAACATGCTTATAGTGGTTCCTTCCAGGGAAAACCGTCAGAACTCGAAGTTTGCACTGCGGGGTGGGTGCCATATGACATCTCCCAAACCTCTAAAAAATGTTTTTTTCTCAATTCAGACGCATTTTTCGGCACTTTCCCGCAATGCTATCGTCAAACCGACGCCAGATTCGGATTCCTCACACATTTCAAAATAAAGGACCGACATTAGACTCAGAGATAAGTGCCCATGGGACCCAGCGAGATGAAATTTTTAAAATCATGCAATTTGGCAAAAATGGTACAAGGAAAGTTCAGAGAAAAATTAAAGTGGTCAGTGCGCGGAAACGAGTGGGGCTAGGGAGCTAAAACTTTGTGGGTTTACTCACCCCTATGAGGGCAACATTTGGTGCAAATTTGGACCGGATCCGAGATGGTGAAATGCAGGTCGTGTAAAACCCTCTGAATTTTACCACAGGCAAAAATTCAGCTTTCTATATCAATCCATCCAGTCATCCAAACACAAAATCACTAAAACAGCGGCACAAAAATATATAGCTTTTTGGTAACCTAACATTTAAATATAAAAAGATAAAAAATATTTAAAAATATTTTCATCGTTCCTGGGGTTTCTAGCGTGCTGGTGACGGAAATGGAATCCATTTTGACCCCCGACCAAGGTTCAAACCCCGTTGGTGTAAGTTTCGATTAAAATTTTCATCCCGAGGTTGACACTGACTTACGTTCTCCAGGGTACTGACCCCAAATCGGACTTCCATTTTGACCTGCGTATCCGCTGACTTCACATTTTAAAGGAGGGTCTGGGGGGTGGGGCCCCCCAGCATGAAACAATAAAACGAATGCTGTCTCGACATGCGAACACCTCGATTTCCAAGCTGATGGTTGGCACAGAAGCCTGCCGAAGGCAGGCTAGCGCCGCAGGCCAAAGTAGGTGTAAACGCCAGGCGTGGATTGTCGTAACTGGCGCAGCATCGCGAAGCCTGTTACGTCAATCCACGCCTGGCGTTTACTCCTACCTTGTCACATATTTCAGGTAACATTTTCAGGATAATTTGCACCGAGGCATGGTGTAAATGGAGAATGAAAGTTAATGTTGTGAAACTCTTCTTCATCTGGCAATACCACGTTTCGATTTGTTGAAACGGTTGGTACGTCACTTATTGCCAATGCAATGAATCATTTTAAGTCCCTCTACCCTAACCTCACTTCCTACTCCGAACGTAGCGCCTGTTTCGCGCGAGCGAAGCCTGCTCACAACTCATGCAACCACTATTTGAGTTCAAATGAAACTGTAACGTGTTAACAATGACAATTAATAACCTCAATTCCTTGACACCTGCTTCTACAGTTGTACATTGATGAACCATGTTTAAGAACGAGTCTGCATTCCTTAATATCAAATAATGTTGATATTATACTGTTTGTTTTCTTTTCTTGTTTCTTGGCAGGGGTTCTGGTGGGTTTATCAGAAATTCCCCGCTAATTCAAATTTTGGCTGTTGTTAATAGTGCAACGAAGGTGTACAGAAAGAAAAACGCCTACCTTGTGGTGAACGAAGTCGTTCAAATTCGAACATAGCTCTGTTCGGACCAAAATGCTGACGTCGCTTGGTCCAAAATTTGAATTTTCAGGTGCCTTGTTTAAAACTTAACCTAGTTTTGAGTTAACTACGTATTTGGTTAACTGTAGATGGTTAAGGAATTAAACGGAAATAGTAGTTATTTGTTCCCCTCATACTGGCCACGTGGCTACCGGATTAGGCCGGTCGTTATCCCTCCGTGGCGAACGTGTGTTATTTTGACCAAAAAATTTTGGCCAAAAAAATCTCAACTTAACGGAACCGACTATATAAACCAAAAAACCAACCAAAGAAACCATTCATCGTTGCATAAATTCTAGGACCCCTTAAAAATGAGTCAGGACCGCCTTGGGCAATTTATGCAAGCAGCAGAAAAGCGCTGCAGGGCTGCCAACATTCACTTATGCGAAAATCGCCTTTTGGTCGTCTTGCAGCTGTCTTGACCACTCTTGGTGACTTGCATAAACCCTGCAACCCCTATAAAAGGTCTCAGGACCGCCTTGGGCAATTTATGCAAGCATCAGAACATCGCTGCAGGGCTGCCAACATTCACTTATGCGAAAATCGCCATTTGGTCGCCTTCCAGCTGTCTTGACCACTGTGTGTGACTTGCATAAACTCTGCAACCCCTAAAAAAGGACTCAGGACCGCCTTGAGCAATTTATGCAAGCATCAGAACAGCGCTGCAGGGCTGCCAACATTCACTTATGCGAAAATCACCATTTGGTCGCCTTCCAGCTGTCTTGACCACTCTTGGTGACTTGCATAAACTCTGCAACGCCTCGAAAGGGACTAAGGACCGCCTTGGGCATTTTATGCAAGCACCAGAACGGCGCTGCAGGGCTGCCAACATTTACTTATGCGAAAATCGCCTTTTGGTCGTCTTGCAGCTGTCTTGACCACTGTGTGTGACTTGCAAAAACTCTGCAACCCCTAAGAAAGGACTCAGGACCGCCTTGGGCAATTTATGCAAGCACCAGAACAGCGCTGCAGGGCTGCCAACATTCACTTATGCGAAAATCGTCTTTTGGTCGTCTGGCAGCTGTCTTGACCACTCTTGGTGACTTGCATAAATTGTGGAACCGCTTAAAAGTGAGTCATGACCGCCTCGAGCAATTAATGCAGGCGCCAGAACAGCGCTGCATGGCTGCCAACATTCACTTATGCCAAAATAACCTTTTGGTCGTCTTGCAGCTGCCTTGACCACTCTTGGTGACTTGCATAAGTTGTGGAACCACTTGAAAGTGAGTCATGACCACCTCGGGCAATTTATACAAGCACCAAAACAGCGCTGCAGGGCTGCCAACGTGCATTTATGCAAAAAGTGCTTTTGAGGTCGTCTTGAAGCTGTCTTGACCACTCTGTGTGACTTGTACAAACTCTGCAACTCCTAGAAAGGGACTCAGGACCGCCTTCGGCAATTTATGCAAGCACCAGAACAGCGCTGCAGGTCTGCCAACATTCACTTATGCGAAAATCACCTTTTGGTCGTCTTGCAGCTGTCTTGACCACTCTTGTCGTGATTTGCATAAACTCTGCAACCCCCAGAAAGAGACTCAGGACCGCCTCGGGCAATTTATGCAAGAGTGGTCAAGACAGCTGCAAGACGACCAAAAGGTAATTTTCGCATAAGTGGATGTCGGCAGCCCTGCAGCGCTGTTCTGGCGCTTGCATAAATTGCCCGAGGCGGTCATGACCCCTTTTTCAAGTGGTTCCATAATTTATGCAAGTCACCAAGAGTGGTCAAGACAGCTGCAAGACGACCAAAAGACGATTTTCGCATAAGTGAATGTTGGCAGCCCTGCAGCGCTGTCCTGGTGCTTGCATAAGTTGCCCAACGTGGTCCTGAGTCCCTTTTAAGGAGTTCTAGAATTTATGCAGGTCACACAAAGCGGTCAAGACAGCTGCAAGACGACCAAAAATGCACTTTTCGCAAAAATGCATGTTGTCAGCCCTGCAGCCCTGTTCTGGCTTTTACATAATATGCCCGAGGCGGTCACGACTCACTTTCAAGTGGTCCCACAATTTATGCAAGTCACCAAGAGTAGTCAAGACAGCTGCAAGACGACCAAAAGGTGATTTTCGCATAATTGAATGTTGGCAGCCCTGCAGCGCTGTTCTGGCGCTTGCATAAATTGCCCAAGGTGGTCCTGAGTCCCTTCTAAGGGGTTCCAGAGTTTATGCAAGTCACGAAGAGTGGTCAGGACAGCTGCAAGACGACCAAAACGGCACTTTTCGCATAAGTGAATGTTTGCAGCCCTGCAGCGCTGTTCTGGCACTTACATAAATTGCCCGAGGCGGTCATGACTCACTTTCAAGTGGTTCCACAATTTATGCAAGTCACTAAGAGTGGTCAAGACAGCTGCAAGACGACCAAAAGACGATTTTCGCATAAGTGAATGTTGGCAGCCCTGCAGCGTTGTTCTGGTGCTTGCATAAATTGCTCAAGGTGGCCCTGAGTCTCTTTCTAGTGGTTCCAGAGTTTATGCAAGTCACCATTAGTGGTGAAGACAGCTGCAAGACGACCAAAACAGCACTTTTCGCATCAGTGAATGTTGGCAGCCTTGCAGCGCTCTTCTCATGCTTGCATAAATTGCCTAAGGTTGTCCTGACTTAATTTGAAGGGGTCGTAGAATTTATGCAACGATGAATGTTTTTTTTAAATTTTAGGTTTTTATAGTCGGTTTTGCTAAGCTGAGATTTTTTTGGCCAAAATTTTTTGGCCAAAATAACACACGTCCCTGACGTGGGGCGGGAGAGCTCCTCCCTAGTTGTCTTCGGCTCCTCCTGTGTTTGATACATACTAGTGAGGTCCGAATAGACCTTTTTTCCACGGCTTCCGCGCACGACGTGGCAACGCTGTAACCTCGCAGCTGCAGCAGAAGCGAGCGGCAGGCGCGGTGTGTGTATTTCAGTTCTTTACTTATTTTGAAGTTATTGATTCGAAAAATATCATTCGCAAGATCGTGTGGGAAGGTTCTAAGAACGTTTCTGCGTAACTGTCACGCCGGTTGCAGGCGACATGTGAGTGAGAGATCATGTAAACGTGGGTCGACATTGGCAAACGAAGCCGGGCATGGCCTGGGCCGTACTCCGACCTCTTTTACATGTCCTATCTCCCTAATTACACCAACAATCAGAGTGACAGTTGCACAATAACATCTATAGAACCTCCCTACACGATATTACGAAGCGTATGTTTCGAGTCAATTCGTTGAAATACGCACACCGCGCCTATACACTACAAACCTAACTGTCTACTTAGCATGAACTTACAAATGCATGCTTGCAAGTACACACTTACAAACGCATGCTTCACTAAGCACGCACTTACAAACGCATGCTTGGCCAAGCACGCACTTACAAATGCATGCTTGGCAAGTACACACTTACAAATGCATGCGTAGCATGGAGTTATACGGCGCCAAGCATGCAGTTGTAAGTCTGTACTTGCCAAGCATGCGTTTATAAGTGCGTGCTTGGCCAAGCATGCGTTTGTAAGTGTGTACTTGCAAGCATGCATTTGTAAGTGCGTGCTAAGTAGACAGTTAGGTTTGCAGTGTAGCTTGTTTCTGCTGGAGCTGCGAGGCTACAGCGTTGCCAAGTCGTGCGCGACAGCCGTGGAAAAAAGGTCTATGTAAAGGTTTCGTCTTCAGAGACCGATAATGATGCAGCAGTATAGTATGTGTACCGCCGATCCCTAAGCGTTATGTCGTTTCGCGCCGCGTCCCGCGCCTCTCTTGACCAACTCGGGTCAGTTCAACCGGGCTCCGCTCGCACGGATAGGTTTTAGACTTGGTTAGCTTACCATTATTTTTGAGTCCTTAGAATACTTTGGTAACAGCGTGGTAGTCGGGTCACGGCTTTTGAGAGTACACACCCCGATAAGAGCCCTCCGTCTTCGAAGGCACGTGAACCAGCTCTTTCTGACCCAACGTCCGTCAATTGGGCCGAGAGCATTCACTCCTTGAACAACTCTGACAGTTTTGCTTGAAGTGCAGGTGGAAACATGCGGGAAGTACGATTCGTGCCAGTGTTTAGGAAATGAAGCGCCTCAGTAGGAGCTGACTCTACCGCTACCGGTAATGTTATCAACTACCTACATTATTCGCGGAGCGAGTTCGCGAGCGGCAGCGAGCGAACTCAGCGTAGCGCTACTCGCCCGCTTGACGGTCGACGTGTCTGTTCGTCACGCTACCCTCCTATCCCGGACATGACCAAGGGATGTCGATTTGGATGTCTGTTCGTCACGCTACCCCCTGTCCCGGACATGACCAAGGGGTGTCGATTTGGATGTGTGTTCGTCACGCTACCCCCTGTCCCGGACAAGACCAAGGGGTGTCGATTTGGATGTCTGTTCGTTACGCAACCCCCTGTCCCGGACATGACCAAGAAGTGTCGATTTGGATGTCTGTTCGTGACGCAACCGCTTGTCCCGGACATGACCAAGGGGTGTCGATTTGGATGTGTGTTCGTCACGCTACCCCCTGTCCCGGACATGACCAAGGGGTGTCGATTTGGATGTGTGTTCGTCACGCTACCCCCTGTCCCGGACAAGACCAAGGGGTGTCGATTTGGATGTCTGTTCGTTACGCAACCCCCTGTCCCGGACATGACCAAGAAGTGTCGATTTGGATGTCTGTTTGTCAAGCTACCCCCCTGTCCCGGGCATGTCCCGGACATGACTAAGGGGTGTCAATTTCGATGTCTGTTCGCAACGCTAGCTACACGTCTCGGACATGACCAAGAGGTGTCTATTTGGATGTCTGTTCGTGGCGCTAGCTTCAAGAAATGTGCTCGATTAAAATTGTTAGGTTAGGTTGCGTTAATGTAATGATGCTTCCTATTACTGGTAAGGTTACGGTGAGTTGTCAGGTTAAGGTACGTTCGGATAGGTAACTTTAAGTTGGGTTAGGTTAGGTTAAGTTACAACACATGTCTTAGACAAAAAATATCCTCGAGAAAAATTTCTAGTTTACGTTATGTTGTTACAATCCACCTTCCACTCCTTTCACAAAGAATGACACTTCGCACACCACTCATACCAATTAAAAATTAGATAGAACTTCGCTTTAAAGCGAGCGAACGAGCGACGCGAATGGAGACAGCACGTACACAATAGTGATATGTGCCGTTCGCCCGCGGTGCCGCTGCCCTGCAGCTGTCTAGTGTAGGAAATTTGAACCACACAGTGCGAGGAAGAATGGAAGCAGACGTCAAACAAATCGGGGAGGTTTCAACGTTTCCGTCAAATCCCCTGACAACAACTTACCATGCGCCGGACCACATCACTTCAAGACGGCCCCCGAAGCGATACGGCGCAAACGGTCTGTTCCCGGATTAGAGCCAGGTAGACGCGGCGCAAAACGCATACACCCACGCATGCAGAGCCAAGGGTGCAACCCATTTCAATGGTCCATCCCATTCCGATGGGTGCAACCCATTCCAATGGGTCAGTAAAAGTACATACCCACTCGAATGGGTGCAGCAATGCATGTTGTAGTGTTGTCTGCTATGAGCGGACTTTTGAAAATTTTGATTTTTTAAGGCGTTAAAAGGCCATTTTTTGGATTCCGATTAAAACGAAATATAACTGGTGCTCTCCGCCTAGTGACCCACAACGTGCCCTTCAAATTTCGTTTCGATATCCCTTTTGGTTTGACCTACTCGCCTACTCGTAGGATCGAAAAACGACAAAAAAATCGAACTTTGCAGCGTCGTTACGCCCAGAGTATTGGTCGCTGGTAAAAAAAATATTAGGGGACATGTTCCAGTGGCCTGTTCCCTACCGGTTACAAAATTTCAAAAAATCGAGTTTAGAGTGGTGCATGGCCTTAAATTTGAAAAACGTTGCGTGGGGCAGTGGTTGACACTGCCCAAACCTAAAATCCCTCATTCTCTTATGGACAAAAGGCAAGGAACGTGTGCCTACCTGTTGCAGGCGGCCGCTCGCAGCCAGGGCCACGAAGAGCGTCCTGAGCAGCGAGTCCTCGGAGTGCCCCTGGCCGTCGACGCGCCACCCGGCACCAAAGGCCTCGCCGTCGTCCTGCCGCAGGGACACCTTGCAGGTGGCGGGGACTCCGCGCAGCAGCAGCAGCGCGGTCAGAGCGGCGCTGTCCTGCAGTCCCTGGAGGCCGTCCTGGAGTCCCTGCAGGTCCTGTATCGCGGCCGGCATCCAATCCTGCAGGCCTCGCCGCAGAGCAGCCTTGGGTCGCCTCACGTCGTGCTCGTCCACGCACTCGGCAGAGGCGGTCCTCTGGCAGTCCATGCACCACCACGTGACACGGGGCCTGCAGCAGAGTACAGTCAGCAACTAGGGGAGAGTGGCGCACATTGGTCCATGGGGCACATTGGTCCATTTCAAGTTTCGCGGGGATAGAGCGACCGCAGCACCACCGTCCGGGGATGAAAAGAAGCTCTCAACTCCGCGATCATGTTTTAGGAAACTCCGACGAAACTTAGCGGCAGCCGGACCGATGACGAGGGACCGAAATTTGAGGTTTCCAAAATCGGGCAAAAGTAAAATGTTGCCTTCATGAAACCATCTCGTTTTGTGGCATACAGCATTATTTATTGGCCTCGCTAACAATTTTATGTGAAAGCTCATTTATTTAGCTTCAAATTGAGCCCGGTCTCGAATGGGTTGAAGCAACTATTTGTGTTTTAGAGGCATCCTAATGAATTTATACACTCGGGGCAGTTTGGACCGCTTTTTGACGGGGCACATTAGGCCAATATAATAGCACCAGTTAAAAATACAAACTTTCTTCTTTTTGCAACGTGTCGCGGTACACCGAGGTTGTGTTTTCGTATGCCAACAATCTGAGAATGATTTTTCCCTTATTAAAACTAAAATTCATCGATTTAATGCTTTCTTCATTCGTTACATAAGGTCGACCCATCTTTATATCTTCATACAAAATATGAGAAAAATCCTTATTTTTCTCACAGATTTTTATAACATTTTGAAGACCTACTACATCTTTGAGTGGTGTGCCTAACATGTGGACAGTTTATAGCAACTTTTTCCCCTTGGACCAATGTGCCCCACAGGTCGGACCAATGTGCCCGGCCCGGGGCACACTGGTCCACTTGCAGGCCTCTCGGGTTTCCTGTTTTTCTCAGCATGTATGCTCGGAAAAGTGTCGCGGCCGGTTTTCTGAGGTTGAGTAAAGACCAAACAAAGACTTGGCTAAAAAAAATTATTTTTAGCTCATCACATGCCTCGTTGGGAGCCAAACGAAAAAAACCGGACCAATGTGCCCCACTCTCCCCTACACTGAACCCCATTGAACGTGTTCCCGATTAACAGGTAGTTACCCATAGGGATAGGAAAACTATGCGTTCAGAAACGCCCGATTATGCCCTAAATTTCTAGCCAATTATGCTCTATTTATGCTGTCAAAATGGCTCAATTATGCGCCTATTATGCTTTGTTTTCGGCCAAATTATGCGTTTCTATGCTTTTCGTCCGAAAATTGGGCTTTTTGCGAAAAACAGGTTAAAAATGTTTTTTTTAAAATTTGGTCTTATTTTGAACATGAGGTGGTGGAAATTGTGACAACGACTACAGAGGCCTGGCTCCAGGCTCCACGCCCCTCCCCAATTAGTCCCGCGTCGCATTTCGACAAGGCGCTGACCACGGAGTCGCGCCAAATTCAAAACCAAGCCCCTTTCAGTGATTTTCACACAAAAAAACAACATTTAAAGATCGATTAAGCCCGCCGCGACTGAAATTTGGCTCAATTATGCCCTGATTATGCGTTTTAGGCATTATGCTGCGTTTTTTGCAAATTATGCTTTATTATGCTTTATATTTTTGGAATGGGGAGAGTAAGGGGGTACCAAAATTGTTGTTCCCGTTTATGTAACATACTTTTTAAGAAATTATGCTATTATGCGAAAGCATAATCTTCCTATCTCTAGTTACCCACCACTTATCGCGTGTCGGCGTTAGACAAGATACCACGTACACGAGAGAACACTTTCCGCCGTGCCGCTTGACTCACCTCTCCAGGTTGAAGGCTTCCAGGCACGCCACCAGCGCGAAGTTGTCTGACACCGGTTCTGTGAACGCCTGCGACAAAGATGCAAAACGAGGTACAGTGGCATGAAACGTTGACGACTGCGATAAAAATGTTTCAGCATTTGAACCGACATCTTGAACTTTTGAAAAGTGACTTTAAGGTGTTCGTCCCTGAGCCAAGTTGCGACAACGGGGAGACAAGAAACAAAATTACGAATTAATAGATGATGCATTGAAAATAATCAATTGTTTGTACTCTCACATGCAGCCTGCGTGTGCAGCGAGCAGTGTGAAGCCAGCCTCTGGCCGAAGTATTTTTCTAGTCGGGAAAAGCGACGCGCGTGGTGCGCCGCGCCGCACGTGCCTCACAATTACACAGGTGAGGTGATGAATCCACCCCGTGATCATTCCACCGGGGGGTTGACTCATCACGTGATAGAACCACTCCCCCGTGCCGTGCACGCACAGGGGAGTGGTTTCATCGCGTGATGGTTCCACTCCCCACCTGGCCGAGAGGGAGTGCAACCATCACGTGATAGATACACCCCCTACAAATGGAGGGGAGTGCAATCATCACGTGATAGATTCACCCCCGTGACTTGGGGAGTGCTTTCATCCCGTGATGAAACCACTCCCCTTGAAACGAGATCCTGGCGACATTTCACAGCAATTATCACGGCGTAACTGTGATCAGTGCCCTAGGAGACTGTGAATCCAGGCCCACTACGTCCTGCGAACACTCAAAAGTTTTGAGGACCTTTTTAAGCACAGTTACGTATGCACAAATTCGTATGTAAGCTGAGTAAAACATTATGGATCATTGTGTACATTTTATGCATCTTTGTGCATAGGCTAATATGTACACAACGATGCATAATACTGTGCATAGTATATGCATTTCTCTGTGCATGAAAAACAGTCCACAAGACAAGGCACAAGAGTTCTCCATGATGTAGGCCTGTATTCACAGTCTCGAACACTCCCAATTTCCTACTGAGAAATGCCGTGCTGTCATAATACTAAGCTTATTCTCAGTACTCTACGACACAAATCTATCATAATACAAAGAAATTTGTTTGTAATATTAAGAAACTGGTCATAAGTTACTGAGAACCCCTCACCATAGGTTACTTCCTTCGCTGTGCTGTCATAATACTAAGCTTTTTGTTCGTATTACGAAGAAAAAGCTCAGTAGGATCTTGGGAGTGAAGGGCACTTGACTAGTGCTGTCAAATTTCGTCAGGATTTCGTTTCAAGGGAAGTGGTTTTATCACGGGATGAAAGCACTCCTCAACTCACGGGGGTGAATCCATCACGTGATGATTGCACTCCCCTCTATTTGAAGGGAGTGAATCTATCACGTGATGGTTCCACTCGGTCAGGTGGGGAGTGGAACTATCACGTGATGGAACCACTCCCCTGTGCACACGGCCTGGGGGGAGTGGTTCTATCACGTGATGAATCCACCCCCGGTGGAAGGATCACGGGGTGGATTAATCACCTTACACAGGCAGCGCGGTGCCACGCCGCCGCTTATCGCGGGGTGTTGAGTTACGCCTCTCGTGTGACCGTGTGCTGGTTCGTCGTCAGCCCGCCGTCTGTAGGGTTACAACCGCCCCAGTACCGTCAGCGCCTGTGGTTATACGGCACTGCTGCTTGTCGTCCCAAACTTTCCGCCACAGTACCATTCGCCAATTTCGGGAGCGTTGAGTAGGCATTGAGTATTTAAGTGAGTTCGCCATCATGCGTATTCTGCATCTTTGCGTCATAAAAAATACAATAACATACACAAGGACGTCGTAAATGTTTTATCAACACAATAAGTGATAGTTCAGAGGTGTTCCATGCATATAACATAAAAAGGTTCCAAGTGTTTACTCTCGCAAAAATGTACTCGTAGATTTTCATTGCAGTAAAAATTATTACATTAAAATTTACATTCTCATTAGTATCATCAGTTTATACGTTAGCGTTAACGTTTTTTAGGTAGTCCGGACAGACAGGGACGCAGACAAAATTTTTCAACCCCACTCGAGTAACTGGCTTTGCTATCGCTCAGCCAAAAATGTCCCTTGCAGATTAGTTTATACTGCAAAATTTGGTAATTTACTGTCACAAGTGTGACAGAATACTTAAACCTTGTCAGGAGTTTTTAAAACCATCAACATCGATTGGGATTCCTAGCTTTGGTTGTAAATTATGATGGACGAAGGTAAAAGAGGGTATATCCTCGGTAATATGTGGTGTTCCAGGTTAAGCAGGTACATACAAGTTATTTTTCTTTTGGGGTTCGGCCCTCTGGCCGCAATTAATACACATCTGCACTGGCTGGTCATTCTACAGCAGGTTACAGTCGACTTCCGTTAGCTGGCACGCCTTGACCACTCGATAGTTGGCACGGAGTCATCCCCACCACCTCGGCTCGGGCAGCGCGGCCAGGCTCCGCCGCCGGGCCGAGGGTCTGGCCGGCCGGCGAGGGATTACCGGCGGCTTAATCCCCTCGCTTGTCGTGTATTCCAGTAGAAATATTAAAACTTTTTCTGTTCATTTTCCTAACGATCTTTTAAAATAAATGCATAAATGCATAGGGATTAAGCCGCCGGTAATCCCTCGGCCCGGCGGAGCCTGGCCTACCTGCCCGGGCCTTTCGTTAGCTGTCCAACGCGCCTCCCGGTTGCCCTGCCAGCTAACGGAAGTCGACTGTACTAACTGGAGTCACAACTTTTCAAAAATTAAAAGAGGTCCAAATTTTTTCACATAAAAGTCATTTTAAAGCTCTGAGCATTAGCAGTAACCGATTGCCGTCAGTAGTTGTATTTCACTGACAAAAAGGCATAAATTTTATGCCCTCCGGGACGTAAAAGCCTTATACGCCCTTTTGTAGAATTAACGGGAAATGCATAAATTTAAAGCCTAAATCTCTTTGTAGCTTGTAGGCCTTTTCGAAGGGTTATCATATATGCTAAAAAATAATAAAGGGTGTTAGGTTTACGTCCCTTAGCCTAAGGGGCACAAAATTAATGCCTTTGTGTTTACAGTGTTCAAGGGTACTCTACCAAAGAAATTATTAAGAAGCTTGGATAGGATTCGCTTATAAGAGAGTTACTGCAAGTGTCAGTTTTGCACAAAAACCTAAATTTTTAAATTTCACTTCACGGCGAACAATCCGTAAGGCTAGATTCGCACAACTCCGTGCTCAAAAAAACAACAAAGTAACTTAGAAGGCGAATGCAGTGGTTACCTTTCGGCACGTCGGGCATCGCATGTCGTTGAGGCGCGCCAGGCAGGATCGGCACAAGGAATGCAGGCACGGCAGCGCTTTGGGCCGCACGTCCTGCAGGTCCCACGGACGGAAGCACACGGGGCAGTCCATGGCGGTCCGAACGCGATCCTGCAAATACGAGGGAGGCAGATTAGACGCATTCGCGGACTGCCACACAATGCTGCAGAAAAGTCAAGTAAGGAAACGAGGACCGAAGATTCAGTGGATTTAGACTGGAGACACAACGGGTTGGCGTGTATGAGACCCTTGATATCAGACCAAAATTGAGGTTTTCTCACTTTTTTCAGCACCATGGTGCTGTTCCCGCGTTATTCCCGCGTCGTACTTAAATTTTTTATCTCTGTGTATGTTAGTTTGGTCCTTTATCTATAAAATCTAAGCATCGGATTGGTAAAAATCGATTGCCAACATCAAAATCCCCTCTAATAGAAAAAATTCCAATGCTTATCGCATTGCATGGTGTTCTCATTTTGATAATTTGAAAATAAAATTCACAGGATTCTAATTAGAAGAATTAATTAGTTCAAATTCAAAATCTCAGCTGAGAGCGTGGGAATGTAGTAGAATGTAGAGAGCGTGCAATGTCGTCAACTGAGGTGGTGAGGGTAAAGAGGGGTAAAATTTGTTATTTGAGGTTGGTAACAATATGCCCGGCGGCTGCGCTTGTGAAGAAATGCCGAGGCGAAGAGACGAAACGATGGAGTAGTCCCGCATTAAAACAGCCCCTACATTGTTGTTGAAGGTAGGACGTTTGGCTTGTTTTGACAAAGCGGCTCACTTTCAACTGAACTGGGTTTGGCCAGAAGTGGCTTGTATTGGTCGATTCGAATTCTGCGCGTGCGCAGCTTGAACTTTTTGAGTTTCCCGCCGTCTCTCTTTCTTTCCATTGGGCAGTTAATTTTGACGGGTAAAAAGGTGTCGTTACCATCGCAATTGGTGTTTATGTTTTAGTTATTTGTGAAGAACACAGACAATTTATTGCTATTTTGATGATTCAATCAGTCTTGTTTTGAGAAATGGCCCATTTTTATTTGAACTATTTTTTGATAGCACTTACGGATCACGGTCTTCCATTGTTGCCAATATATGTT
The DNA here is from genome assembly GCA_030522485.1 of Stenchaetothrips biformis. Classification (NCBI taxonomy): domain Eukaryota; kingdom Metazoa; phylum Arthropoda; class Insecta; order Thysanoptera; family Thripidae; genus Stenchaetothrips; species Stenchaetothrips biformis. The sequence continues at coordinate 2,263,857 of CM060089.1, read as the reverse complement.
TTAGTCGTTTACGGACAACTTCTACAATGAATTTTTGAAAAAAATTGGAATTTTATTTTTCTTTTTATTTGAAATACTTCAACAATACTTTTTTTCGAGTAAAAAAATGGGGCGGACGGAATCTTGAGACCGAAAACAATAGGGGTTCTTGGGAACCCCTAAAAAAGGATTAAAAACCCGTTTTAAAAAAAATTGTCCGAGCGGGGTTGCAGCCCGAAAGTGGTCTAACGGACTAGTCTGACCAAGCTCCAGAATGTTCCCGAATCGGCAACTTTACGGATGTGTCCGAGAACCGATTTTCGAGCCCGTTCCGGACTGTCAGAGTCTGGGATTAGTCCGTAAAAAAAACCATTGACGCTTACGCGAACGTGAAAGCAGATGATTCTAATGAGAATGTTCCTTTTTGGCTGAGCGATAGCGAAGCCAGTTACTCGGGTGGGGTTGAAAAACTTTTCCTGTCTGTCTGTGTGTCCGCACTACTCCTCCTGAACGGCTCGGCCGATCTGGCTGAGATTTTATAGGGTCATTAGGTGTGTCCTTAGCTCGCCACACACCAAAATTCAGCATTCTATCTCGACCCATTCAGTCATACCAACCAAAAAACACTAAACAACGGCAGAAAAATGACAACTTTCCAGTGACTGAAATTTTGAAACCAAGTTTTACATCGTTTCCTATGTTTTTGGCGGTGCTGATGACGAAAGTAGAACCCATTTTAACCCCCGACAGAGGGTTAAATCTCGGCATGGCATGGGTGTCATGCACATTGAACGGCGAACCCTCTGACACCGCACTTGAAAGGGGGGTCTGGTGGGCGCCCCCCAGCACAGGACAAAAAACCGAATTTTGTTCTGACTAGCAATCTCGTCAATTTGCACTCCGACACCCGACAAAGAAGCCTGCCGAAGGCAGGCTAGCGCCGCAGGCCAAGGTAGGTGTGGACGCCAGGCGTGGGTTGTCGGAGCTGGCGCAGCATCGCGAAGCCTGTTACGACAAGACACTGTCTGGCGTACACCTACCTTGTGATTATTCACGATTAACACTTGCATGATTTGATTCACAAACATGTTAATTTTAATATAACTTTTAGATACCTGAATGTGACATTGTGTTGTGTTCACATGTTCATAATGTCGATAGTAGCCTGATATGCTCAATACCACTTGTGCTGGGTATCATTTTCTTTGCTTCAACGCGAGGATGCACAATATGATTGCCAATCACATGAATAATCAATACCCGTAAAAATTGTTTTCGGTAGCAGGGCGGGACGCCTGGGCGCAGCATCCGGTCAAGATAAAAGCAGACGAACGCCGCCACGCATTGCAACTTTCAAACTGGACTCGTGTTCTCAACTCTAGTTTTCAAAGGGAACATGACTCATTCATACTTCGTCAGCTTACCCCACAATCTATCTGGAGTCACAGCAGGCCAATGTCTCGTTGCTCAAGTGGTCGACTCTAGAGAGCAGCGTGGAGAGGGGCGAAGGGACGCACGTGGTGCGGCAGCAGGGCGCTCTGGACGCGGGCAGAGAGTGCAGGATGAGGATAACTTGCGTTGCATCCACCGCGCGTTACACTAACACGGACGCAGGCTTGCCAGAATCGGCCGGGTAGAGGGCGCCCGGATCGCGTGCCTTCCGCGCCCGAGCCACGATCCGTGCTGTAAGGCGCCCGAATGCGCCCGGGGGAATTTTCCGCAGGGGAGCACATTTGACCGCTTGTTTGCGTGAATTTGGCCGGCGAGGGACCCTTTTTCCGGGAAACCCTGTCCAAGGAACGAGATTTTTGCGGTGATAACCGAATTCGCCCGATCGGCCGGGCGCGCGCCCGGCTCGGAGCTGTGGCGCCCGTCGGGCGCCTAGCCTAGGTCATTTCTTCGGCGCCCGGAAGGACCCGAAGGCGCCCGGCGGGCGCCGAAGCGCCCGATCTGGCAAGCCTGGTCAGTTAATGGACACTGACTCTGGCTGACGTGGACGTGACGTGAGGGACGCTGGCACTGGCAGGCCTGAGTCGCGCGCGCGCGCCACAGGGTTGCCGGACTCGGCCGAGTAGAGAGCGCCCGAGCGCGTCAACCCCGATCGCGCACAAAAGCACCCGGCGACACTCTAATGCGCCCGAACGCGCCCGGGGTAATTTTCCACAAGGGAGCTCACTTGGATGCTTGTTTGCCTGATTTTGGCCGCGCGGGACTTCTGTTCCAGGAAATCTTGTCCCGGGAAGGACATTTCTGCGGCGGTCACCTGAATGCACTAGAGGCCCTCCCCAGTGTTGCCACACTTGGCGATTTGTCGCCAAGTTGGCGATTTTTCGTTTGGTCTGGCGACAGAAAAATTTCATTTGGCGACTGGCGACTCGGGCAAGATTTGACGATTTTTTGGCGACTCGGAAAAAATTGGCAATTTTTCTGGCGATTTGGGGAATATGGCCAAGAAGATCCGATTATGTTCCGCATGTTTGATGAGTGCTTTCGGGCGCGCTCGGGCGCAGCCGAGTCTCTGGTAAGCCTGCCTAGCATCAGGCTTGCCTGACCGGGCGCTTTCGGGTCCCCGACGGGAGCAATATGACCTCAAACTGGGCGCAACGGATTCGAAACCGGGCGCATTCGGTGGATCGCCGTGAAAACCTCCTTCCTGGGACAGGATTTCCCGGTAAAAGGGTCCGTACGTCGCCGGCCGAATTCAGGCAAACAAGCGTGCAAATGCGCTCCCCAACGGAAAATTCACCCAGGCGCGTCGCCTTGGGGTGTCGCCGGACGCTTTCGGGCGCGATCGCGGTTCGGGCGCCGGAGGTGCGCGATCCGGGCGCCCTCTACGTACTCGGCCGAGTCTGCCAAGCCCACGGGGAGCTGAAAGTCCAGCGCGCCTACCTGCAGCCTGGGCGGCCGATGCTGCCGGCCGGCGGCCCCGACCCAGCTTGACACGGACGAATTTTACCTGCTGCTGCTACCACATCACCGCCGCCCAAGAGGCGTGGCTTAGCGCAGCTAGGAGTCGTTCGCGTCAAGCTGGGTCGGGGCCGTCGGCCGGCAGCATCGGCCGCCCAAGCTACAGGTAGGCGCACTGGACTTCCCAGGTCGCCCCGAGGCGACGGTGGCGCTTCGCTCGGTGGCCGGCCTGCGCCCAGTTTCTGGCTTCAATGCCCACAGCGGCAGGGATAGGGCCGTGCCGCCACCGTCTCTCTCTACACCGTGGCCAAGCCTAAGCCTGCGTAGCATGGAGAGCTGCGAGCTGCCTAGGCCCGCTCTGGGCCCGGGCTCCGGCTCGGGCCGAGCCACTCGGCTCGCTCTCGTTAGAGTCGTGCCAGATTGGGCGATTTGTCGCCCAGCGGGCGATTTTTAGGCCTCGGGGCGACAAAAATTTTGCTGTGGGCGACGGGCGATTTTGTGGGCAATTCGTCTAAACCTGGGCCATTTTTAGATTTTTGGGGCCATTTTGTTACATTTTTCGGGTTTCTTCGGGGCGACTCGGGACGTTCGGCTGGCGGGTGGCGACTGCCGAAGTCTTCGGATGGCCACTTCGGGCGCCCTCGGGCGGTCCAGAACCTAAGAACTTCTGCTTGCGCGGCGCACGCAGCGTTGCCAGATGCCGAGCGGCGCTTGGTGGTACACGGGGAGGAGAAAAAGGTGGTACTTGGAGCTCCTCGGTGGTACGTGAGTGGTGGGGGGAAAGGTGGTACATCGGAGCCGCTTGGTGGTTCGCGCGGAAGGGTGGGGGGGGGGGATTTCGACAAGGCCGTGCGCTAAACGGCAAATTTAAATGCAGGCGGGTGGGGTTTTTAAAAAGGCAATCCAACCTGATCATGTTTCACTCTCAAACAAAACGCCAACATCCGTCTGAGGCACTGCACTTTAAGTTTCCCGCGTCTGGCCCACGGTGTAGAGACCGTGCCTGGAGGCGACGGTGGCGCTACGCTCGGTGGCCGGCCCACGCCCTAATCCGGAACAGTTTCTGGCTTCAATGCTCACAGCGGCAGGGATAGGGCCGTGCCGCCACCGTCTCTCTCTACACCGTGGTCTGGCCCCAAACCCTAGCCCAACCCTCTTTCCGTGAAATAGGTCAGGACCGAGGCAGAGGATAAAGATGCCCGACTGCAGAGGGCGATGACCCGACCAAGGCGCCCGGAAAGTTCCTTTTTCCTGCGCCTGCCTGCGTGCTGACATAATCCGGTGTTTTTCCCGAAAAGGTTGTACGGAATCGGCCGGTGGTGGAACGGAGCCTGAAATAGTATGTACCACCTAGGTGGTACGTCTGGCCACGCTGGGCGCACGGGACTGTGGTGCCAGATTAGGCATTGTTTTGGACGGGTTTTCCGCCTTGGGGGTATTCCGCTGGGGTTCGTCAAGGCAACGGCGGCCTGATTACCACTAGACTTCCGTCCTAGATTTTCTCCCGAAGTACCAGATCTTTGTAGTTGGCATTTTAATCCCCGGACTTTAGTTGAATTTTTTTTTTGACATATTTGTATGATTTGCGATAACTAACAAGGGAAGCGGACGCCAGACCGTGTCTTGTAACAGGCTTCACGATGCTGGGCCAATTCCGAAAATCCACACCTGGCGACCTATCCACGTTCACTATGCGAGGGGAAAGCTCAGCACCGCGAAGTTCAAATGATTCATTTGATGTGAACACCACTAAAATGCAGTTGCGGTGGTGCATGTTTGTTCGACATCACCATGCACACACTACTAATCCAAGTTCAGGACAAGTAAACACTTAAACGAGCCATTCTTTTACCGTCCTGGTTTTCTCTTGTTTTTGATAGGATATCATAAGTTTCTAGTGTAGTGTACAGCCATGAATGATTCCGCGGATGGATTTGGAGCAAGGGACTCCTGGTTGCAGGCCCGCGTGTTTTTCGAAACAGATGTACGAAAATGGATGAACAGGCTAATGTAGTATGTTTCCAAGAAAATTCAAACACAATTTCCGGGCTTCTTAAGATTTGTATTAAACACTACAAAATGACAGTTTCCTTTTGGAGTTACGTCCGTATGGCACTACAGCAGAAAAGAAGTAATAACTAGATTGCAATTTTACCTTGAGTCAAGATTAGAAACATTAAAACATACAGATTTACACGGTGAATTGTCGTCTTCGAATCCAAGAGGATGCTTTTGTTGTGTTTCCAGGTGATGTGAATTTGCAAAGTTGCCCAAATTGAAATTGCAAAATAGAAATGGAATGACCTAACAGGGCAAACACAAAATGTGAACACAAGCCACAAGTTTGGACCAGAAGTAAAAAAATACGATTTCACGAAATCCTGGTAGTCACGAAGTTAATTTCATTTATGTTCTGGTTTAACAAAAATTCCTGAGGCTAGAACTGCGTTAAGTGGAGTTCAGTTCATGTGTGGTACAGATTACCAGTGTCAATTAAACTAAAACTTACGTAGAGGACGAGCTGCGTATCAATTCGTGTCCAAAACAGACATTTATGGCAGTCTTATGATACCTAAATGTCAGGTTATTTACAGAACCGTGCAGTAAAATAGTTCATTTCACCCAGTTTTAAATGATTTGAGGTTAGGAAAGTTCACAGCCGCCGTGTCTAGATCGTTTCGTCTTGGATTCAGAAGTACCATCAAACCGAACTACAAGGAGCAGCTACACGCCCATTGTTTTCGGAAAGGGACTTATAGTCACACTCTAACTACATTAGGGAAAGTTTATTTACAAATGCATGTGCACAGGCACGCAGTTTGATGACCTATTTCACTCCGATTCGAAGAGTAACGAACGTTTGGGGTTGGCATTTCTGAAAACAACAGGGGCTGCGCGCAGGCGCGTGGGACACTCTGGCCAACAATCACCGACCGACCGGCCGATCCAAATGGCCACGTTCGAAAACAACGTCTATACCATTGTTGGAGCTCTTCTAGCTGCAGTAAAAGACAATTTTGATTCGAACGCGCTTTTTCAAGGGAGCGAGCGTTTTTGGTGTAAGCTGTACAGAGGCGAAAAGGAGCGCTGCTATTGGTCGGATTCCATTTCCGGTGGCTCGGCTCCCCCCTCTCCCTCTGTTTTTCGCTGACGAGTCGAGTTTTGCCATGGAAACGGCGATGTCAACTCAAAATTTCTCAAAATTGGCCCTACACTTTTCAACCACATTTCACCACTGAAATCAGGGTACAAAGTTCTACCACTCTGCCAAATCTCATCAAAATCGTATAGAAAATTTCGGATTTGCATAAGGAGCCAGACTGACAATAAAAATAAAAAAAAAAAACCCAACCCCGGTGAGGCTATAAGGCTACTTCGTGCCTAAAAAAAACACTAATAATTATTCATCTTTCCGCGCGATGGCTTTCCCGTCGCCGTGGTTTCACTCTGCGGTGTGGGTGGGCCCGGCTGTGGTGGTCTCATGAAGAACCTCTTTGACGACATCATAAAGACACTTAAAACAAAGAGGCTGCTTCAAACCAGCTTTAAAGGTGTTGAGCTTTTATGCTTTGGTCGAACGCCTTAACCGGCGTCTTCGTCTTGACCCCCTCTTCCAGTTGGCGCCGGTCCGAAGTCCCTGCGCCCCATAGACACGGCGCGATCGCCGGTGACCAAAGTCAGTGGGGGTCCCCGCGGGGCCCCACCCGACACGCCCGAGCGGTGAACGCGTTCACCGCGCTGCACCACGGTTGCGTAGTAAGCTCCTCCAGGCAGTTTCGGGGAACAGCGGTTGACTGCGATGCGACATCAAAACAGGGAGGCGTGACCCAGTGGTAACCGCTATTAATTGATAACGCGGAAACACACTAATCACGCCTCCCCCCTCTTCTTCCGGGGGGGGGGGGGTGCGGCCTTGGCATGCACTTGGCGACCGCACCCGAGGGCCTTCTTGCTTCTCCCTTGCGCGTCCTTCTTCTGGGGAGCTTTTCAACCATACTTCCCCCGGCCCGGAATACAAAAACTTTGATTTCTCGGAGGCTACCTGAGGATGCATCAATGGACATCCCTCAGAGGACCAGTCTATATAGTTTATGGTTTGGAAGCTCGGGACGTTGTCTTGTCCGCCTTTGAGCCCCAAAGTTTCGTTCTTGATCAACGAGACCAACCATGGCGAATTTTTTTTCGCGACATTTCATCGTACAAAGATAACAGAATGAAAGAACAAAACCTTCCAATTAAAGGGAGTACTACAAGGCAAGGAATAAATATACCGTGCTGCAACTGTCCGTTCCACACCAGCCCAAGAGGCCGACAGATTTTGGCGCGTTTTTTTTATTGTGGTATCCCCAGTAGGCCTAATCCACAGAATGTTTGGCTGCCCGAAGACAGAAAAAGAAACTCTTTCTTTCCATCACTGATGAAATGCTCTTGTTTTTATCTGATTTACTGACTTTTTTGATTTTGTATTTGGTTTTGAAGTTTTATTGTTTTTTTTTTCAGGGTTTTTTTTCATTCGTTTTGTGTTTTTGTATTTGATTTTAGTAGTTTTATTTGTTTTTATTGTCTTTTTCCCCATTTTCTAAACTAGAACCCTCTAAAACAAAAAAAAAGAATAAATGGTGCAAAAGGAAAGAAACCTAACACAGTTCATCAAACAAAATGCCAAGTCGCACCTCATCACCACTCATTTTTAGGAACCATATGTTAGTATTGCCAAAATCTTCCTTGTCAAAAAGCCCCAAATCAAAACCCCTCCACATGAGAGCAGCAACTGTCAAACTATCAGTATTAAAATTATATTCCCTCAACAAGTCTGCAATCTCAAAGACGGTCAGTCCTTGAGGGTTATTCTCAAGAACTGACACAGTCTGGCGATGAAACTCACAATACTGGTACAGAGCATCCATCTTTGAGCCACACAATGTGCACACGAAAGTGGGCTAAAGCAAAACAGCAGGATAATGACGGTGACAAACAGAAAGAGCAGGGGAACGTAGAGAAGCGCAGGCCACACAATGTACTCACGAGAGTGGGCGAAGAAAAAGAGCAGACGATCAATATAACAAAGGCACGGTGGTCTGTCACGACAAGACACGGTCTGGCGTGAACCAACCTTTGTTTGGTGCGCCGAGTTGCTTCGCACCGTGGTACACTGCCTGTTCCACACCAGCCCAGGAGGCCGACAGTGATCTGGTGCGTTTTTTTTTTCATTTTGGTATCCCCAGTAGGCCTAATCCACAGAAAATTTGCTTGTCCAAAGATAGTGAAAAAAAAAAATCCTGTTTTTGTCCAGATCTGATTATGTGCATTAGTTTTTTATTTGACTTTTTGTGTTTTTTTTGGTTTTGTCTTTTGTTTTTTATGTTTTTTATTGTTTTGTCGGGTTTTCTGTGATTCGTTTTATTGTTTTTGTGTTTTGTTTTGGTATGTATTCATGTTTTTGTTATTTTTCCCTTTTTTTTACCTTACCTAAACCCAACTAACCCAACTATCCTAAACACCCATACTAACCCAACTAAAAACAAAATAAAAGTCAACCTTGGTGCAGAAGCAAAAAAAAAAAACAATAAACAAACTAAAGCATTTCCCCAAAAAGCAAAGCAACACGCACCTCATCACAACTCAATTTTAATAACAGGAAAAGTGGCGATACAGATCGGCAACTTTGGCCCGTCCCGTACATTTTAAATTTAACGAGTGTCGCAAATGTTTAACTCTTACAGGCTTTAAACGTGGGTCTGGGTCAGAATGGACGTTATTTTCGTCATCAGCACCCTCAAAAACATAAGAAACAACGTTAAACTAAAAAAAAATAAATTTGGTCCCCCCGGGATTTGAACCTGGGTCCAAACTTCTCAGATTTGCTCGAAACCAGCACCGTTGGCTTTGTCTCGTCGCCCCGATTCCAAAAATACCCCTACATGCCCTTCTAGCTGTACCCGTTGCCGAAATCCTCCTGCACCCCATGTAGACCATGATGCACCTGCAGCAGCGCCCCCGGGGCTCGGATCGGATTTGCTGCCACCGAGCGGTTCTTAGGGTCACCCAAGGAGGCTGCATACCAAATTTGGTGAAGATCGGACAACGGGAAGTCCACGGACGGACGAAAGAACGAACGAACGAACGAACGAACGAACGGACGGACGCACAGCAAGCATCAGACTATATGCCCGTCCTCCGTATTTATTTAATAAATAATACGGGACGGGCCAAAAACCACACCGTAACCATACCCCTGACTCCCTGATCAATCAAACCCAAATCAAACCCTCTCCACAAAAAACTAGACACAACAGCATTGATGGGGACATGGTTTTGTCCCACACACAATGCTGCTATTTCATGTACGGCCAGTCCCTGAGGATTGCCCTCAAGGACTGCCAAAATCCGCACATGCAACTGATTCATCATATGAGACCTGGGCCACACAATGTGCACACGAAAGGTGGCCGAGAAAAGAAAGCAGATAAAACGTTGGATAACACACTAGGCAGGGGAGAGCAAAACGGCACAAGCGACACTGTTTACGCACAGCAGTGGGCGAGGCAAAGACGACAATTTTCACAAATGTAACATGGGCACGGATATTGGCAGGGCGATTAGCGAAGCCAGTTATTCCACTGGGGATGAAGAACTTTTCCTATCTGTTTGTGTGCGTGTGCACCCTAACGAATCTGAATGGCACGATATAACGAGGGCGACTGCGATACATAAATTGCCTATCCCCGAATTGCCCTTGACCCAAACCCCAATACTGTTTTTCTTTTTGTAGATGCGTCTAAGGCAAATGGGACAAAAATCGGTTTGTTTTGTGTGGTTTGTGCATTCCTTCCTACTGCTGGGGTTAAAGGCACGGCTTCCCGACTTCCCGAAGGCAAGTGACGCAATTGTGCGTCGTTTTAAGCTTTTGTAAATGCGTCTAAGGCAAAAGAGGAGCGAAACTGTTTTGTTTCATGCAGTTTGTGCACTCCTGTTTAGTGTGGTGTACATGAATTCGTGTCGTGCGTTCAACAAAGTTTCACTCCTTATCATTTCTTAATACTTCTGGCTTAAAGACGGTCCCTCCTACAGAACCTATGTCCTTCAGCACCGACAGCTGTCCTTCAGCATCAATGTCCTTCAGCACCTAGCTCCGCTGGACCGATTAGGGTTAGGACTATGGCAGTGGCCATTGTCTTCTAGCACCGACAGGTGTCCTTCAGCACCTATGTCCCTCAGCACCAGACGGGCGCCGCCAGCAAAAGTGACTTCAGCACCTAGCCGTTCTAGACCGATTGAGGTAAGGACTAAGGGGAAACTAAGGGGAAAAAACTAAGGGGAAAACTAGCGCGGTGAACGTGTTCACCGCTCGCGCGTGTCGGGTGGGGCCCCGCGGGGACCCCCACTGACTTGGTCGCTGTGGCCAGTATCTCAGGAATTTTTTAAGCCATAAAGAAAAAAAAATGTGATGCCTGTAACAGAGTTTGCGCGCGAATTTACCCTGGGCGGTACGACGCCCCCTGTGGCTGCTTGGCATACAATAACCTGCACTCGGTGCACCACGGCACAACGATATTGATGTTGGTGTCTAGCTGCCATTTGGGGATTTCTTTGCCGCACTTTCCGCACATTTGGAGCCTCCCTTACGCGTCTCGGTTCTTCGCCGTACAGGCTAGGCACCACTTCTTTATCACGTGCCCCGGCACGTCTCTGTCCGGCACTCCTCTGCACTGGCTGCAGAATTCGCGAACAGGTGGAGGAGGAGGAGGGTGCGCGGGGCCGTCGACGTTTTTTTCGCGCGAGGGTGGGTCTGATGATGCACTGCAGCCAGGGCCGACGCGACACAGCTTGGCCGCAAGAGCGTCGTCAAACTGCACGGCCGAAGATCCAGGTCCTGCAAAACCACGAACAACGTAAGTCAGTTGCGGGTACCAAATCACACAGTCATGCACTAAATAGTGTGTGACAAAACGTCTGTGACCCGGGCAGTTGTCCGACACTTCCAAGCGTAAGACACGCAGTGTCACACACTTCAAAGCGTAGGACACGAGGCGTGACACACTTGCCAGTGTAGGACACGGCTGTCCAGGCAAAGGGCGTTTAGTCACACTATATAGTGCATGACTCTGCTACACTCAGACTTGCAGTGTATTAGTGTGGCACACATACGTTCATTCTTGTGGTTCACTCTCAGAACAAATGTCGTTAAATCAACAACAAAATGTTGATTAATTTTTATTAAGAAAAGTTTTGTCAAAATAACAAGCTGGTTCTTTCGTTGATTCAACAACAAAATGTTGTTGATGAAATAACGATACGTTAGGCTGTGAGAGCGCCATCTGCGCGGCCATCTGGCCATCTTCAGTATTATTCGGTGATAGTTAACAAAATTTAATTGTCATGTCAATGAGCTATTCCATCGACAAACCTTTAACCGACAGAAAAAGGTTGTTAGAGCTACAGCAATATTTTGTTAACAATGTAGGTCGTTAAAAGAACGACAAGATATTGTTGAAAGGTAGGTTGTTCCGGTAACGAAAATTTATCGTTACAATCAAGTTACAAGAATTTGTCGTCGATTTAACGACTTAGTTTGTTAAATTTCCTCGTTATAACAACATATGTTTTCGAAATGACAGCAATATATTGTTAACAACACGTATCGTTAGAACCCATGTCGTAGATTTAACAGTGTTCGCGCCAATGATGTCGTTAATCCTTCCCCGACCACGTCCCCATCCGTTCAAGTGAAATGCTCCGGCGGCGGCGGCAGGAGCAGGTGCTGCGTTGGCCAAGGGAGATCTAGGTTCCTCCTCTTCAATCGCGCGTACTGGAATACCAGGAAAACTGTAAGTCATATCTTTTGGAAAGTGCATGTCTGTAATTAACAGGAATCGACGTTTCACGCCACCTTACTCGCTGTGAATGTGTTTTACATCTTGTGATTTTTTAATGGGTCGTGGGTTTCGGAAAAGAAACGTCGTATCCCCTGAAGTGTTGACGTGTTCAGAATAATGTCTTTACTAACTCCTTCAGAAACAATTCGTAGGTAAAATTGCGTGGGGGAAGGACTGGAATGAAATACGTGTATAGTAGGAACAATACATTTTATTTTTTAGTTGACGCTCGGGTACAGACCTAAAGAAACACTCATAAATATTTCTCTTTTCGCGCGATAACACAGAGAGAAAGAAAAAAAATACGATTTCAAGAAATCCTAGTAGTCACGAAGTTAATTTTATATTCATGTTCTGGTTTAACAAATAAAGCGGAGCTAGGACTGCGTTGAGTTCTGTTTATGTTTATGTTTGGTAGACCATTATTAATAAAACCAAAACTTACGTACAAGACCAGCTGCGTGTCAATTTGTGTCAAAAAATAGACATTTATGACAGTTTTATAATACATGAAGGCCAAGTTATTCGCAGAATGGTGCAGTAAAATAATTCATTTCACCAATTTTTAAATACTTTGAGGTTAGAAAAGTGCATCACCGCCGTGTCCAGATAGTTTCATCTGAATTCAGAAGAAGTTTTCGTGTTTTTCAGTGAAAACCCTTCAATTTATTATGGGTAAAACAGGAAGTATCGAGGAAAGCAATTGGCCTAATGCATCCTTCATTTCATGCTCTTTCCATCTGTGCAAAGCGTTTTGAAAACAAAGGCCTGCTTTTCATAATCTCGAAGAAGTCCGTAACCCCTGCACCGAAGGCGCGAGCATCGCTTCACGATCTCCTTGGACATTTCCAAGCCCTGATGGGGATGTGCAAAATGACATGGATGCAGTATGGGCACGAATTGGACGCACTGGATTTAGTGGATGCGATCTGGACATCCAGTTCCTATCCAGCCGGCCCATCAGGGAACATTCTAAACACCGCACACATTGCTGAAAATGAGGATGAATTACCCCAAAGTCGGGTAAGATGAATTTCTCTTAGTTTTCATCCAAATTGCGGTAACTGATGTTTGTTTGAAATGCCCCATGCTCATCTCTCTTCGCGAAATTTTAATTTCGCTCGCCCTAAATTAGGATTTAAAAAAATTTCACCGAGTCAACCATCCTTTGTTCGAAAAAGTCGGACCCACATAGCTTTCAATTTCAGCGCTTGCGCTGCCCTCCTCGCTGACGATGCATCTGCGCGCGCTGCACCGAGGGGTCCACCACTCTAGTAATCCTGTGTACACTTCGTCCGGTAATCATTGGTAATCTCATGCCAAAACTGAATATTTTCGCTGTTTTTATCGGCTTTTGCGGGTTTTCTTATGAAATTAGGCTAAAAATGCTCTCAGATGGCCAAAATTAAAGAGTTTTTCTGCGATTTTAAGTAGGTAATCACTGGTAATCGGTAATCCTGTGTACACTCCTGAGCTGCACCTCTGCCGGTGCGCGAGTAACGCTTATTAGCGTCGCGAAAATTTTAATTCTGTCCTCCGAGCAATGAGCCATCTACAGCGGTAGAGCTGCCGCTGGACTCAAGTCCAAGCGACCCCGGCCGCGGCCGGCCAGTCCCCGCCCTCTCCCCCCTACACTCCGTGCTGCGGGCGGCGCGGCGGATAGCCTCCGGAGTCACTTGCGGCGCGACGGCGTAGGCATGCAGAGCTCATCCTTGGCGCAGTTGGCAGCGCACGGAGCTCGTAACGCGGAGGGACGAGGTTTGAAACCCGGCAAATAAAGTGGAATGGTTGGGTTGGAGGCGTGGGAATAGGAAGGCGGACAATGTGAACACCGAAGGAGTCCAAATTTGATTTTGACCTCATTTGGTCCGGGCTGCGATCATTCCAACCATCTCCCCAAAGCATGTCCCAGAGAGTACTCCTTAGGATATTCCCAGGACTATGGCAAAACATACATTGACATTCACTACTCCGCGGCATGTGCCAGGGATGTCGTCTGGGGAGTACCCTGTGTCCCAATCAGAATATTCCTAGGACATCCTCAGAATGTTGAAATGTTAGCTGGGGAATTGACTTTTTATCTCTTGCCGAAACGTGTTTTGTGCAAACGTAATATGTACTATTTTCTGTTAAGCAGTGCACGTTTTAGTCCATTCTTTAGGGTATTTAGTCCATTAAAACTCACTTTTTATCAATTGCTATAGTGTTCGATAATTCCCGGGAACAATCATTTCGGGGAATATTCCCTAGACTTCCCGGGAATTTCCGGAAACATTCCCACTTGACCGGAAATATTGCTTCATGTTACACTCATCACATTTGATAAAAGTTGTACTTTTTAATACTGTACTTAATATTAACGTTTTAATTTATCCTCTTCTAACGAATAAACTGAAATGTTTCATAATTTTAGCATGTTATCTTGCACCCTTTAGGTTTTACGTGCAAAAATTAGTCAATTTAAGCTATTTTTTGAAAACTCACGGGGATATTCCCGTTTTGGGGTCTAATTGTGCCCAGGAACGTTCCGGGAATTCCCTAAATTCCTGGTAATACACTGCACTATGATCTAGAATCCCAAAAACGCGGAAAAAATTAAGAAAAACGAAAGTGGTCTGATTTGGCTCCCGTGTGGCTTTAACTATCCTCTAATGCCCATCTGACGAGAATTAAGACAAAAAACACCTCGGTTGGCCACCTCCGACTATTAGGAGGCCGCCAAAGTCGATGAATTTGTCAAACTTGACTAGACGTTTGTTGACGATCTTCGTTGGAGGTTTAGTCCGTCCTCGATTTCTCTGGAAAGGCGAGTCCGAACCCTCAAACCCCATTCATAATTGTAAAGGTTTTTAACAGGCTTTCTTTTGAAATATTGGAAGTTTTTTTGTGCCACTCTAGGATTAATGGCAAAGCCGAAAAACTTGTTACCACAGTTTGGAAAAATTAGTAAAATTCGAATTTTTGCGAGAGCCGGAATCAAAATGGCTGGGTTTGGCCAGGTTCTGGTGGGCGGTTTCCAGTAGTCCAGGTACCCTTGTTTGATAATCCATCGGCAAATGCTGCGACCACCTGCGACCCCGGGATTTTATAGCCCTCAAACATGGGTTGTTTTAAAGCATTTTAAAGACAAAATCCTGTCTGTGCCTGCATTTCCTCACACACGGTCACAGAGGTGTATAGAAAGAACGGGCTTGAAAAGTGCTACTAAGGACTTATATTTAGAGCTGTGCGGTTAACCGGTTAATCGGTGATTTTTTCGGTGATTTGAATCACCGGGTCACCAATACGGTGATTTTGAAATCACCGGTTAACCGGATCACCGGTGCGAATCAACGGTTAATCGCATCACCGGTTAACCGAATCATCGGTACCAACCACAATAACTGATTCACCGGTGACACCGGCGATCGGATCACGCTACGCTGAGAGCGCAGAGTTTTTTCTTTGAATAAGCATTGTCCCATGTACTCAACTTCAACTGTGTCGCCCTTTTTTTTCTCTTTTGTTTTTCGGCGACAATATACAATTTTTCTATCCTAACAGTAGTTTTCTTACTTTGCGCTTCTCTTCTACTTACAATTCCAACTACCAGGATACCCAGACAACAACATTTAAACAAAACACACCTTCAACAGCTATTTCAGCTAAGCGTTCTTTTAATCATCGGTATTTTCGGTGATTTTCAGACTACCGGTGATTTTTGGAATACCGGTGATTCTCAAACTACCGGTAGTTCGAAAATCACCGGTGAATAACTAATCACCGCCCACCGGTGACACCGCCGGTGATTCGAGTCACCGGTGAATCGGTGGGAAATCCATTCACCGCACAGCTCTTCTTATATTTACTCTAGGCCCATACCAGAAATGGACTCAAAATCACCGGCAGTGGTCTCAAAATTACCGGAAGACTACCGGTAATAGACAGAAAAACACCGAGATTGAGAAACGTGATTTTGAGAATGAAGTCAGGGACATCAGAAGTGAGTCTGCACGGTGCAAACGGAGACTGGTTGCAACTTTTTACATTCTGTTTTCATTGTGCAGAGATCCCCGAAGAGATGTATGGTATCAAAGGAAAAGCGGCTCATACTATTCTCACCCTCACAAAAAGCAGTTTAGAAGAAATGGAAAGGAAGAGCTCAGTTTAATTCCAAAAATAGAGTGAGGCATATGCCTGCTTTAAAAATTTTCGCGTTCTAAAACTAGTTTAATTACAATTTAAAAGTGAGTACTTTCCCATTATTGGTGGAGTAAATCCGCTTCACCTTTGTGTTTTTTCCTTTCACACCCGTCCTTCTCTTTAAACAGTAAAGGTCCCAGACCTCGAACCTAGTGCCAGAAGCTCTTTTACCCGACTTCAATTATCTCATACAGCAATGTTTTAGCAACCTTCAGTCTTTTATAGCTTTTCTTGCAGTTTTCTTCAGAAGTAAGTAACCATAGATCAAAAGTAATGTCAAATTTGGATTTCCCGACCCAAAATTACTACTAGGGGGAAATTTCAAGGCCGTGGGAATTTTTTCCGCGTTTTCGAGATTCTAGATCATAGTGCACTGGGCGTCAAAATTAGCGTTACACTTCAACTTTTCTTCGCCATTTCAACGGAAATTAAGGTAGGGGCTTCTAATTTGGTAGGGAGGTACCTCAAGGGGTTGTACACACACCCCTCAAGCAGCGAGACCCGGACCCACCCCCTTCCTGCATTTTCCACCCTCCGCGTAAAACCCTGTCAAATTTCGGCCCTTTTCCCTTGATTAAAGGGTCGTTCCGGGGGTCGTGGGGGGTCCAAATTTTGTCAGCTGGTTCATTTTGAGCTCCTCTTTCGAACGCGTTAAGAATCAACCCCCTACCCCCATTCGTTCGGGCGCTACAGTAAAAACCACCCCCAGGGGGGGTAAATTTTTTAAAAAAATTCCGAAGGTTGAGGGTTGTAGCGCTTGCCTCCCCGGTCACAATGAAACTGTTTCCAAGTCGCTAGCACCCCTGTGAGACCGCCTACCCCCGTCAAAATGCCATCCCTAATTTTGAATTACCGCCATTTTCCTCAAAAAGGGCCCGATTATCGTCGTAAATGGAACAAAACGTTAGGGAATTGTTGATTCGATCGAGCCCGGTCGAAAAATCCGCATGTGAACTGTCAAAAAAGCTTTTACTGGGGGTTGCTACCCCTAACCATTACCACCCCGTTGGGAGGGGATTGGCGTTATGGCGGCGGGTCGGCGTGGTCACGCCTCGACGAAAGGGCCTTTGAGACAACTCCTGACCAATTTTGGTGTCAATCGCACAATTAATCACACTCTGAGTGTAATACGCTATTAATACGTAATACGTAATTAATACGTAATACGTAATACGGACTACAATGAGAAGGTCTGCTATTAGTTAAAATTAAAGCGCAATTGCGTTTAGACATTCAGCATGCTGATACAGATAAAGCGTTGATGTGCTGGAGTCAAAAGTGGCATTTGAACACACTTTTAGAGGACTGCTTAAGTGAGCAATTGTAAGTGGAAAATAGCTATAAATCAAGCTGAAATTTTGACTATATTACAAGGTAGGTGTACGCCAGACTTTGTCTCGTCGTAACAGGCTTCGCGATGCAGCGCCAGTAACGACAATCCACCCGTGGCGTTTACACCACCTTGGCCTGCGGCTCTCCCTGCTTGCCTTCGGCAAGCTGTTTCAAGGTTTTAAAAGCAAAGAGTAGAGCACCACGCAATGAAGGGTCGAAGTAGATTATGTTTGAAAGCATCGCACCAATTTGAGCGATGAAAACGGATCAAATGCATTGCACCAATTGACGCTATACTCATAGCCTTTTGATTCTCAGTGTGTGTACGTTTTTCAGAATTGTTAAAAAAAATTATCAAAATAAAGAAGAAATCTGACGGCACGAACGTGGTGCACTACTCATTTCCTCAACAAACCTTGAAACAGCTCGCCGAAGCAAGCAGGGAGCGCCGCAGGCCACGGTAGGTGTAAATGCTAGGCGTGGATTGTCGTAACTGGCGCAGCATCGCGAAGCCAGTTACGACGTAACACGGTCTGACGTACACCTTACCTTGTATCTTGACTTTGAACCGTCCGAGGACCAGTTATTTAAACTAATCAATCTAAGAATGAAATCCGTGTATAATGGATGTCGAAGTACCTTCTGTATGACTCAGGGAGGCGCACTTTTCTTACCCTGTACAGTATTCTCCCGCAATAGGTCGACTCGCAATAAGTCGAATTC
The DNA here is from genome assembly GCA_030522485.1 of Stenchaetothrips biformis. NCBI lineage: Eukaryota > Metazoa > Arthropoda > Insecta > Thysanoptera > Thripidae > Stenchaetothrips > Stenchaetothrips biformis. Next base: position 2,245,858 of record CM060089.1, on the reverse strand, counting down.
AGGTGACGGTCCCTGCTTACGCAGGGGGTTTTATGGCCGGGCCCGGCCGGCTTGACCCTTGAGAGGGGATCTCAGGGTCCGCGTCACGCACCCGCACCCCTACCTGACCTGACGAATGGAGCCGACCCCGCCGTTAGGGGACGAGCGGGGGCGGTGCCGGTCGGCGCAGCGCTTCGGGCCAGTACAGCGTCGCATCAAGGGACTGGCTAATTGTTTTATAGCCCTCCCGAGCTCGGTGCATCGCCGAAGCCCGGCCTTCAAACCATGTGCTGTTCGCTTTTCGTGTTCGTTATAGTCCGAGATCCGGTCCCGAGCCGTCGACCTATTGCGGGAGAATACTGTACTTTTCTACCTCAACTTACCCACCGAGGCCCTGTGGGATGAAATGCCGATAAATGGGAAAAAAATTAGACGTCGTTCCAAAGCAACCCAATGGGACCCAAAACACCAAAGAAGACCAAGAAATGGCCACTACCCATTTTGGCGCATACAAGGGACCAAAACCCCCCAAAACATACGTTTTTTGGCTCATTTTGTCACATCTTGTCAATTAAGGCCTTGTCCTAAATAAATAGGCTGTCCGAATCAATGCTGTGACTTACTTTTGAGTCCGTGCGAACATTTTGTGTAAAAAAAAGTTGCGGTTTTGAACATTGAAGCATCGAAATGAGCCAAAAACCACGATATTTGGGAATTTTTGATACATTTTGGGAAATCCTGTTATGTCCTGAATGATTAAGGCGTCCAAATCGGTGCCTCGACTTGCCTTTAAGTCTCTGCGAACATATTGTGAAAAAAAAACAAAAACAAAAGTTGCGGTTATCAACATTACAGCACCAAAAAAAGCAAAAAAACTGCGGTAAAACTCCAAAAATCCAAAAAATAGTGATTTTTTTTTGGTAATTTTGGTGTTTTAATGTTCTAAACCGCAACTCTTTGTTTCACCAAATGTTACCGGGGCCTCAAAAGCAAGTCGCGGCATCGATTCAGGCAGCTTTAAGACAAAATGTGTCAAAAATTCACAAATATCGTGGATTTTGGCTCACTTTTGTGCCTTCATGTTAAAAACCGCACCTTTTTTTTCACGAAAGGTTAGCGGGGCCTCAAATGCAAGTCGCGGCATCGATTCAGACGTCTTAAACATTCAGGTCAGGACAAGACAACATTTCGCAAAATCTGTCAAAGAGTCCCAAATATTGTAGTTTTTGGCTCATTTTGGAGCTTTAATGTTCAAAACCGCAACCCTTTTTACACAAAATGTTCGCAAGGACTCAAAAGCAAGTTGCCGCATCGATTCGGACAGCCTATTCTTTCAGAACAAGGTGGTATTTGACAAAAGTCAAAAAGAGCCAAAAAACGTATGTTTGCGGGTTTTGACCCCTTGTATGCGCCAAAATAGGTAGTGGCCATTTCTTGGTCTTCTTTGGTGTTTAGGGTCCCCTTGGGGGTGCTTTGGTACGTCTGATTTTGTTCCCATTTTTTGGCCTTCATCCCACTTTGTGGCGCTACACCTACCTTGGCCTGCGACGCTTGTCTGACTTCGGCAGGAATGGCCTCCCCGGACCCCCGGTTTAAATAATCTTAAGGGTCCAGATGGATTTCATTTTCGTTAACAGCACGTTCAAAAACCTACGAAGTGATGTACAACTTCATAGAACGTGTAAGGGGACTGAAAAGTTGCATTTTTCTGCCGTGTTTTCAGTGATTAACGCGACTGAATGGAATGAGATAGAAAGCTGAAATTTTGCGTGTGGTGAGCCAAGGACATACCTAGTAACCCTGCAAAATCTGTCAGATCGGCTAACCCGTTCAGGAGGAGTACAGCCGACACACAGACAGACAAAACTTTCCAATCCCAGTGAAGTAACTGGCTTTTCTAATCGCTCAGCCAAAAAAATTTAGTTTTTACTTGATGACAATACCAAGACTAATTTTCCTTACAAGGATGTGATCAAAACAATTGATGACATCTTTGTCACGCCCATGCCAAAGGTATAGGAGCTCTGATGAAAATGGCATCAATTTGCGATGAAATTGTCTTTATTTAAAGTGATAAAAAGTTTTTGACAACAAGTTTTTACAGTGTGGTCCGGAACTCACGAAGGTGGCGGCCGTGGACACCCCGAGGACTCGCAGTGTTCCTAGCCACGGTGCTGTTGGCTGCGGAGGACACCCCTTGTTCCCGCGGACCGCGTGGTGAGTCGCAAGGGCGGCAGCGGAGGGCACCAGCGGGGCCCGCGCGGCGCGGGTCCACGGTAGTACACTGTTAAAAATCAGTCGTAGGGAAACGAACAACCTTCTGACAATCTCCTCGTAGACAAACAACATGGATTGTATGTCACAAAAACAACACAAATGTCGTAACAAGAATGGAATGACAAGTGTCGTTCTAGAACAGGCATGTGTCGCATGAAATAAATTCGGGCAGGTCTTACATAAACGATCAATGTTGTATGAAAACGAAAATTTGGTGACATGATGATTGAGACAAAGCAAGCCAAAATTCTTTAAAGATTACTTTGACAGCTAATTTGACAGTAAAAAACAGTGGGATGATATGTTTCTAAACCATTGCCCAAAACATGGCACGGTGATGTCATCAAATTTTGCTTGCTGTGTCTCCATTATCATGTCAACAAAACTTTCGTTTTCATACGACATTGATTGTTTACTTACAACTTGATTGTTTACGTACGACCTGATGTTCACGATGGGTTGTTTGTAGGCAATTACGAGTTATTCGTTGCGTGACAACTCTTTTGTCCTACTACGACATTGCCTCCTACAAGCTTTTTGTTTCTGAACGAGTCACGTCGCTAAAAAAACTTAGCAACACTTGTGTCGCTAAATTACGACAAAATTTTTATTAGGGTAGTTGCATCTTCCCCAAAGTGGTGTCGATGTTGATTTCCGACCCCAAGTGTTCAACATCAAATTACTCCTCTAGGTGCCCACTACCCGCTCCCGAAGTTTGGCACGTCGAATAAACTCACCCTGTATGCATGACCCAACACACTAAAAGTATAGGTAGAATTTTGTACGTGGTGATGCATGATTTTAAACCTGGGTGACGTTTTGCATAAAATTGTGCACAAATTTGCATAAATTCATACATTATTACGCATAATATTATTCCAATGCCCCGCATGCACAAAATCGTGCAAGTGACACGTACAAAATTCTACTTAAATAATACTTAGTGTGAAGCTGAAATTTACGCTTTGTACAATCTAACAATATTATTGCTTTTTCATACGTGTGTACATAGTCCAATGTAAAGAGACCAAGCTGCATAGGTTCGGGCACATCTAGCTCAACATTGAGGCTGCCCTAGCTAAATGGTAAATAAGATCACATACACACTAAATTCCTTTCTTTAATTTTTGTGCTTGGTCCAGCACAATTTCGTGCATACGTTCTTTTCACTCAAATTTGCACGCGATTTCACATGACGTTGTGCTATTTAGCGTCTAAATTGGTTCAAAACAGGTGCGCATGTTTAAAATTGATTCAGACTACGTACATGATTGTACAAATAAATTTAGTGCGTAGTCTCGCTGGCGCACAGTGGGCCACAGGCGGTAAAAATCCCGGACGGATTTCGAGCCCTTGGGTCGTTAAATGGGACTCGAACCGAACGCGTGGCCCCACCAATGGATTCCTCGTTCCTAGAGCAATCCATCGCTGGGTGACGTGTTTGGTTGGAGTCCTATTTATGGAGCTCAGAACGCGCCTTCAGTTTTGGCCGCCTGCGCCAGACTTCCAGCCCGTTGAGTGGCGCTCAGAAGCGTTCCCATTTGACCTTGTCGCACTCGGTGCACTGTACCACCGCCGAGCCCACCAGGGCCCGCACCGCTGCTATCTGTGTGGGGCAGTCCGCGAGACCGTGAGTCGTGTTCCGCCGCACCAGCACGACCCGAGCGGCGCGAATGCCGGTCTGTGCCAGGAGGCCGTCAAGGTCGTTGCACGCCGAAGGCCACTTGCCGGCGCCCGGAGTGCCGACCTGCAGCCAGAGCTCGTCGAGGGACGCGCTGTGAGCGCGCAGCAGGGAGACGAGGGTCGGCCGGGGAAGGCCAACCACGCGCAGCCACTTCAGGCTTGCCTGCGACAGATGCGGGAGTAATGATTTTTAAATACAGTGAAACCCGTAAATAACCTACCCGCATATAGCAAAATCCCACCTTCAACGAATATTTTTGCCGGTCATCACACAAAGATTAACAAGTTAAAGTTGAGACCCTTTAACACTCCAAATGTGGTATCCGAGTTGAAAATGCGGCCCAAATATTAAAAATGTGCCCCCTTCCCAAGTTTCACCCATTTCTTGACGTTTTTTGATTTTTTACACCCTGAATAATGGTTTTCCGCATACAGCGAATTTCCGCTCGTAACGAATTTTTTCCCCGATCCCCTCGAACTCGTTATAAACGGGTTTCACTGTACATCGAAATCAAATCAGGACACACTACACACCTAATTTGTCTTAGTGCACACGTACACCCTGGAAATCCTTAACGCAGTTTTTGCTGTACCTTAAAAGTACAATTCAAAGTAAGTACAACGATCATAGAACAAAGTACAATGTGATTCCAAAGGCAATGAACACAGCGCTTATGAGGCAATGTGCTGAGACATCACACGATACGTGCCATGCCAAAGCCACATCGCACTAAAAAGCCCTACGCTAATGCGTGGGAAGGCATTGCACTCCACGTGGGACGCAAATGCATAGCACCAATTGCTGCGGTGAAAACGGCTTCAAATGCATTGCATCAATGTACAGGCAGTCCAGGTAGCATTGCCCTTTTCACACTAAATCCTTATGTACACTTTTGTACATAGTCGCACGATTTGGAACAGGCGTTGTTATCAGTCTTTCACGCCCTTCGAAGGTCGTGAATCGTTTGATGCCTTTGGGCAGGGCGTAAAAGGCATAGGACTTTAACGCAAAATTTTAATGCCCTTCCAAAGGCATAAAACGATTCACGCCCTTAAAGGGCGTAAATCGTTTACGCCCTTTAAGGGCATATTTTTTATGCCTTTGCACTTTCCACAATCCTCGTTACCTTTTCTTGTGCAATCTCCGAGGTATCTCTGTTCTACTATCCACTTTTTCTTACAGTGTCTAGTTTTGCAGCGTACCTGCGGCAGATCCGGGAGGACCGGGGGTCGTGCGTCCTGAGCGGTGTCGCACTCTAGCTCCAGCCGCCGCAGCCCGGGCATGGCGTGCGCCTCCTGGATGTGCTCGCCGCAGGGGCTCTGCAGGTACAGCTCCTCCAGCGACGGGGCGGCGCTCCGCAGCACGACCAGCACCCAGATGGGGTCGCGGTCACACCGCACCCTCGTCAGCCGCCGTGCCTGCAGATCACCGGTATTAGTTTAAGGGGGCAGTAGCAATTCGTGCACGTTTTTCTAATTATTTCGAAACTTTCTGTTTACACCGCAATAATAAAATTGGTATAAACGCTAGAGACAAACAGTAAGCACCATGTAAAAGTACAGACTTTTACAACAATTTTTAAAAAAATTGGTTTGGCATCAAATTAGACAGGGATATAAAGCACGCAAAAGAGGTCTGCAAAATCATACATGATGTCACTGCGCGCACGATAGCAGCCAAAATTTTTAACTTTTTTCCAATCGGTAATAATCATCCCAAAGAGCATAAAATTGCCCACAAAATGAACCACCGGCGTTAATAGCGGACGAAAAATACTGCACGCTCAATTTCTTATGACCATTTTTATACATATTATGATGATTCGTCACCGTAAGGTATACTTAAATTTGCACATACGTGTCCAGTCAATTCTCACGGAAAGTAGAAAGGTGAGACTTAAGACGCTTTAAGGGGTGATACTATAATGTTTGACCGTAATAAAGATCATACACGGATGTATGACCGAAGAAAAGCTCATACATAAATGTATGACCGAAGAAAAGCTCATACATAAATGTATGACTGAAAGAAAGGTCATACTCATGTATGACCGATAAAGGGTGATACATTTTGGTATCACCGATGAAGGTCGTTATATCACCAAGCTGAATAAGGAAGGGCCTGTCTCGCCAATGTCTAGCCTGTTTTCGGTCATACATTTGTGTATATCCTTTTTTTTTGTTATACAGTTGTGTATGACCTTTTTTTCGCTCATACACTGCCGGCCAAAATTAGCGGCACACTTTTTTGACCCCACGTATTTTTGGCTGGGATGCAGGTAGGAAGCTGAGATTTTAACTGCAAGTACCCTCATGAGTTGTCTAAACACCCCTAGGGTAGCAAGGTGCCCGCTCAACCCCATCACCTGTTTTCCACCCTTAGCGTAAGGAGGGGTCGAATTTTGACACTTTGAGGTCAGTGAAAATGACCTTTGGGTTGTCGCAGGTCGTTCAAAATTTTGAGGGTGACTCAGTTTGAGATTCTCTTTAAAATGAGCCGTCACCCAACCCTCTACGACCCCCCGTTTCGGAGTTACAGAAAACCCACCCCTAAGAGAAGGGTGTTTTTTTCGGATTTTCGCTCGGGGCTGAAAGTGTTGGGGGAGGGCCCCTCGAACGTCCACAAAATGTTCTGGAGTCCTTCCAACCCTCCTTGAGGCTTACAGCCCTTACGGAAAGCCACCCCTATTCATGTTTTTGATCCAAATGACCCAAAAATGGTCCAAATTGGATCAAAAACTGTTGATTGTTGGTGTCTTTGACCGAACCAATCGACGCGCATCGACACCTGCCCATTTTTCTCAAAAAACAGCGTGTTTAGGGGGGTTGCTACCCTTACACCCCTCCCCCCGCCCCCTCAAGAGGGGGTTGAAGTCGCGGCGGCCCGTCTGTGGGCTCACGGATCGATGCCAGTGTGTGAAAGACACCTCCATTCCAATTTTCAAGTCGATCGAACCAACGACGGTCGCTTGACACGGAAGGAACTGAGACACTCGCGATTTCAACCCCTTACTTTGCATTCTTACGTGGGCGTAACCTGTCGACCAAAAAATTCGGTTCCGGTGTGCCAAGCAAGGCTGATCCATACCCTACCCGCCGCCAAAGGCCCCAACCCCTGCCGTTATCCCCGGCTCGTCCAGCGCCCCTGAAAGTGGAGCCCCCTTCGGAGCGACTCGCTGCGCCGCGCCGCGCTCGGCGCCGTAGCGCCTGGAAGTAGGCATACCTTCGTGCGCCGATACCCGGGGCATGCCTACTTCCAGGCGCTACGGCGCCGAGCGCGGCGCGGCGCAGCGAGTCGCTCCGAAGGGGGCTCCACTTTCAGGGGCGCTGGACGAGCCGGGGATACTGGCAGGGGTTGGGGCCTTTGGCGGCGGGTAGGGTATGGATCAGCCTTGCTTGGCACACCGGAACCGAATTTTTTGGTCGACAGGTTACGCCCACGTAAGAATGCAAAGTAAGGGGTTGAAATCGCGAGTGTCTCAGTTCCTTCCGTGTCAAGCGACCGTCGTTGGTTCGATCGACTTGAAAATTGGAATGGAGGTGTCTTTCACACACTGGCATCGATCCGTGAGCCCACAGACGGGCCGCCGCGACTTCAACCCCCTCTTGAGGGGGCGGGGGGAGGGGCGTAAGGGTAGCAACCCCCCTAAACACGCTGTTTTTTGAGAAAAATGGGCAGGTGTCGATGCGCGTCGATTGGTTCGGTCAAAGACACCAACAATCAACAGTTTTTGATCCAATTTGGACCATTTTTGGGTCATTTGGATCAAAAACATGAATAGGGGTGGCTTTCCGTAAGGGCTGTAAGCCTCAAGGAGGGTTGGAAGGACTCCAGAACATTTTGTGGACGTTCGAGGGGCCTTCCCCCAACACTTTCAGCCCCGAGCGAAAATCCGAAAAAAACACCCTTCTCTTAGGGGTGGGTTTTCTGTAACTCCGAAACGGGGGGTCGTAGAGGGTTGGGTGACGGCTCATTTTAAAGAGAATCTCAAACTGAGTCACCCTCAAAATTTTGAACGACCTGCGACAACCCAAAGGTCATTTTCACTGACCTCAAAGTGTCAAAATTCGACCCCTCCTTACGCTAAGGGTGGAAAACAGGTGATGGGGTTGAGCGGGCACCTTGCTACCCTAGGGGTGTTTAGACAACTCATGAGGGTACTTGCAGTTAAAATCTCAGCTTCCTACCTGCATCCCAGCCAAAAATACGTGGGGTCAAAAAAGTGTGCCGCTAATTTTGGCCTGGCCGGCAGTGTACTTTTTGTATGGCCAAAAATTGATCCAATGTCTCACCCTTTGAATTTCAATGTGTGTCTTGTCTGGGGCAGGTTAAAGTGTTAACGCCCGCGCTGATAACTACCAAACCTTCCGTTTCTGTTCCGCGATATTCGTCAGTGGCCACCAAGAACTCACCCCCCGCTGCCGCAAACGTGCCAACACGTTTATCTTCTCCGTGCGTTTGCTTGAAGGCGTCTGACTAAGGTTGTGCAAGTCCAGTTCTTGAATACGCCCTTGAACTGAAGGCACCGATGGCTTGGGTTTTGGCTGGTCTGGCTCCTGCTGTGATTGGGGTTCCTCCTGTCAACACATCTTTCTGATAAATGTGATCGGCTTTTTTATCCGTCCCGTGGTATTTATATTAAATACAGGTGGACGGCATATGATCGGATGGGGAGAGGTCCTATTGAAAAGAGCTGGGAGTTTCCGTACGAAGAAAATTATCTGAAATGCAAGTGAAATCCGACAGCCAAAAATCAAAATAATTCGTGGTTTAATTCAGACTAACTTGAAGATGAAAGACCAAGAAAACGACCAGTGCGTTTAGAAATATGTCCCGCCTACTCTCTTCTCCGTCCCACTTGACCAAACTTAGTGAAATTCGCTTCTTTTAGATAAGTTTGCTGATACGAACGTGACAAAACATTCGTTGAAAAACAGTGATTTCCTCCTGAACGTTTGACTCCAAGAATATCCAAGTCTTTAAACGTAGCTGTATGCTCAAATGAAGCGTACAACTGATCCAGAGAGCGGCAGTGAGTATAAAGTGGCAATGAGTCTTAAGTTACAATTTTATCGAGACGTACTTGAACGCAACAGCGAAGGGTGTTTGACTGTTAAAGGTTTATGTTAAAATAAATTCCGCAAAATTTCCACGATAATTTAAAAAAAAATTAAATCGGTATCCTTCCGTTTAGTACACAACCAATTATTTGGCTAAAATGTCCTTCCAAATGCTATGAACATAGCGCGTATGGTGCAATGCAGTGAGACTTCGCACCACACGCGAAATGCCACAGCTTACGTGCGATGCGTTCCGAAAATGCCCTATGCTAATGCATGGGACGGCATTGCACTTCACGTGCGATGAAAAAGCATCGCACCAATTTGAGCGATGAAAACGGCTTCAAATGCATTGAACCAATTGACGCTATATTCATAGCCTTTTGATTCTCAGTGTATGTTAGTTTTTCAAAATTGTTAAAAAAAAAATATATAAAAAAGAAGAAATTTGACGGCACGAAAGCGATTGGGATTCCCACTGGAACCCCTGAAAAATGTCCCTCTCTTTCCACAGTGTGTTTACCTTGTCGATGTCTCCCTGCTGGTGGATGTCCAGCACCAGCGCTTTGAGCAGCTCCATGGGGCCGCCTGGTGGCGGGCCGTCCTTCCACTTGTCGCCGATCTTGTCCTTCAGCGCTAGCTGCAGTACGTAACTGGCCTGCACCCAGTGGGAGACAACTCTGAATTTTGGTGTACAATTGAAATAAATTTCAGTCGTATTTCGGGCCGAAACAACTGCATTTTCGAAAAATTCCAAAGAATTAAAATAAATTTTTTATTGTTGGTGAAATTTTGTGTACAAATTTGGTTGAAGTGATGGGAGAGAAGCTGGGACGGGAGTGCACTACAAGATCAAATGTGTGCTTAGTACACAGCTGTTGGAGCGTACTTACAAGCACACATCTATAGATGTCTGCTTGGCAAGTACACAGCTATAGGTGTATGCTTGGTCAAGTACACAGCTGTAGAAGCCTGCCTTTTAATGGGTGGGATCAAAGTGTGCTTGGCCAAGCATACACCTATAGCTGTGTGCTCGGCCAAGCATACATCTCTAGCTGTGTGCTTGGCCAAGCATTCATCTAAAGCTGTCTGCTTGCCAAGCATACATGTATAGATGTGTGTTTGCCAAGCATACATCTATAGATGTGTACTAAGCACACATTTGATCTTGTAGTGTGGAGAAGAAATCAAGAAGAACAAAAGCCGGACTTATATAGCTCTGCGAAAGCGGCAGAACGGCGACGCAGACGCTCATTCTCACAAATTTTGCATACTTTGTTCTTCCTGATTTCTTCTCAATTTCCGGTCCAGCGCTCTTCTCCGAAGTACCATATTTCCCCCTCCCTGCACCACGCTGGCCGCCTCCTGCAGTCGTTCGAGCTGCTCCTGGTCCACGTCGAAGGCGTCGAGGTCGATCTCCTCCAGGGTGTCGTCCTCCACCGCCTGCCGCAGTGCCCTCTCGGACTCCTGCACCTGCTGCAGGCTGGCCCTCCACTCCACCAGCTGGCTTTCCACGGCCTGCGCGCAGTCACATCAGAAACAGCGTTTATCAATCTTATCTCGAACGTCAAATGTCAGAAATTTTCTTCGGATCACATCAAATGTGGGCACTTACGATTGGAATTTAAATTTAAAGAAGCACAAACTAAATGTATTTGTACGATTGAGTACGTGGTCTTACACACTTATGCGCTCAAACTTGTACGTAAAATCACATTAATTCGTGCGAAATTGCGTACAAATTTGTACGAAAAGCACATACGCGCAAAATTGTGTGAGACCACGTACTAAATTGTACAAGTACAATTAGTGTGTACATCAGCCACAGCAAAGTATTTAAAAAGTCCTTACTTCCAATCGTATCAGCAGATACAAGTGTGCTGATTACGATGGCGCACTTTAAAATACCCTTTCGTGGACTGATTTTCAAGAAAAAATAAACTGAAAGGTCAAAATAAGGAACACACAGATCATTGTGCAACCATTTAGCCCTTTTTGCCTTAAAATAATTGAATTTGGAAGTTATACATTTTTGATTTGTTCTTGAATCGAATATGCTCCAATCCGATTCGATTACGATACCTCTGCGGCGCCTTGCAGCATGTCCACCACCCTCTGTGCCTGCTCCGCAGTGGTGTGGAGGTCGCTGAGGTCCTGCGAGGCCTGCTTGGGGTTCTCGCCGGGAGCGACGGGGACGCGACCCCGGTCCACGCGTTCGACCGTGCCGACCTTGCGGTCCCGGCGGCGTGTCCTGCAAACCAACCGGCTGGCGTCAGACGACAACACACCAAAGACCTAATTGTAAGCTTAGTCCACACTAACTTATGCACTCTAAACCTATCTGTCAAAGCACGCATTCGTAAAGCCATGCTTGCAAGTACACACTTTACAAACGCATACTTCGCCAAGCACGCACTTGCAAAAGTATGCTTCCGGCATACACACTTACAAGTGGTTACACTGCAAATCCAAGTGTAGGACAAGTCGACACTTCTAGGCGTAGACCAGTTTGTCCTACGCTACCAAGTGTCGACCACTTGTGTCCGACGCTTTGAAGTGTGGACCACACAGTGTCCTACACCTGCAAGTGTCGACCACAGCATGTCCGACGGCTGGAAGAGTGGGGCCACATAGGAAACCGGTCGTAATTTGCCGTAGGACAAACAGTGTCCTACAAAAGAAGGCGTCGGACACAGTGTGGTCGACACTTCAAAGAATTGGACATTACTGGTCGACACTTGCAAGCGTAGGCCAAACTGGTCTACGCCTACAAGCGTCGACTTGTCCTACACTTGGATTTGCAGTGTATTAGTATTTGTGGGCCAAAGTATACAGTTCGATGTGTGCACATGCAAGTATGCATTTGCCAGTGAGTACCAAGTGTGTACTAGTTAAGTTACTCCCACACTCCTGTGGACTTGTTTTATGCACAATTAGGCATCACTGATACGTACGTAAGCTGCGAATAACACTATGCATAATTGTGTGCATTTCATGCCTAGAGATGCCTTAAATGTGTACTTGTGAGCATCTTCATGCGTCAAATGTACACAACGATGCATTATTTTATACTCAGCTTACGCACGTATCTGTTTATGCATAATTATGCATTGAAAAGGCCACAAGAGTTTGGCGTGCATTGTGAGTGGACCGTCACCGTCAGAAGCCGTTGGTAGGGTCAGTTGGGGTAATTTTGGGACACGGGGTAAAACTGGGACAGCTGTTCATGGACAAAACTTGCTATAATTCGGCTCCTGATACACCAGGCATGATGTTTCAATTCTGGAAACGACGTTTCACATGGCAGGAGTTCTCAAATGTCAAACCTTGTCCCTGAAACAGCTGTCAACCCCGTGACCCATAATCACCTCAACTGACTCCAACGTTCCTTTGAAAGAAAGTCTTCGGTCATTGTGGCGCCCCTTTTTAAACCAAATTCTTTTCATTTTGGATAAGGCTTTCCGAACCTAGAGCGGCTCTTTCTAAGGGGCAACAATTTGAGGTGCTCTCTTCGTGGTAAGGCCCCATTTCCAGCACCAGAACGAAGTTTGCTAATGTTTTTCCCGCGGGACCAAAAGGGAGTCACTTTGTCGTGATCAACTCACTTGGAAACTGCGACGGAACTGCCACTGGCAGACGAAAGCTGTTTCTTTTCTATTAAACTGAGCACGGCATAGTTGTCTGGCAATGATAGAACTGGCTCAGAAAATTCCTGGGGACAATAAACATCAAGAGGGCAGTAGTCATGCTTCGTCAAAACAAGCGGACCGGACGGCAACGACCAGCGCAAACAAGACATCGAACCTTCAATGCACTGCAATTCGATTGGTAAGTTTGCTTGCCACTCCAGTGGCGCTCCGTTTTGATGCCATAATTTGGCCTTCTGGGCCCGGATTGGCCTCTTTGCATGCCAAAATTTGGCATTCCGGTGAACTTGGACGCCAAATTTTGGCATTTTAAAAGGCCAATCCGGCTCAGAATGCCAAATTTTGGCATTCAAATCGGAGCGCCACTGGAGTGGCAAGCAAACTTACCAATGGAATAGCAGTGTGCACGCACTTTTCCTCGAAATTGCAAAACGCCAACTTAGAACTTTGTGTTCTGGAACTCTCGGCTTTGAAGCGAGGAAAAACCAAGAGGAAGTTCCGAAACATTTGAGCGCCGAAACTCATTGACAATCTTGAATTTTGGTCAGATTCCCTAATAATTCATGAAACTAAGCCGGAAACTCGAAATAATGCCTCAAAAACCAATGAAATGGATACTTGGCTGCAATTCACTGATATTCATACAAAATTCATGTAAAATTCCAAAATTTGTGCACCGCAGTTCTAAGTTATTTTCCGTTGCGGAAAACCAACCTTGTGACACGCCGGGCAAATCTGCTTCCGCATTCTTCGTGAACAAAGGCGACAGACGGTGTGTCCACACGGAAGGGACTTCGGCCGCCTCTCGCTCAGGTTGAACTTCTCCAGACACGAGTGGCACTCCATCGTCAAAAAGCTGCGAAACTGCGCGAGTGTTGTTATTCAGCCAGCCACTAGAGAGCAGGCTGGCGCGGACTGCGCTGGTCGAAGCGTCTTGTCACGAAACTGTACTCGCCAGCTGATTCAGAAGGCTATCTTTATCAGATAACTGACCTGTTGAGATAAGGCGCACGGTACAGTCCGCCCGAGCCTGTCTCATGCCTTTGGCGGAGCGTGCGGTGCAAGCGCTTTTACAATCTAGGCGTTTTCAAGCATGTTGCTTTTAGACAGTTAAGGAATCGGTTCAAGATGAAAATCGCCTGTTATGGTTTGAGCATTTTAATGACAGACAATTGATGTACTTCACGGCTGAAGTCCGTATAAGTCATGTTTCAGTAAGGGTCAAGTAAAGTGGAATGCCAGCCATGTGAGTGTCAACCAATGTAGAGGCATCTTACGAATTTAAACCTAGAAAATTAATACCTTTACCAGCTCCTTTAATAAAGTGCTTATCATCTTTTGTTTTCTTTCTTTTCTTCCGTTACAGGTTTCGTCGGAATACCGTTTTACCAGTAACCAGAAATCTGTTAAATGCAGGTCAGTTCTGAAAAACGAATTCCGAAATTTAAGATTATTCGTAAAAAGCAAACCAAGAGGTGAGTTAAAAATTGCTGGCGTAGTGCTGGCTTCCTGGTGAGAAGTGGAGCAGTGACGTCAGATGTAGTCGACCGTTGCACTGCCTCATCTTCTCCAAAGCTTCCTCACAAATCTTCAACATCATTTAGGTTTTGCCAGACGACTTGGGCCATGAAGGCTAGAAACGTAGAAATTGCCGACATCATCTGAAAAGTTATTGATCACATGATATGAAAGAAGAGATACTAGAAGCAGGAGCCCTATGCATTCGCTTTGAATTTTATTTTAGGCGTAAAGAACACCAACAGCAAGGTGCCTAGATTCGCTCTGCAAACGACAACTTGAAAGTAAGTTGACGTTAGTACCCGAAGCACATAAGATGAAACCCTTTTTAAACCCATAAAATGACTAAGAAAAAGTTCCCAAATTTTTATGAGTCTGATCCGATCTGTGCCTACATATTATTTTCTTACCCATGTGGCTGTTGCGAGGTTTATCTCTAGCAGTCCTAACACATCTGGCCTCATGACATTAGTACTTGTTTCTGCCAAAAACATTCGGATCTACGCAGAAAGAGAGAAACAAAAGATAGCACTAGTAAATTTAAGGGGCATCTTCAGAAAACTCTGGAATAAATTAAGTCCTGTTCACACTAAATTACTTCGTATAATACGTGGTCTCTCACAATTTTAGGCATAAGTTCGCACAAGTTTCACAAGAATTTGTATGCTTCTGCGTTCAGTTTTGAACGAAAAAGTTCGCATGTTTAAAATTGTGTGAGACCACGTACGAAATTGTACAAGGGCATTTAGTATTCAGGGTCTTCAACAAATTATTACTTGCGCAGGTAAGGGAGAGTGGGGCACCAAGTGACACTATTTGGAATTTGAGGGTATCATAGCGTTAACAAGAGATGCCGGTAATGTTCGTGTCCTAAATTACTGTGGTCCTTCTAGAACATTTTCCAACCCAAATATCTTACGAGAAAAATTATTCTGAAGTTCCCAGGGGCCAAACACCTACCCTTGTATCTGTCACTTCGTGCCCCACCCAGGGGCACCAAGTGACAACTTACGGGGCACCAAGTGAGAGACGGTGGCTATGCGTAATTAAAATGGCATCGATGGTTTTCGATCACAGTTTTGCCGGAGGAGGGCGTTTCGTTCCAGAAAATCACTACAACTTACACGGATGGTCCAAATTGTGAATGCCCGCGACAAAAAACACCAGCATGGTAAGGTAGAGTATACAGTGACAGGGCACCAAGTGACACTGTGTCGTACCTCGAAAAAGAGAGTCCACATTAATGTCAAGTTATGATTTTTCACTTCAAAACTGTGAAAAAAATCATTGAAATTTTCAAAAAGAATCTCCAGCCTCAAAAATGAAACAAAACAACTTCCCTTACGGAGCTATTCTATTGTCACTTGGTGCCCCGGGTCAGCTGTCACTTCGTGCCCCGAATGTATGAACTCCGTGTCTGCCTCAGTGTTCATTATATCCGTGGACTTCAGAATTTCGTCATTTGAAAAAAAAACATAGATGAAGAGTCCTACTTGCGATTCAAAAACTAACACTGACCCACACTCGACGTTCCGGTTGAATTTACCAAAGGACAAAGAAAACCAGAATTCAGTTCCGCAACTTGTTTTAGGAGTCGAAAAATGTGAATGTGAATAGACAGCCTATGAAAGCGCTCCGGAGTCTCCGCTACCTGGCAAACGACTTACCAGCACGAGAGCATTCAGACCCGTGGAAGTGGAATTTTAGTGACGGGTAGTTCTTGAGATATGGGGTAGTGTCACTTGGTGCCCCTGTCACTTGGTGCCCCACCCTCCCTTACTGTATCAGGACTTTTGTTTTTACTACGTATTGGGCCCGGGATTCGCTGAAATGTCCTATTTGGGTGCAGACAGCCTGTGCAAGCATTGTTTTTCGAGGAGCATCTTTGGAATGCGAATTGCTTCACGTTGTCTCATTCGTTCGTGCCGTCTACTAAGGATAAGCACTCTGCAAACTCAAATGTGTGCATGTCACACTTCACGTGGAGCATGCCATGAAGCACGCTCTTAATTAGAGCGTGCTTACCAGGCACGCTTGAAATAAGAATGTGTCACCAGGCACGCTCTAAAGTAGAGTGTGCTTACCAGGCAGGCAGCGGGCGTGCCTGGTACGGTAAAAAATCAACTGTGGGTCACTTTTTCGAAAAATGCATATTTAAAGTGTAAATTTTAAACAAGTACCGTGAAACGGGGTAATTTCGGGCACCCGGGGTAATATCGGGCATCTCTGCCCGAAAGCATTGCGATGATGCTGCCGTCTAGCGGTGATCTCGGAGGCTTGTCCCGTTGCGCGCATCGCATTCGCCACACTTAAAACCGTCGGATCATTCCTCTGGAGACCAAAACAGATCCAATCTTTCCGAGCTACAGTGATTTTCGTATTTTACACTTTTTACCTAAATTCAGTGTATGCGTGAAAACTTCGACTGGCAAGCCAAACCTGTTCACAAACGGTGCATAAGGTTTTTTTTTTCGATTTGGACATGTTTTGAGCATGCTGTGTCAAATTTTCAATCACCTGCGGGAAATAGTATGGTAAATAGGGGCTCAAAACTAAAAAATTGTTACTTTTAGGGGTAATTTCGGGCACTGAAATGGCATGCAAGGGCAAGCAGGGTTGTTCTGAAAACTTTGAATTTCGCAGGGCTAGAGTGGTGTAAGCTTCTTCCAGCTCTTCAGAGCTCTTCTGAAAGATGGAGATAATCCATTAACAAAGATAATACTCAACTGCCGCAGCAGTCGCTTTGTGGAACTTTGACTATCATAAAAATGGGCCAAGGCTACATCTGTACTTCTTTAGTATGTACACATCCTATCTTAGTGTCAATGATTGGTTCGTGACTAAAATTTTATCATGTTTACCGGGACTTTGACTTTGAGAACGGCCGCATGGCTTGCCGGGTTGCTACGGAATGCAGAGTTTTCCAGAAAGCCCCTGTATCTTCCCAATTGTGCATAAGACTTGCCTCCCATGTACCAGGTGGGTCACGGACCCCGTGAGAAATGGTTACTATGCAACCCGCTTGGAGCCCTGCATCCGGGCTTGCCTATGCGGCAGTGGGCGGGCGCACGGCAGGGCTAGGGTGGCCACCCGTCAAGTCCCGTTACGTTCAACTCGAGCAGTCGGACCGCGGACACCACGCGACCTCCGCGGCCGTCGCGGGGCCCCCGCGGACACCGCGACGACCACGGCAGGCCTCTCGCGGACTCTCGCGGCCGTGGTCGTCGCGATGTCCGCGTGAGGCCCGCCGTGGTCTTCGCGGTGTCCGCGGGGGCCTCGCGACGGCCGCGGAGGCCGCGTGGTGTCCGCGGTCCGACTGCTCGAGTTGAACGTAACGGGACTTGACGGGTGGCCACCCTAGCCCTGCCGTGCGCCCGCCCACTGCCGCATAGGCAAGCCCGGATGTAGGGCTCCAAGCGGGTTGCATAGTAACCATTTCTCACGGGGTCCGTGACCCACCTGGTACGTCAGTTTCAAGAGGAAGATCCACGACTCATCTTCGCGTAATATAGTGTGGCCCGAGTCGATCATTATCAAAAACAAAAAAGGATAAAGGTTCAAGGTCAGACGTTCAACAAGAAGCGTCCTAAATAGATCCACCCCACTCTCCCAAACATCAAACTATTTGTTCCAATCATGACTTCAAATTATGTATAAATGACAACCCCTACTATCCCTCCACATCTGCATCCTTGAGAATTTCACATTTTATCATATAAGCTCAAAAGAAAGAGACAATTATGGATTTTGAGACCAACATCAGAACGACAAGTCGTTTTTTTCCTGGGGTGCCCGAAATTACCCCAAAACACGGGGTAATTTCGGGCACTGCTTTGGGCCCTCCACTGTAAAAGCGGTGAGGCGTAGATATCTGGAATTGGCGTCAAATTGAAGCTAAAGGTGGGTAGATGATAAACTTTAACCCTCAAGTCCATGGCAACACCACGACCTTCACAATTTTAAAAATACCTCTTAAAAGTGCCCGAAATTATCCCGTTTCACGGTAGTCAAAGAAGGTTTGAAGAATTTAAATATGATTCCTTGCCTTCGTTTTGCAGCATAGCAGCCCCGTCTGTCGTCCCCGTTTACTGAGCTACGGTCGTTTCAAAAAAAAGGCTGTTGTGGCACAATTGATTTTTCACCTTAAGCACACTCTAATTAAGAGCGTGCCTAGTGACACACTCTAATTTAAGGGCGTGCCTTGTAAGCACGCTCTAAGTTAGAGCGCGCTTTATGGCATGCTCTAGGAGGAGCGTTCCATGCACACATTTGAGTTTGCGGAGCATTTTTGGTCATAGAGCGGTGCACTGATACAGAGTCCCTACTCAAAATTTGGTTGTGTGCATGTGCCTAGAGTGCATGCATGTGCACTGTTTACATACCTCTGGAAAGCTCCCATAGCTCCTTTTTATCAGAAAAGCCTGGCAGAGTCTACCGATGTGTGTACTCTGCCGAAAACAGAGTCATATTAACTTTATTGAAAGTCCATTAAGGCGATTGCGCCCCTAAATTCAAGTCACGGATTCGGCTCAAATTTGGAACACATGTGGGGCACACAGTTATGATGCCCCTCATAAATTTTTATGACGCTAGTTCAAATTTTAATTAAGTTATTGAACCCTGAAATGTCTGAACTTCGTGCAGCTCACCCGTTTAAAGTAATCCGATACGTGGATCAAAACCAATTACATATTCGTGCAGTAAAAATGAGCGCCTATTCAGTATGACCCCTCCGAATCCCGTGGCTACACTCCTTGTAGTCCAAATAGATGGTCAAAGTTAGGCCAAAAGTGGTTCAAAGTTCTACTCCAGATTTGAGAGACATGATCACGGGATTTCATTCCCCAAGGGGCCACACTGAATGCGCACGTCTGTCCCCTACACAAATCTAGCTGCAGATTTGTCCTGGCATCGGTACTGTTTGAGGGTGAGTTGCACAAGTAAAGCACTGTTTTTCCGCTCCTTGAACCTATTTTGAAGTTGGCGGTCGTCTGGCGGGGCTCTGGACAGTGGCGCGGTGACAGGTATCCGAACTCGGTGCAGGCCGGTCGGTGCGGCGCGACACATTTATGACAGGCAGGTCGCCTACAGCCGGGTATTGTCTTCGCCGCCTCCCCCATCCGCCGGGGCTGCAGACGATGACCTGGAGCGCGCCGGGTGAGGTGCCGGGCCTGCTCGGACTCCGATCCACACTCAAAAAAAAGTGTCCTGTCAATGCCGTTAATTTATTACCAGTTTTCACTGTAGGTCAATTCACAGCGTTTACTGTGATCTGCTCACGCGATTCTGGTTAACAGTAAACACTGTGACTTTGACGCCGCTGAGCACCGAAGTACTGCAAATCAGGCTCCAATTCACGGCGTTTACTGTGGCCAGATCACAGTGAACACTGTGACCGAGATCACAGTGAACGCCGTGAACTAGTTCACAGCAAACGCCGTGAATTGCATAACAGCAAACATTGGTAATAAATTAAGGGCATTTACAGGACCTTTTTTGTACAGTGCAGCCAGTCCACCAACGAGTCCCTCGCGACTTGAACGCGTCGCGCTGGCCACAATTTGGCGAGAAGGACGACGCGAGAGGAAAGGGGTGACACGTTTCATTCTCGGAGTCTGATAAGAGGAGCTAAAGGCCTTTAGAGAAATTTTATCCCCGATTTCAAATCGATGTTGAACTGGTGTCAAAATAATCGTAAAAGGAAAAGGAAATTGTTGAAGCTACTTTTCTTCGTACCGTCAACGGGGGTAACTTGGGACACTTTTACACGCGTTTTTAACGCTCAAGGCAAGATTTTTGACCGAGACCATTGGGTCCTAACTATGTTAAGTTTGACCCTTTCCTCATTATTTCATGCTTGTCTGGTCTATTTGCCTTGAGTATGTCGTTTACAATCTGCTCCGAAATAGTGTCCCAAGTTACCCCATGACCGGGGGTAACTTGGGACAGTAGGGGACAAACTTCATCCCCATGTTTCTATTGGGATTATTAAATCATAAAACTTGTGTTGACAATGTCTCGACCAAGAATCCAGGCCTTGGAGTCGTTATGGGATGAAGATTGGGACTACAAATGGGACTCTCTTTTCTTCCGCTATATCCGAGGCATTTTCTAGGTATTCGTTGAAAAGTGAAAAACATGGCTTAGCGGAAGCAAAAACTGCAAAGCAAGGCATCTCTTTACATCACCAGCGTAACATTTCAAGGTCAGGTTATGTCATAAACCGGGATAGGCGATTCCTAGGAGGCCAAGAGTGCCAGGGAACATGATGCAATGCCTGTCCCAAGTTACCCCGTGCATTTACGATATTTGATAAATTGAAGTCTGGGCCCAAGATGGCAAGACTAAAGTCAGCACCATATCGCGTCCTTCTTTATCAATGTATGATTTAACAACCCAGAGATACTATTCGGCCATAGTATGTGCATTTCACTCCTCGTACTAGGGTCAACTTTGCAGTGTTTGACATAAATTGTCAAAAACCTTATTTCCTTGTTTGCCGATTTCTGCATACTTACTGTGATGATACGCATCTTCCCTTCCTTTCCGCGCGCGCCTTGTTGCCTCTTAAACAAAACCCCGTCGCGGGTTTGACGCTACGAGTCCCCGCCGCTAGATGGCAGCACCAACAAGGCCGATAGGGAAGACTGTCCCAAGTTACCCCCGGTGTCCCAAGTTACCCCCGTTGACGGTAAGGCTTAAATAGTATGTAAGGTTTTCAGAGATATTGTTACACTGGAATTAAGTGCAGAGCCATAACTATATTTTTGCGTGGATTATGTTTTTCAGCAAAACTATTTGATGTTGCGTCCGACTCCGTTAAATGGATTGTGGTTAGATTGGGACAGCATTACCATTTGTGGCCAAACTTTGCTCCCTCACATACTTAATGTTTATGTGTACAATTCTGTTTGAGACGTCAGAGTTTTTAGTGCAAATGAACTTTACGGACAGTTTTCGTTCGAATAATTACGCACAAATTTGTACAAAAAGTTCATCTGGACCAAAAAAACAAAAACAAAAAACTGTGACGTTTCGTACAAAACTTTAACAAAAGATTTAATGTTTATCGGATGAGTCAATTACCTCAGCAGAAATTCGATGACAAGCTACGCAAAACAACGCGAAGGAAAGTCCTGTCATAGTTCCGGCGAAAGTTGCAAACATAATTTCTGATTTGATATCGAGTGTTGCGCTTTCAATCAGAAACAAATAGCTCAGCCCGGCGTGGAATACAGCTTGAGCCATCGACAACACCACTCTCTCTCCATGTGACGCGTAGAACTGCTCGCTTATGTCCAGCAACACTTGATGCCTCACGCGTAACGTCCTTATTTCACTTGCAAAGCGATGCTGCAACAAACACAGGAGCACACTCTACATGTCTTACCAAACTGCACTTTCGAACCTGAAACGTGTGAAAAAATGTAAGCATAACATTTAGATTGGCGTTGTTGGAGTGGATTCTTGTTGCCAAGAATCAAAACTGAATAGAAAGCCATTGCCAAAAAGAAGTTTTTTTTTTTTTAAGCCCAGAGACGAGACCCACCCCCACACCTTCCCCCCTTTCCAGCAAATAATTATCTCTTGACAGCTTGGTTCCTTAGATAAGATGCAAGATCGTTTTAGACGCGAGGTATTTCTCTTGGTATGCCACAAAGTTCCCGTTTTCTTTGTAGCTTCGAAGAGGACTCTTCATAAATAGAAATTAAAAGAACACCTCTTCATTTTTTACGAACCTGAGGCGGTGGCTTCCCAACATTATCAATGTAAGATGCCGCTCCAATGTTTCGCACAACTTTTCTAGAGCTGGTTCCAGAACTTACCTGGAACTCCTTGGCGATCCACGCCTGCGGCTGTCCTCTGCTGGTCTGAGTGCTGCTCCGGCGCACGGAACTGCTCTGCACAAGGAACTGCTCGCAGTCTCGTCGAAGGTCTGCAGCCAGTTCGCTGATGACCGCTACTGGGCCCAGCACTACGACGGCCGAGAAGCAATAGCGGACCCTGTTGTATAATTGCACACCTTCGTCGGTTAAAGACATATCCTCTTCCACCACGATCCTGTAGACGATGCAAGTTGTAGACAAAAGCGTCGGAGCGCTCCCCATCAACACGTTCATGCATCCTCTGAGCGAAAGAGGGTGACATCCGCAGTAAATGCATAAGGACCGGGCCAGGCGGGACACCGCACCAAGTCGGCACAGGAGGAAAGTCACGGCGAACGCAACCTCCGCTAGCGAGAGGCCCACAGATACGAAATTGATATCCTCGCTGCCTCCGAGGGAAAAATTGCAATGGGTCTTCAGCCGTGCAAACGTCCACGCGAGCGCCAGTCCACACCGCACCCATGGAGGCCACGGCCGAGGCGGCCATCCCCACAGCGGAAGCAGTCCCAAGGCAGATGCAAGCACGGCCAAGATGAAGCCAAACGTGCACGATGCCTTCTGGAAACTCACTGTAACCAACGAAAATGAAACTACACAGTAGATATTGCCCGTTCTAGTGGGAGTACGAGGAGTAGAATGTTTTTTGGCAACACACCGTTGAAATTGCAAATCCCAGTATTTACCATAAGCAACTCCAGACATCAGGACTTGCTCAAAACGATACGTAAGGGAGAGTGGGGCACCTAGTTACAGGGGCACCTAGTTACACTTCGCTGCCTGCGGCTATTGCCGGGTTGTTGAGTGCATCTGTCCTCGCAGGAATTCAGATATTAACCTAAAAACATGTTTGCAATAAGTATTTGCCCCAAGGATCTAGTTTGAAAGCGTCAGGAAAAGTTTGAAATGTACATTTACTAAATTTGACACACTTTTCGAAATTTCGTCAAAAGTAAAATGTTGGTTGTTGTCTTCAAGAGACTTTCACGCCCAGGATTCGTTTTTTTCCATCATTAGGCACAGTTATCTTAACTTTTTCCAGCTAAGTCATTGAATTTTTGATTCACGGTTGTCTGTGTAGATCAGTTTTAAGATAAACTGAGCCCCCGGGGTAGGTAGTTACAATTTCCCGTGGGGCACATAGTTACAACGTGCCTAATTAGCTTTTTGTCGACAACCACTCCTTTTCGAATTTATTTATTAAGTAAACATACTTTCGGACGTGATTGATCCATTTTTGAAATTGGATGTCCCAAAATGCCTTTGAAATGTTGATTTATAGTCAACCACTGTTACGTCAGGACGTGGCGCAGGCATATTTTTAGTTTCCCTGATTTCTGTGTTAATTTTTGTATTATGCATTCCAAATCAATAATTTAACTAATAACGACTGAAATGTTCACTTTCAACTACATACCCACGAATTTCAATACGTAATACGCTGTTTTCAAGCGCTGTAACTAGGTGCCCCACCGTGGGGCACCTAGTTACAAGTGCAGAGGTCATTTCGCGGCCGTACTTCACCTATAATTTGGTAACTCCCTCCAAATTTTTTGATTAGGACTTCAAGACGAAGGTTCAATTGATGTGTTCTGTGCCAAATATTTATCATATAGCGGGAAATGCGGAGTTTATATGGAAATTCCAAAAAGTGTCACTAGGTGCCCCACTCTCCCTTACTTGATTATTTAAATACAAAGTACAGTGCAAGAAAAACCACAACGACGGTACAACACATCCTGACTAACTTTTTGTCAGTATTTGTTAGGCTTCGAAAGTACGATTACTGTACAAAGTAAAAAGGGGCCGATTGATGAAACAGTACCAGTCCAGGTGTTCTTGTACTTTCCACAGTCCTTATTGTACCCTTCTCCTAAAATCCCCGTTGCACTTCTGTTTCTCTACACTTTTTCTTGCAGGGTGCCGACTGCCGACGCCCCTGGAGCGTGGTATGACCTTGAGCAAAATCAAATAAGACGGACCACTTCTTTCCCTTGATTTGTCTGAAATTTTGTAGACTTATTAACTAAATATTTTGAATTCCGGCAAAAATTTATTGGCCTAGGTATAGCCATGTTAACTGTCGGAGAAAAAACACGAATTTGGGTACTTCAGCCTCAGTCCACACTTTTCATAGCAGAGGGTCAAAATTCAGTGCGAACCAGTAAAAATGAACACGGAACAAGAATAAGACTATGGATTTGACCTCCGACCAGTACTTCTAGAGTAAACTTCAAAGCACATCCTAAAACACCTAAAAAACAGTTTAAACGTGGGATTTTTTAGGAAATATATTTTTCAAAAATGTTTCATGACTTTTTCTTGTAGAAAATGACACACTGAATCGAATGAGACTAAGCGCAGATTTTTCTGTCAAAACGTTTAGGAGATACGGGCATTCAAAGTATGCAATTTTGACAG
The DNA here is from genome assembly GCA_030522485.1 of Stenchaetothrips biformis. Classification (NCBI taxonomy): domain Eukaryota; kingdom Metazoa; phylum Arthropoda; class Insecta; order Thysanoptera; family Thripidae; genus Stenchaetothrips; species Stenchaetothrips biformis. The sequence continues at coordinate 2,221,389 of CM060089.1, read as the reverse complement.
CTTTTCTAAAATTAACAGGTTTTGAGCACTGTTAGGCATTCCCTGCCCTTGCTATAACCATGCATACTTTTACTTAGTAATAGAAAAAGAAAGAAAGACCCCACTCAAGGACAATAAATTAAAACCACTATTTCTTCGAAAAAATAAATCAATGCTAACGCATTGCATGGTGTTTCGGTAATTTCATTCATAAATGAACTTTATACACGGTAAAAGTGCCGCCTTGAAATCCAAGGGGATGCCTTGTTTTAATTTCCAAGGGGTTTGAGTGAATTTTCAAAATAGTCCAAATTGACATCACGTTACAGAAATGGATTCGTCTCGACAAGACAAACAAAAAATGTCAACACATGTCATAGGTTTGGATGGGAAATAAAAAAGTTATTGAACCTCAAAGTTTGTAACATAGCCAAAAAGGCTAATCTTGTACTTTTGAAGTTAAATAACTTTTTAATTTGCCATCCAAACTTATGGCATGTGTTGACATTTTTTGTTTGTCTTGTCGAGACGAATCCATTTCTGTAACGTGATGTCAATTTGGACTATTTTGAAAATTCACTCAAACCCCTTGGAAATTAAAACAAGGCATCCCCTTGGATTTCAAGGCGGCACTTTTACCGTGTATTGTAAAACTTAGAATGTAAAAACATGTTGGTATTGGCACATCTTTTTAATGTCGGTCCTGTGCAAGTCAATGCCGATTCGTAAGTTAAAGGTTGGAATCAGAAAGGAAGCAGTAACATATATTTTTATGGGTTGGAAACAGCATGCTCGGTCTGCGCCCTTGAGAAACTCGCAAGGCCAAATAAGCGAGTGGTCGGGTCGTGAATTAAAATTGGCCCTAGATTGTTGTTTTGCCTTTTTGTAAAGGCTGCGGCTCTCTAGTCATGGTTTTATCCATTTTTGGCCGCTTTCATAACAATAGAACAGTTGGTTTGACAAACTTTATTTATTTTGGAGGGATGATTTCAAAACGTTGTAAGTGGTCGTTTGAGAGAAATGAGCGCTCAAAGTCTTGACATGAGAGGGGACGTTATGATATTAACTGAGTCAGGTTTGACTGGAAGTGTATTTTATTGTTCGGTTTAAAAGTGGCGCATGCTCAGTGTCTCTTATTTAAATTTGGAGCCGTTTTCCTTTATTTCCATTGGTCCGTTTGAATGTAGGCGGGTACAGAGCATTCGTTGCTTTGGTAGTAAGTTTTTCATGTTTAGTTCGTAACCAAAAATTTCCACGATGAAATTTTGAATTTTTTATTTTTCGTTATTGTTATACTTTTATGCATTCTTAAAATTTGCGAAATGTGTTTTTTCGTCAATCGACTAATTATTATAACAATGGTTTCTATGGCAATTGCTGTATATGTTTTGTTTCTGGGAGCGTAAAGAATTAAACTGATTGATATTTTGATGTGTCTAAAGTGATAGATTTTCAGTGACGTATATTTTGTCCTTGCAGCGTTTTTCGATAAACCAAAAAGGTCTCTCATTGTTGCATTTTTGTTTTAATTTTTTATGAAAAATTTCCACGATGAACATTTAAGATCTTTCCGCTATTCTTATTTTTTTTTTATGCATGTTACCATCTGGCTATTTTAGTTTTCGAAAGTAGGTTACGTACTAGGCCTCGAAAACAATAGGGATTCCCTTTGGAACTCCTAAAAAAAAACAATAGCACTACGTGCTATCAAGCCAAGCTACCCATCAAGGCAATTTTCTCTGCCGTGGGATCCAAATAAGGAGCCGGAGATATGCGGGAAAGAGAGGGAGGAGCAGGGACAACCTGTAGACTGATTCCACACTGTGGGACCGTCGGTCTGTCTCTCTCGCACCGGCACGGCACGCCCCATGAGTGCGAGAAAGAGACATGCCCCCGTGATCAGTCTGCTGCCCGCAGCCTATCGCAGCCCCCGCAGGTAGTGCACCAACCAGCCCAACGGGTGTGTCCGGCGGCCGTGCCTGGTCAGATTCGCGCAATGGGTGCTCCGTGACTCTCCTTCGATGCCGCGCTGCTACAGGACTTCTTCTTACTTTTCACTTTGTTCAGCCCCCTCCTGCCCCCACACAGACATCGAGAAGGCAGGGAATGCCCGACGGTGCTCAAAACCTGTCAATTTTGAAAAAAACTGTCCAAATTGCATACTTTCAATGTAGGGGTGTGCGAATCGTTAATTTTAATTTCGAATCGAATCTGGTTTTAATTGACCCGAATCGAATCAAATCCGCAATTTTTTTCCGAATCGAATCCGAATATCTTCATAAAATTTTCGAATCGAATACGAATGTTGCCATATTTTTATGCTTGTATTAAATGTCTTGTAATGCCTACTTGGCATGTATTTTTGACAATCCAGGAAAAGAAATTAGTCCCAAGACAATTTATTTGGGTGAATGGAGAAGCAAAGGATCGGTTGATTCAAGGACGAAACGCGTTGATTCGATTTTTCGAATATTTCGGTATCGAATCGACGATTCCGTGAGCGAATCGAATCGAAACTACGCAGATTCGATTCGATTTCGAACATTTCGCACACCCCTATTTCGATGCGCATATCTCCTAATCGTTTCGGCCGAAAAATCTGCTCTAGGTCTCATTCGATTCAGCGCGTCATTTTCTACAAGTCATGAAACATTTTCGATAAAAATATATTCCCAATAAATCCCTTTTTTTAAAAATCTTTTTTAGGTGTTTTTCAGTGTGTTTTCTTAGGTTGTTCTCTGAAAACATTGGTCGGAAGGCACATCCATGGTCATACCCTTATTCCTAGACCAATTTTACATATTGGTACTAAATTTTTACCCTCGGCTTTGCAAAGTGTGGACTCAAAATACCCAAATTCGAGTTTTTATCAGAAAGTGAACATAAAATTGGCCATATCTTGGCCAGTTAGTTTTTGCTGGACCAAATATTTTGGATTTATACCGTCCTTTAGTTATTTAATAAGCAAACAAAATTCCAGACAAATCGGAGGGGGTCGCTGGAAGAAGTAGTCCGTCTTATTCAATTTGGCTCCTTGCAAGAAAAAGCCAATCTAGGACGTAAAACTTCATGTACGTTTCCATTAGATTTTCTTTTGTTTGGAGCTTCTTAAGGACCCATTATACTCTGTAAGTAGCCAATCCAGTACAAAATTATATACGTATACAAATTAGCGCACTAAATTCCTTTGTGTAATTTTTGAACGTGGTCTCACAGTTTTAAGCATTAAGTATACGTGCTTTTCGTACAAATTCGTACGCTATTTCGTAAGAGTTTGTGCAAGTCAACGCACATTTTTGTACGAAAAGTTCGCAAATCTAAATTTGTTTCACCACGTACACGTGCAGGTACATGCATTAAGTAAGTGGAACCAACTAAACGGAAGATCCCAAATTGCATAATTTACATGTTAGTCCAGACAGCACTAAATTTCTAAGAAATCGCATAAATAAGGTTCAGCTAGTTTCAGTGCATTGCCCCTCCTCTAAGAGGAAGAATTGTTGAGATCATTGGTCATCTGACACGAGAAGCTTTACGCACTGTTTACTGAGGGTCCGAACTTTGGCAGGCCGCAGATGGTCGTGCTTGTGGTGAGCTTGTGCTGCCTTCACGATAGTCGAACAGCGCACGCACAACTGGAGAGGTCGGGCAGCGCGCCACAGCACTCTCTCTAATGAATGAGAATAGATCAATCAAATCAAATCAGCATACACTGGAATTCGATTGGTAAGTTTGCTTGCCACTCCAGTTGCGCTCCGTTTTGAATGCCAAAATTTGGCCTTCTGGGCCCCGATCGGCCTCTTCGAATGCCAAAACTTGGCATTCCGGTGAACTTGAATGCCAAATTTTGGCATTTAAAAAGGCCAATCCGGCCCAGAATGCCAAATTTTGGCATTCAAAACGGAGCGCCACTGGAGTGGCAAGCAAACTTACCAATGGAATTGCAGTGTAAACTCAAAGGGGTGCCCAGCACGCACACGCACTGAACCTCGCTAGGCACGCACTCAGAGGGGTTCCGCCAAGCCAAGGGGATATTGGGGGACATCACTGTGAACTAAGGCCGGTGGCGGCCTCACGCCGGCGAGTCAGGCAACCCGTCACGCAGGCCGCGCAGTTGTGCCAACGCACGGAAGACGTGCGCACGCGCCAGGTCGGTGTTTTTTCAACGCAGGCAGTCCAGCAGCACCGCAAAAATGCATGCGGAGCGCAGGAGTCATCTTCACGGTGCTGCTGGACTGCCTGCGTTGAAAAAACACCGACCTGGCGCGTGCGCACGCCTTCAGTGCGTTGGCACACCTGCGCGGCCTGTGTGATGGGTTGCCTGACTCGCCGGCGCGAGGCACTGTCAAGGCGAGAGGCCCGAGTGCATCACTGCCTTTGAGTCGTTCACATGGGCACGGGCATTGCCGCAGCGGTCTGAAACACTTGCAGGGAAGGGTTGTGCCGAGATGGGACACTTGGAGTTTGGCCGCTACCCCACCTGAGTTCGGCGTTGACAAAGGATGAACTTAGGGGCTGTTTTCGCTGGTTTCGACAGTTTTGTCGTCCTGGGGGGTGAACGATGCACCAGATCGACTCCAAAATTTCAGGAATGGTTGAGCCGTGTCTTTTCGACTGAGGCCACCCTTGAACGCCCTTCCTTCCCGTCCCGGGCGAGCAGATGGCGATAGGGGGTGGCCACCCCTACAACGGTGGATGAAATTTTCCGGCACCGGATTTTTTGACGGGGATGGGTTCGTGCCCACCCAAGGTGAATTCCCTATGAAAATTAACGCCAAAATTCAACCTCTTTGGGACTCAAACGACACAAATTCAAAAAGGGGTGGGTCCTCCGAGGGGTTGGTACGGCCCGGGGTGGTCGGAATCGAAAAAAAAAACTTGCACCGTGTACAGGAGAGGCCACTGAATCGTTTGCTGCCGGTTTTAAACATTTTTGAAAACTACCCCCTCGAGGGGGTGGGGGTGACTGTGGAAAGGGGTTGGTTTGTCCGATTGCGATTCCGCTTGCACAGTTGTGAAGGGGAGACTCATTTGAGTCGGTACACCACACATTTCACGTTTCCGATCATTAAAAGTCAAAAATTTCGCCACGTTTCTCTCAGTTTTTATACCCTTAAGCAATGAATGGGTTGCACAGGCCGTTGAGGGGGACGCATGGACTGCACACTTGGTAGGGCTCAAGAAGAGCAACGGGGGCACCTACCTGCCAAATTTTAGCATCATAGCTCGAAAAACATATGAAAGCCTATGAAACACCAACACCAGCAGAGCACTGGTAGCCAACGAATGTGACATCACATTCGTTTCCACGTGGAAACTGCGATGTCAATTTGAACGTGACAAACAGTGAAAATTTACAGTCAAACGAATGGGTGTCACATTCGTTTGGATGCGACACGACGTATGTAATTGGGTACCATGTGTCACATTCGTTTTAATGTGGAAGTTCACTTGCTGAGTTTGTGTCACGCCCGATTAAATGCGGTGTGTCACATTCGTTTGACTGTAAATTTTCACGGTTTGTCACGTTCAAACTGACATCGCAGTTTTCACGTTCAAACGAGTGTGATGTCACATTCGTTGGCTACTAGTGAGGAGTGAGGTGGTCAGGAGAGTCAGGTTCCTGTACCCTATTCATAATGCGGCTCAGGTTAATTCTGATCGGATGAGATCAGCAATTCGAAACAAGCTAGGGCCCGCCCTTCCGTCGAACCGAGTTGCCAGCTCCGCTTCGCTGCGCCGGCAACTCGGTTCGACAGGGGGCCGGCCCAGCTTGGCCTGCCGGCGGCCTTTCCTCGGGCCTTCGGCCCTCGCATCAGACCCAACTTGGCCAGTCGAAGGCCCGGGCCTTCGGCCCGCTCTCATCAAACACCCCGTGAGCGGGTAAGGCAAAGTTATCGATGTACCATCGTGACTTAGGCCCGCCCTTCTATTCACAATATGCAAAAGTCCTTACACTTTTTACTCCAACTGTCCTTAGAATATGCCCATTTCATTTGTCTCTTAGCCCTCATTCCGAAAATACTCATATTTGCCATGCTACTGCAACTCCTTGCAATGGAGGCACAGCAGGAGCGCAAAACGAGCCCGTCGCACTTTTTCACATAACTCATGAAGGCGGGCTCCTGGACCCCCCTTCCGACCCCTCGTTGAAGAGGTCTTGCCAAGACCTATCGAAAACTTAAGTAAAAATTTTCAGTCGGTCGACCCCCTTTTTTCAAGATCCTGATGTGACTAATAGACGAAGTCGGGCTCCTGGACCCCCTTTCCGACCCCTCGTTGAAAAGGTCTTGCTGAGACCAATCGAAATCTGCAATAAATTTTTTTAGTCGGTCGACCCCCTTTTTTGAAGATCCTGATCTGGCCAACTTGTAAAAGCGGCCGATGGGGTCGGGACCAGGTCCATTCATCTTGTCTCGTCGCCCTGATTCCAAAAATACCCCTATGTGCCCTGCTAGCACCAATAATGGCGGAAATCCCCCTCCCGCCCATGCAAACCATGATGCAGCTGCTGCAGGCCTTGCACCACCGGATTGTTTGTTCGGACGGCCCTCCTGAAGTACCCTCCAAATCTGGTCACTCCAGCTCAACTCCTTCCTTGTACACAGACGACGACAACGACGACGACACACAGACACAAAGGCAAATGCATATGCCCTCCCCCTATTTTTTGAATAGAAGGGCGGGCCAAAAAGCGTAAAGCACTGTGCCCTAGAGTTCCTGCCAGTCTTCCTGCTCTAGGAGAACTGCTCAACAACAATGACTTCAGATTCATTACTACTTGCCATGGCGTAGACAACATATTCGCTGGTTCTATTCCTGAGTCCAATGGGACATGTCCCCCTATGTTTATATCACGCAGAATGAGAAGATTCATGCCCAGATGCAAGATCATCTTTTGTGATGGAACTTTTGGAAGCCGTCCAACTTCATCTGGTTCTGCTCAAGTTCTGCAAATTGTCGGTTTTATAGGAAATGCTGTAAGTACAATCCAGAATGGTTATAAGGTACTTATCACTATCAAGTTTATACGTTTTATGAGGACTGTATTTTTCTTTCAGGCTATTCCTCTGGTCAAAGTACTCACCACTGGAAAAACCCAATTAGAATATACAGCTATTCTTCAACATCTCAGGCGGCTTGTACCAAGATTTCGACCCAACCTAGTTGTAACTGACTTTGAGATTGGTCTTCAGAATGCTTGGAAAAATGTATTCAATGTCCATGTTGTGGGATGCTATTGGCACTGTTGTAGGGTAAGTGCATGTATAATTGACTTTAGAAAACCCAGAATGTTTTTTATTTATTATTGGTGTAAGTGTGACTTAGTTTTGGCTGGTTTTGCTGCTACAGGTGTTTTTTTTTTTTTTTTGGACTGTTAGATTTGAGAAAGACATTGCCTAAAGCTATATCGTTAAGGGGATGTGACCCTTAAGTCTAAACAGCTTGTCGGACAATTGCTCCGCAACAACAGAGTGATGCGAAGCATTGTGAGAGCAACTTTGGGCATCCCTCCCTCTTCTGCCCCAGTACGCTATGGAAGCTGGATTCCGATCCTTGGTACGGGAGACAGTTAGGAGAGGAGTACATATGGCATTGAGGCCATTCTTCAACTACTATGTTGATACATGGTTCAGCCCAGCATATGTCAGATCTCTCAGTTGTTATGGGGTCAGAAATCAGACAGAGAACAAACAACGTTTGTGAGTCAACCAACAAGCTTCTACGCACTCTACACTGTCAGAATATTTGTTTTTAATTAACAACAAATCTATTGCTAAATTTTTTTTCTGACAACAGTTGTTTTGAAACGACAGCAGTCGTTTACGAACAGAGAATGTTGTTGATAAATGACAGTTCGGTCATTCCAAAACAACTTACTTGTTGGAAGACAACTTTTCCGTCGTTTCAGTTTTAAACAAAGATGTTGTAGGAAAACGACCATGTTGTTGACAGTTTTGTTGTTTTGGAACAATCGTTAGGGACAGTGTAAAAGGAGCTCACAGGCCTGGACTCTGGCGCTTTCTACGTAAGAATCAATTATAACGAGTGCAATTGTATTTAAAATTAGCTTGTCTACAGTCGTCTTGTTTCAGGTGCCCTCAGAAGATTTTAGCATAACACACGTCTATGCCTCTATCGAATGAACTTGGGTCATAGGCCCAACAGAAGCAGGAAGGTCTCTGCAGTGAATAATGACAACCGCATAAGGAACCTAACTGTAAATCTAATGAGAAGGGAGATTACCGTTAACAGGTTCCTCCACCTGGCATCTACGAGGGTAATGAATGTGTTCGACAGATTTCTCCCTGCGTAGACTCTGAATGACAAACATGTCTGTTAAGAGCAGGTAAGTTTAGTTTTAAATCACCATCCTGTGCATCAACTTGGCCAAGTCTGACAGATTGTCTCTCTTGTTGTTTACAGTAAATCCAGCAGCAGCTGCTTGACTGCCCATTCCAGCAGAAGCTCCTGTTCCTTTGCAAGCTGCTCCAGCAGAAGCTCCTGCTCAAGCAGTAGCAGCAGCTCGTGGTGGTGTTGAGAACAACATACCTAGATCTCAAGGGCTATGTTGTGATAGGCAGATTTTGTGGGATACTTAGGGTGGCTAGGGGATTTTCTGGTTAAGATTCAAATTATTGGCACCCTAATCTAAATTGCCCATTTCCAAATTATTTCAACAGCACAAGCTATAGGGAACCCCAATGCAGCCGGTTCGCCCTTTGGTTGTGGCACTGATGGGCCTATGCCCCGACGTGCCACAACCTGATAGTGAACTGGCTGTTCTCTTTTTATCTTTAAGTTTCAACTTCGACATTTTTGTCTTGGACTACTGGGTCAGTGCTCATACATTTAAAAGACCTGCCCGCTACCCACAGGGGTGGGGGTTAGGGGGAGTGTTACCACTCTCTCAGGGCAGGCATGAAGGGCCCACCTCTTGGGGTGGGGCCTTGAGGAAGCCATGGACTTGCCTTCATGGTGAAGTTGCTCCCCTAGGCAGCGGCCTCAAGGCGCTTCACATCAACGCCGCCCAGAGTGTGGGAGAGGAGGGTACTGTTTCCTCTACTTAGTCGTGCAACAATTCAACGTTGCACCGGCGTGTAAACGTCACCTAATAAAATGAATTCTTACACTTCTCTCAATTTCCTCTCATTTCCCCATAGACGAACTGTCACGAACTGAACGAAGTTACATGAGTTGGGACGTCTCTTCAAAGCGGTCAAAATTTATTTTTATTTTTTCTTCCAACCTACGCATCTTTATGTCCCGATGAAATGTTGCCCTACCCTCAACCTTTCATGTCCCTTTCTGAATCCGCCGCTGTGGGTTCACAACTTGAAGCGTGTATTGATGTTTAAAACAAATCTGTGAACAAATCACAGGTGCAGTTTCCAAATCGTGGTTGGACTTTAATGTCGCTGATCTTCATATCTTTGAGCGACAGAATCAAGACGTTGTAGTTGGCTAGAGCCACGAATGCCTGCAGAACAAGAAGAGCAGTCATTACATTGTCTCCTCTAAAGAACGCCATACCTCTTACTGCACGGGTCCCGCTCCCACGTATTCGTTATACCGGCAATGTTATTCAGACATAATCACAGATAGATTTAGCTTGTAATACGGATCATTTCACCCGCAATACTAAGATTCCTTCGTCCGTACCTTGCAGATGGTTTTATTTAAACGCTATGGGCACGAAAACCTTTAAATTACGGAAAGGATCATCCACATTACAAGCTAAATACATCCGTCATTGTGTTAGAAAAAAGTTGCTTGTATTAGGAATACATGCTGCCAACGAAGAATTACACACAAAATTGAAAGGCGGTAACGTTACCACAAATGAAGGCAGTCTTACGATGACCGCCTTGGGGAAGGCGGTCTTGTATGTACCGCCCCAGAAAGGCGTAAAAGCAGATCCAGAGAAAAAATGATTTCGGAGTAATAAATGTTGATATTAATTTACACCGCCGATGCAGATAAAAAATATTTTGTATCGTCATCCCAGAAGACAAATCTCAATACTGCCACAATACTGCAACATAACCACGACTTACCTGTAGTGTATTGCAATACCATGGTATGTGATGCTGCGTTGAGTCTTTGGAACCAAGAATGGGAACGGCTGATCCTCACTCGCAGACATGAATGATTTATAAAATCAGTAAATTATGGTCAACACCATATATTGTTTAAGAAAATCTGTCGTACGTCTATTCTTAAAACAGATAGACATTCAGATAACACAATTCATTTGTTCTTGCAGCTATAAAACACTATTAGAAGTTCCTTTACTTCTGTCCACTGTAATGGTTTACCAGTTCTTGCAGTTCTGCCGTTTTTTTTAAGTGTTTTATCGTTAGTATGACCGAACAAATTGAGATACAAAGCTGAATTTTGTCGTGTGGCGAGCCAAGGACATACCTAACGATCCTGAAAAATCTCGCCCCGATCGGCCTAGCCGTTTGGGAGGAGTAGTGCGGACACACAGACAGAAAGGAACAGTTTTTCAACCCCAGTCGAGTAACTGGCTTCGCTTATCGCTCAGCCAATAAGACAGTACATACGATACCGCCTTCCCAAAGGCGGTAATTTCAACACCGCCTTTTTTTATCCATTTTTACCACCTTTCAATTTGGGTGTGAGAGAGAGCTTCTTACAGTACAACGTACCCGTAACATGACATTCAAGTCCAGCTTCATGAAGCCGCCAATAGAAATGTTCACGGGGCGCTGTTGGATCTGCTCGCCGAACAACTCCAACTGAAACAGCGTATCAACAGCTTATACCAAAACGTGTTCTATTGCAGTCGCAACCAAGAAGAAGAAGAGTGTCCAAAGGTAATAAGTTTCTTAATCCAGGAACGTGACGTAACATACGTTTGAATACTATGTCACGTTCGCTTCAATGTGAATTGTAGGCGACTTAGACTCGATTCGGCTCCTGGGCAGACGATTCATATGGAAACGAACGTGACATAGTAGTAAAACTAACCGACGCGATCTAATAGAATAATTCAAGACACTCCTCTCCTAACTCTCAGTGCAGACCAAGGCAGTCATAATTATCAGTGTCGCTTCAGAACTATCATAACTGCACATGACCTGAAAATCGGCCTTTTTGGCTAAACGATTAGCGAAGCCAGTTACTCCACTTTTAGTTTAAAAAAAAAACTTTCCCTGTCTGTCAGTCTGTCTGTCCGCACTACTCCTCCCAAACGGCTCGGCCGATCCAGGCGAGATGTGAAAGGGTTGTCACGTATGTCCTTCGCTCGAAACACGCCGAAATTCAGCTTTCTATCTCAATTCGTTCGGTCATACTAACGATAAAACACTAAAAAACGGCAGAAAAAGAGCAACTTTTTAGTGCCTTTACCTTTTTTTAACATTTTTACTAAGTTTCGTATGTATTTGAAGGTGCTAATGTCGCATGTGAAATCAATTTCAAACCCTGACCGAAGTTTCAACCGCGTAGGAGCTATATCGACCCGAATTTTCTGTCAATATCTGCTTCGACCCGTTATCACGTGGTGCACTTTTCGTTGCCTGAACAGACATTGAAAATGGAACTAATCTTGGCCAGAAAAATTTTTCTGGCCAGAAAAAAAAAACTTTTTCTGGGGACTATCTAAAGATGCGTTTTTCGACCCCAGGAACAACATATCGAATTATAGTGGAACATAATAAAAAAAATTTCTGGCCAGAAAAAAAAACTTTTCCAGGGGATTATCTAAAAATGCGTTTTTCGACCCCAGGAACAACATATCGAATTATAGTGGAACATGATTTTCACTAAAATTTCGGATTTTGGACTTAGCCAAAAAACCCATTTTCAGTGATCATCCCAAAATGCGTTTTTCGACCTTACAAACTGTGCTGGTATAACTTGCACTTTCACTCTTATTCCACAGTAGACCAACCCTACTACCATCCCTGAAATTTTCAGCGGTTATACCAGCACCGTTTTTCAGCAATTGTCGATCAAGAAAGGCGTATCAGAGCGCTTCAGCCACTTTTCAATCCTAGCCAACTTACAAACTGCGCTGGTATAACTCGCCCTTTTACTTTTGTTCGATAGTGGACCAAACCTGCTACCATCCCTGAAATTTTCGGCGGTTATACCAGCACCGTTTTTCAGCAACTGTCGATCAAACACAGCGAATCAGCACGCTGCAGCCAATTTTCAAGCCAAGCTTACTTCGAAACTACGCTAGTATAACTCGCCCTTTTACTTTTGTTCGATAGTGGACCAACCCTGCTACCATCCCTGAAATTTACAGCGGTTATACAAGCACCGTTTTTCAGCAACTGTCGATCAGACATGGCGAATCAGCACGCTGAAGCCATTTTTCAAGCCAAGATTACTAAGAAACTGCGCTGGTATAACTCGCCCTTTTACTTTTGTTCAATAGTGGACACGACCCTGCTACCATCCCTGAAATTTACAGCAGTTATACCAGCACCGTTTTTCAGCAATTGTCGATCAAACACGGCGAATCAGCACGCTGCAGCCATTTTTCAAGCCAAGCTTACTTAGAAACTGCGCTGGTATAACTCGCCCTTTTACTTTTGTTTGATAGTGGACCAACCCTGCTACCATCCCTGAAATTTACAGCAGTTATACCAGCACCGTTATTCAGAAACTGTCAATCAAGAAAAGCGTATCAGAGCACTGCAGCCACTTTTCAACCCTAGCCAACTTACTAACTGCGCTGGTATAACTCGCCCTTTTACTTTTGTTCAATAGTACACCAACCCTGCTTCCATCCTTGAAATTTTCAACGGTTATACCAGCACCGTTTTTCAGCAATTGTCGATCAAACACGGCGAATCAGCACGCTGCAGCCATTTTTCAAGCCAAGATTACTTAGAAACTGCGCTGGTATAACTCGCCCTTTTACTTTTGTTTGATAGTACACCAACCCTGCTTCCATCCTTGAAATTTACAGCAGTTATACCAGCACCGTTATTCAGAAACTGACAATCAAGAAAAGCGTATCAGAGCGCTGCAGCCACTTTTCAACCCTAGCCAACTTACTAACTGCGCTGGTATAACTCGCCCTTTTACTTTTGTTCAATAGTACACCAACCCTGCTTCCATCCTTGAAATTTTCAACGGTTATACCAGCACCGTCTTTCAGTAATTGTCGATCAAGAAAGGCGTATCAGAGCGCTGCAGCCACTTTTCAATCCTAGCCAACTTACAAACTGCGCTGGTATAACTCGCCCTTTTACTTTTGTTCGATAGTGGACCAACCCTGCTACCATCCCTGAAATTTACAGCGGTTATACCAGCACCGTTATGCAGAAACTGTGAATCAAGAAAGGCGTATCAGAGCGCTGCAGCCACTTTTCAATCCTAGCCAACTTACAAACTGCGCTGGTATAACTTGCCCTTTTACTTTTGTTCGATAGTGGACCAAACCTGCTACCATCCCTGAAATTTTCGGCGGTTATACCAGCACCGTTTTTCAGCAACTGTCGATCAAACACAGCGAATCAGCACGCTGCAGCCAATTTTCAAGCCAAGCTTACTTCGAAACTACGCTAGTATAACTCGCCCTTTTACTTTTGTTCGATAGTGGACCAACCCTGCTACCATCCCTGAAATTTACAGCGGTTATACAAGCACCGTTTTTCAGCAACTGTCGATCAGACATGGCGAATCAGCACGCTGAAGCCATTTTTCAAGCCAAGATTACTAAGAAACTGCGCTGGTATAACTCGCCCTTTTACTTTTGTTCAATAGTGGACACGACCCTGCTACCATCCCTGAAATTTACAGCAGTTATACCAGCACCGTTTTTCAGCAATTGTCGATCAAACACGGCGAATCAGCACGCTGCAGCCATTTTTCAAGCCAAGCTTACTTAGAAACTGCGCTGGTATAACTCGCCCTTTTACTTTTGTTTGATAGTGGACCAACCCTGCTACCATCCCTGAAATTTACAGCAGTTATACCAGCACCGTTATTCAGAAACTGTCAATCAAGAAAAGCGTATCAGAGCACTGCAGCCACTTTTCAACCCTAGCCAACTTACTAACTGCGCTGGTATAACTCGCCCTTTTACTTTTGTTCAATAGTACACCAACCCTGCTTCCATCCTTGAAATTTTCAACGGTTATACCAGCACCGTTTTTCAGCAATTGTCGATCAAACACGGCGAATCAGCACGCTGCAGCCATTTTTCAAGCCAAGATTACTTAGAAACTGCGCTGGTATAACTCGCCCTTTTACTTTTGTTTGATAGTACACCAACTCTGCTTCCATCCTTGAAATTTACAGCAGTTATACCAGCACCGTTATTCAGAAACTGACAATCAAGAAAAGCGTATCAGAGCGCTGCAGCCACTTTTCAACCCTAGCCAACTTACTAACTGCGCTGGTATAACTCGCCCTTTTACTTTTGTTCAATAGTACACCAACCCTGCTTCCATCCTTGAAATTTTCAACGGTTATACCAGCACCGTCTTTCAGTAATTGTCGATCAAGAAAGGCGTATCAGAGCGCTGCAGCCACTTTTCAATCCTAGCCAACTTACAAACTGCGCTGGTATAACTCGCCCTTTTACTTTTGTTCGATAGTGGACCAACCCTGCTACCATCCCTGAAATTTACAGCGGTTATACCAGCACCGTTATGCAGAAACTGTGAATCAAGAAAAGCGTATCAGAGCGCTGCAGCCACTTTTCAATCCTAGCCAACTTACAAACTGCGCTGGTATAACTTGCCCTTTTTCTTTTGTTCGATAGTGGACCACCCCTGCTACCATCCCTGAAATTGACAGCGGTTATACCAGCACCGTTTTTCAGCAACTGTCGATCAAACACGGCGAATCAGCACGCTGCAGCTAGTTTTCAAGCCAAGCTTACTTAGAAACTGCGCTGGTATAACTCCCTCTTTTACTTTTGTTCAGTAGTCAACCAACCCTGCTGCCATCCCTGAAATTTTCAGCGAATATACCAGCACCGTTATTTAGCAACTGTCGATCAAGAAAGGCGTATCAGAGCGCTTCAGCCACTTTTCAATCCTATCCAACTTACAAACTGCGCTGGTATAACTCGCCCTTATACTTTTGTTCAATAGTAGACCAACCCTGCTACCATCCCTTAAATTAACAGCGAATATACCAGCACCGTTTTTCAGCAATTGTCGATCAAACACGGCGAATCAGCACGCCGCAGCTAATTTTTAAGCCAAGCTTATTTAGGAACTGTGCTGGTAAAACTCGCCCTCTAACATTTGTTGAATAGTGGACCAACCCTGCTACCATCACTAAAATTTACAGCGGTTATACCAGCACCGTTTTTCAGCAACTGTCGATCAAACACAGCGAATCAGCACGCTGCAGCCAATTTTCAAGCCAAGCTTACTTCGAAACTACGCTAGTATAACTCGCCCTTTTACTTTTGTTCGATAGTGGACCAACCCTGCTACCATCCCTGAAATTTACAGCGGTTATACAAGCACCGTTTTTCACAAGGGGCAAACAACTCACGCAATCATGTGTACACCCTGCCCGAAATCACGCACGAAATCGTCCGAAATCACCCGAAATCAAACTAAAATCATTCGCAATCGGCGCAATCATGCGAATCACGCAAAATCATGCAAAATCATGTGAAATCGAGTAAAAATCACCTACAATCATGAAAATCAAGCATGAATCACGGACAGTCACGCGCAATCACGCGCAATCACGACAGTGTGCACGGACACCTGACGTATCGTTTTGAATAGAGGGACGAAAAGGCGCCACGGCGATGCCAGCGCCAAAAAGAACGTCACGTCCCCCCCTCCCCCCTGTCCCCCCTCTACGCTGTTGCGGTTGTGGGCGGTTGGGAGGCGGGAAGCCGACGGTATCAGGCAATTGTTAGATATCTTGACGTTTCCCTTCTCTTAATAAAAATAGGGACAAAGTCCAGGTCGGATGAAGATTTTTGTTTTTGAAATTATCTGAGGGTAGAGAATTCCTGTTCTTTTCCAAATTCATATGTTGCCATTTCGAAAATTTTGGTTTTTCAAATTTTTCATACAGATGGTAGTGCCTTATTCACACGGAACGAGCAGGTGAGCCGTTGTATTGGCAGAATAACTCGAAATCAGGCGAAATCGATTGAAATCAACAAAAAAATCGCGCGCAATCGCGCGCAATCACGCAAAATTTGCCAAAATCACCGAAGATTTTTCAAAATCATGGCAAATTTAGCGAAATCAGACAAAATCGCGCAATCTCATCCGAAATCAAGCAAAATCAACGAAATCATGCAAATCATTTCTCTTTCCGAATCATGTGTACACAAAAACGCTGAGTTGTTTGCCCCTTGGTTTTTCAGCAACTGTCGATCAGACATGGCGAATCAGCACGCTGAAGCCATTTTTCAAGCCAAGATTACTAAGAAACTGCGCTGGTATAACTCGCCCTTTTACTTTTGTTCAATAGTGGACACGACCCTACTACCATCCCTGAAATTTTCAGCAGTTATACCAGCACCGTTTTTCAGCAATTGTCGATCAAACACGGCGAATCAGCACGCTGCAGCCATTTTTCAAGCCAAGCTTACTTAGAAACTGCCCTGGTATAACTCGCCCTTTTACTTTTGTTTGATAGTGGACCAACCCTGCTACCATCCCTGAAATTTACAGCAGTTATACCAGCACCGTTATTCAGAAACTGTCAATCAAGAAAAGCGTATCAGAGCGCTGCAGCCACTTTTCAACCCTAGCCAACTTACTAACTGCGCTGGTATAACTCGCCCTTTTACTTTTGTTCAATAGTGGACACGACCCTGCTACCATCCCTGAAATTTTCAGCAGTTATACCAGCACCGTTTTTCAGCAATTGTCGATCAAACACGGCGAATCAGCACGCTGCAGCCATTTTTCAAGCCAAGATTACTTAGAAACTGCGCTGGTATAACTCGCCCTTTTACTTTTGTTTAATAGTGGACCAACCCTGCTACCATCCCTGAAATTTACAGCAGTTATACCAGCACTGTTATTCAGAAACTGTCAATCAAGAAAAGCGTATCAGAGCGCTGCAGCCACTTTTCAACCCTAGCCAACTTACAAACTGCGCTGGTGTATTTTGCCGTTTTTCTTTTGTTCGATAGTGGACCAACCCTGCTACTATCCCTGAAATTTTCAGCGGTTATACCAGCACCGTCTTTCAGTAATTGTCGATCAAGAAAGGCGTATCAGAGCGCTGCAGCCACTTTTCAATCCTAGCCAACTTACAAACTGCGCTGGTATAACTCGCCCTTTTACTTTTGTTCGATAGTGGACCAACCCTGCTACCATCCCTGAAATTTACAGCGGTTATACCAGCACCGTTATGCAGAAACTGTCAATCAAGAAAAGCGTATCAGAGCGCTGCAGCCACTTTTCAACCCTAGCCAACTTACTAGCTGCGCTGGTATAACTCGCCCTTTTACTTTTGTTCAATAGTACACCAACCCTGCTTCCATCCTTGAAATTTTCAACGGTTATACCAGCACCGTTTTTCAGCAATTGTCGATCAAGAAAGACGTATCAGAGCGCTGCAGCCACTTTTCAATCCTAGCCAACTTACAAACTGCGCTGGTATAACTTGCCCTTTTACTTTTGTCCGATAGTGGACCACCCCTGCTACCATCCCTGAAATTTACAGCGGTTACACCAGCACCGTTTTTCAGCAACTGTCGATCAAACACGGCGAATCAGCACGCTGCAGCCATTCTTCAAGCCAAGCTTACTTAGAAACTGCGCTGGTATAACTCGCCCTTTTACTTTTGTTTAGTAGTGGACCAGCCCTGCTGCGATCCCTGAAATTTTTAGCGAATATACCAGCACCGTTATTTAGCAATTGTCGATCAAGGAAGGCGTATCGGAGCGCTGTAGCCTCTTTTCAATCCTAGCCAACTTACAAACTGCGCTGGTGTATTTTGCCGTTTTTCTTTTGTTCGATAGTGGACCAACCCTGCTACTATCCCTGAAATTTTCAGCGGTTATACCAGCACCGTTTTTCAGCAACTGTCGATCAAGAACGGCGTAGACACTTGGTGCCCTGGCGGTACTCTAGGGTCCTATAGTGGTAGAGACGCCACCCCGATCCATACATCCAGTTGCACAATTTTTCGTAGTGCGGTGTAACAGAGGCACGAAACGGGCGGACCTGCGCATCCTTTTAGAAAAGTGGGGTGAGGTGGGGTAGGTAGACACTGGGTCGGCGATCCGATGCGTGAAACGACGGACAGACAGACGCGTTCGCCGGTCGAGGCACAGTCACAGCCAGCGGCTGGCCGGTAGTGCCAGCGGCGGCCGCTGCAGGCGACTGGAGAAGGGAGGGGTGTTCGAAGCACCCGCTGGCTGACAGCGTTGCCGAGCCGAAGTAGCTTCGGCTACCTTCCGAGCGTCTGTTTAGCTTCGGGATTGGACCCCGCCCGTTTCGTGCCTCTGCGGTGTAATGTGGCAACATGGGACGGCTGAGCTAAATAGGCCTTACACTTGCAAAACTTCTAAACCGGTAAAGTTAGATGTGCCTAGTGAGCGAGCTGATTGTAGCCTGAACTGGAAACTACAATCTGCTCTCCCACTATACCCACCTTACTTGAACAGTGTGAAAGAGATAAAAGAAATAACCCTCGGACCCACCTGCTTCCTGCAGGAGTCCTGCGGCAACCTGGCAGTACGGCAAATCACGCGTAGAGTGATTTTAGTCCCGGTACTTACACGTAAAATACAGACGTATTTTTCGTAAAACTCGTAAGTAAGAAACGACCCCCTTAAAATTCGTATTTTTTTCTGAAAATCGTGTTTTTAAGTTGACAGTAAATTTATTCATGTGAAGGAATGCTATAGTTGGAGACACTTTTCTGTCTTTAAATCCTTCTTGGTGGAGCTAGCGAGGGTTGGGATCACTTAAGATCAGGCAATAACTCGGTGGTTGGGGTTAAACTTACTCAGGTTCAAATCTGAAGACCGATTGTAGGTTGCTCGAGATCAGGCCTGGAAATGCTTTTCTAAATGATCCGATGTCCATGAAATTGAAATTGCTATGAACGCTTCATTTTTCCACCGGCAGCATGTCCTGGTGCTTTTTTCTGATTCCTACCTGACAGTACAAAACCAATCTAACAAAACTTTATTGTCATTTAGAGATCAGATACCTATCAGGAACTTTCTTAACTTTCTGGTCTTATAGAAATTTTCTGAATGACAATCAAAAATCAGAGGAGGAATCAGAATTCTGAGAAAATTCCCACATAAGAGCTGTAAGGGGTAGTTTTGTTGAGTTTAATTAAGACAATGTAGCATAGTGCAGAACGGAGTAGCGATTTGCTTCTGCACCAGAAAGTTCAAAATATGCTAATTTCGTGGGTTTTGGCCATTGGGGGAAAAATTACGAAAATTACGGAATAGATTACGTATTTTACGGTTTAAAATGTATATTACCATACGATTCAATAAATTACGGTAATTTTAAATCTCGCATAACTGGCCAAGCGCGCTCAGGCACTGGCGGTGACGTCTCTCCACTATAGGACTCTAGTGTACTGTAGTTGCTATCCGCACGTTACATGTAAACATTGTGGTAAGAGTAAGCGTTGTAATAGTCTTGCCAATGTCACACCTTCTAGCCATACTAACAAGGGAACATATTTAGGTGGTACACTCCGATCTTGACCAA
Source organism: Stenchaetothrips biformis (assembly GCA_030522485.1). Taxonomy (NCBI): domain Eukaryota; kingdom Metazoa; phylum Arthropoda; class Insecta; order Thysanoptera; family Thripidae; genus Stenchaetothrips; species Stenchaetothrips biformis. The sequence goes on along the minus strand of CM060089.1, from coordinate 2,201,742 downwards.
ACTTTTTTTCTATGAAGACTAACCTATTTGGTCAAGGAAGCACCCCAAAGTTTGGGCCAAGATACATTTCTACCACCCTTAATCCCTGTAAGGCACTTGGTGGTGGGTCTCCATAAAGATGCCGATCAGAACAGAAATGGCTCTTCTTAGGCGCGAAGTCCTGGATGCTTTGCAGGTCACTCCACAAATCACCATGGGTCGAGAGAAGGGGTTGATGAGTGAAAGTCAGACAAATGTAAACTTTTTAGCAATGCTGTGAATTTAATTGCACACTCAAATAGCTTTTTTTTTTTATCAAAAACAATAACTAGCACTGCCATCATCGCCCAGACTGTCACCTAGGAAAAACAAAATAAAAGAAATATGGAAACGGAACTACATTCTGAAATAATTTGCACCTACAGGAGGACAGCAAGTGGGGCACAAACCCATTCTTCAGACCGAATCCATCGGAGTTCGTCAAATTGCGGAAAGAAAATGGGAAACCGGGCGCGGAGAATATAAAACAATGCAGTAACGAAACATGTACCCGCTCGGGAACCCAAACAATCAAAACATCAAACGGAAAAAACCTAATTTTAACGGGAGAGCAACTTTATAAAAAAAGGAACGGAAACAGTTGCCGAAAAACGGTGCTGGTATATTTACTGAAAATTTCAAGAATGGTGGTTGGGTTGGTCTACTATTAAACAAAGGTAAACAGGCGAGTGTTACCAGCACAGTTGGTAAGTTGGCTAGGATTAAGAAGTAGCTGCAGTGCTCTCAAAAGCTGTTCTTAATCGAAAGTTGCTTAAAAACGGTGCTGGTATAACCGCTGAAAACTTCAGGGATAGTAGCAGGGTTGGTCCACTATCGAACAAAAGTAAAAGGGCGAGTTATACCAGCGCAGTTTCTAAGTAAGCTTGGCTTAAAAAATGGATGCAGCGTGCTGATTCGCCGTGTTTGATCGACCATTGCTGAATAACGGTGCTGGTATAACCGCTGTAAATTTCAGGGATGGCAGCAGGGTTGGTCCACTGTCGAAAAAAAGTAAAAGGGCGAGTTATACCAGCGCAGTTTTTAAGTTGGCTAGGATTGAAAAGTGGCTGCAGCGCTCTGATACGCCATTCTTGATCGACAATTGCTGAAAAACGGTGCTGGTATAACCGCTGTAAATTTCAGGGATGGTAGCAGGGTTGGTCCACTATCGAACAAAAGTAAAAGGGCGAGTTGTACCAGCACAGTTTCTAAGTAAGCTTGGCTTGAAAATTGGCTGCAGCGTGCTGATTCGCTGTGTTTGATCGACAGTTGCTGAAAGGTGCTGGTATAACCGCTGTAAATTTCTGGGCTGGTACCAGGGTTGGTCCACTATTCAACAAATGTAAAAGGGCGAGTTTTACCAGCACAGTTCCTAAGTAAGCTTGGCTTGAAAACTAGCTGTAGCGTGCTGATTCGCCGTGTTTGATCGACAATTGCTGAAAAACGGTGCTGGTGTAACCGCCGAAAATTTCAGGGATGGTAGCAGGGTTGGTCCACAATCGAACAAAAGTAAAAGGGCGAGTTATACCAGCGCAGTTTGTAAGTTGGCTAGGATTGAAAAGTGGCTGAAGCGCTCTGATACGCCTTTCTTGATCGACAATTGCTGAAAAACGGTGCTGGTATAACCGCTGAAAATTTCAGGGATGGTAGTAGGGTTGGTCTACTGTGGAATAAGAGTGAAAGTGCAAGTTATACCAGCACAGTTTGTAAGGTCGAAAAACGCATTTTGGGATGATCACTGAAAAAGGGTTTTTTGGCTAAGTCCAAAATCCGAAATTTTAGTGAAAATCATGTTCCACTATAATTCGATATGTTGTTCCTGGGGTCGAAAAACGCATTTTTAGATAGTCCCCTGGAAGAGTTTTTTTTTCTGGCCAGAAATTTTTTTTATTATGTTCCACTATAATTCGATATGTTGTTCCTGGGGTCGAAAAACGCATCTTTAGATAGTCCCCAGAAAAAGTTTTTTTTTCTGGCCAGAAAAATTTTTCTGGCCAAGATTAGTTCCATCCTTGAAAGAACTTGCCGGAGGTAAGCGCCGCAGGCCAAGGTACGTGTAAACGCCAGGCGTGGATTGTCGATTGGCGTAACTGTTGCAGCATCGCGAAGCCTGTTACGACAAGACACGGTCTAGCGTACACCTACCTTGTATTAAGTCCGTAACGCTCACACACTTCTTAAAACAACTTGCCGAAGAGCTTGTTCATAAGTTTCACCCTCATTTAGAGACGTGGACATTGTAAACCTGGGATATCGCGATTTACTGATTTGGAGTAAATAGAGTTCATACATAACCATTTTTCGCCAAATCTTCAGTTTGGATAGTTCTCAATCCACACCGAGAGATAGGAATATCTTGGAACTGCCCTGGCAGTTATTTATTGTCTTGAGTCTGCACTGACTGCAAGGATTTTTCTTAGGAGCGCGTCGAAACGTAACAAATTTCGCGTCCGAACGAACATGACGTCACGTTCGTGGAATGGGAGCGTTAACTCAAGTCCGGAGCCGGCCGGAATCTCCGCCAAGCGAACTTTAAGATCCACAACTTTTAGAAATAGAATACAAATGGCACATTCCTGTGAAATTAGAACAAATTAGAACAAGTGCGCATGATCCAACTTGTTTCAGACCACGTTCAAAAAATAACTTGAATGCCCATGCAAGCTCTTGACGTGAGAGCAGGTAGAAAGTGGAGTCCATAGGCATGCATTTGAGTTTCCAGAATACATGTACACGAGGTTGCGGCTTACCTCTACTGTTTCTTGCTTCATGAGTGGGAAAATGTTCCACAGGGAATGGATGAAAGGTGTCGTTGCAGACCCCTGCAGACACAATTCCATTGGGCGCAGCATATACCGGTAAACGCACAGGATAACCATGTAGGTATTAGCTTTGAACGAAATAGAGCGTGCGATTTGAAATGCACAAATTCGTGCGCAGATTAGCAACGAAAATGTGCATTGTTGCGAAGCACCCAGTACGAGGTTGCGAACATATTCGTGCATTTCAAGCGTATACTCACTTTCGTTCAAAGCCATACACGATAAAATGACTCGGCAACATGGTGTTAATGGAGGAAACCGCACACATATGCCAGCCACACTACAAACCTGTCTACCAAGAACGCACTTGTCCCTGCTTGCAAAAACACACGTTAAAATGCATACTTAGTCGAGTAAACACAGCGGCATGCTTGGCGCCGTATAACTTCACGCTACGCATAACGCATATGCTGTTGTGAGTGTGTACTTGTCCAAGCATGCATTTAAGTGCGTGCGAAGTATACAGCGAGGTTTGTAGTGAAAATAAGAAGACGTATCTTGTGACACACTCTTTTGTGAAAACGCACCTTTTCTATTGTTTGATGAACCAGAGCTAGAACGAGGATGAGCATGATGATCCTGCTTATAAGTTGGAGCACCGATATAAGCGCCCAGGCATACGTGAGTGGCGTTGCCGCTGGTCCTAGAACGGCGATAATCCTAGGACCCAGTTGATACGAGTAAATGACAGCCTTCGCGCTCTTGTAAAGGACAGTCAGAGCTACATGGGCGCCGAAATATTCACACAGCGTTTCCGTGTAATCAATAGCAACCTTGTGCAGCATACGAGCCTAAAAGAACAAAAAAACTCCTCAAGATAAAATGTACTGCAAAAAATAGTGTTGTAATTTGGCAGTAAAGACCTTGCTAATTTCTTTTACGACCTAAGTCGTTTACTGATGACTTTTTGTTGCTCGCCAACATGATGTTGGAGGCTAAAAGCCATTTTTTCCAGCATCAATTTTGATTTCCGATTAAGTCCAAAAACAGCAATTAAATGGTTGATCTAAACCTTCACAAGTCGTTATAAAATTCGTTGTGCCAAGTCAAGAGAGTGCATGGCATGGCACCTGGAAGTAAACCTCGAAGCCCTCTCCACGCTGGGGCGTGCTTCCAGGTTTACTCCCAGGAGCACTGTTAAGTCATTATTTTACAACTTAAATTTCTACAAATACTGTCGTAATTTAACAGATCATTACTCGTAAAATGACGGCAGGAATTGTAAAAGTACTACAAGTTTAATCTTTTGACAAACTAATCTTTAAACTTCAGGAAAAAAGTTGTAATTACAGAGTAAAATCTCAAACTTACAGAAAAACGCTCGTTTTTTTTAAAAAAACAAAAAAAAAACAAATAATTTCCTTTTTTGTGAGGTTACCTGTCTTTTCATGAGTTGAGTTCAGTTTTTTAGGATTACTGTCCGTTAAATCTGTACCACAAAGTGCTCGAAAATTTACAAGAAAATTGTAAAATAACAAGTGGCTTGTGATTTTACAAACTGCTTCTTCAATTTACAAGCCAATTTGTAAATTTTCAAGACAAAACGTGAAAGCAAGCCTGAAAATGTGTATGTTGTATGTTTTACCCTCGCACAAAGGAAGATAAAAATCCATTGATCGCAAGTAGGAAGCAGGATGACTCAATTTGTTCAATGAGGGGTATTTTGTAGATTTGCGAAAAAAAGATCGATGATGTGATTGTAATTGAAAATTTACAATAAATAAAAAATCTTAATTTTACAAAAAAAAAATATTCTTACAGTGTGGAGCGTGCCATGCACTCTCTAGGGTTTCAAGAGTTGGTGTATTACTTCAACCTTTTTCAACAGTCAAACTTGTCCTTTTCACTAATTTAGACACAAAGATTCTACACTGAGCCATCTCCTCCTTAAATAATTTTTTTTTTTTTAAAGGAGTTTCGTTATCGAAATATCAGGGCTTGGAAATGGCCAAGGAGATCGTGAAGCGATGCTTGCGCCTTCGGTGCAGGGGTACGGACTTTTTCGAGATTATGGAAACCAGGCCTTTGTTTTCAAAACGCTTTGCACAGATGGAAAGAGCATGAAATGAAGGATGCATTAGGCTTATTGCCTTCCTCGATACTTCCTGTTTTACCCATAATAAATTGAAGGGTTTTCACTGAAAAACGAAAAAAAAAATCGAAAATTTAGGAAAAATCTTGGCCGCGCCACCTTAATGTAAAAATTGCCTCCCTTGTGTGGGCTAAATTGAGGGGACTCAGGCAGGCCTAATGCACCCTAAATTTCATGCTCTTTTGATCTGTGCAAAGCGTTTTGCAAACACCGGCCTAGTTTTCATGATCTCGAACAAGTGCGTAACCGCTGCACCTCGCTCGAGCATAGCTTCACGCGCTTCCTTCGCCGTTGCCACCCCCTGGAAATATCTTTATTCTAGTTCTCGCATGTATGCTTACCTCCTGGACATCATTCACCATATTGTTCCCCTCCAGCTTCCTTATCCTTAAGTTACTAAGCATAAGGTTTACGATTTCGAACAGCTTCGCCACCATTGCTGTGAGATAGAGGAACAGTGAAAGCTCCGCCGACATAATGAACTCCTAAGATACAAAGGAATACTGTAGTTATGTACAGTTAACAAGGGTTGGAGGGCAGCTCAGCAAAAATACACACACACACCCTCAAAAAAAAAAGTTTAAAATGCGACGTCGAGTTTTTCAATTTAGTCCAAAGAAACAAATCTTTTTTTTGTTTCCGCTTGTCCACTTGTGCTTCGAATGCGAAGATTAAAATTTTTGTAACTTTTTGTTTTGGCGTGAACGATAACTGACCTCCCTGGCAAAGAAGTGAATCAGAAAAAAAAAGCAGGAGAAACATATACTCACCCCTATGATCCAAAGCAGTGACATCAACGAGTCAACTGTAAATCTACATTCAAGAATCTCTCTGGCAAGGATCATTCCTTCCCCCAAGATGACATCTAACATAGGAAATATGCAGGCCATCATACTAATTCGCATCTTCGAAACTTTGTCGTCAGTCAAAAGATCCTGCAGTATGGGCTGTACATCTGTGAAGTGATGGCCGATTGTATTGCTACACTTCTTGGCCATGGCAGCCAATAACAATGAGTAGCTAAAAGCAGTCACCAGCTGAAACACTGATCTACTGTAAAGGCCCCAATGGAGGAAGTAGTAGGATATGCAGCAGCCGAAGAGTGCTGCACCGATCAGTCCAACGCTGTACCTGAAGGAAGACGTAGAGGTCACCACCAGGATTTAAATGATATTCCCGTAGGATCCAAGACTGGGATTGGGATATCCAACCAGTCACAGATCCTAGGAAAAAGGGTGGGGTGGGGGTGGGGGGTCACAGCCCCTCTGAGGCAGCCTGGCAGGGAGACAAACTGTCGTCCCTTCCTTTTCCGACATTGGCAATTTATACGTAATCTATCATTATAAGACCACATTTTAAAATGATTCGGGTTGCCTAATTGCACCAACCGGTGCAAATTAATAAAATATGGATGCAATGAAATGTGGATGCAAAAGCTTGAATACAAGGCACACAAGCTTGTAAACGGAGAGGGTACGAAAAGGGGCGACCCATAAAGTACGTCCGAAGTAAAATTGGGGGGGGGGCATGGAAAACTGACAAAAACAGATCAGCGGTGGGTGGTTGACGCGCCACGTTCAGACATCCTGGTAGAAAATGGCATTTTCGTACGCCACGGCGCGGTCTGCGGACACTAAACTCAGCGTGGAGGGGAGCGATTGTGATAGCGCCGGAACTTTTTAAACAATTCTCGTAGACCGTATGTTTGACTGTATCTTTCTTTGTTAACTTATGCTAATTAAGCAAATAAATATTGCTTTTTTTAAGCTGCAACATCCATAGATTGTTTGCAATGCGCGAAGTTTTGACCACAAAAAAAAAGGCCGCAAATTTTGACTATTTTTGGGAGAGTCATGCCAAAATGGACGTTCAAAAAGGGGAGTGGGGTCTCTGAAAACGGACAGGGGTGGACAAAGGGGTGAGGGGGGTCGTTTAAGGGTCAAAAGTAGCGGACGTACTTCTTTGATGGCCCCAAATATGACCACACTACATGATCAAATGTGTGCTTAGTACACAGCTGAGAGAGCGTACTTTCAAGCACACATCTGTAGATGTATGCTTGGTAAGCACACATGTATAGGTGTATGCTTGGATAAGCACACATCTATAGGTGTGTGCTTGATGGACAAACACACATCTATAGGTGTATGCTTGATGGACAAGCACACTTTTATCGCACCCATTTCAGGCACACTCCTCCGTCTGCGTGCTTGTACAAGCACACCTCTAGACGTGTGCGTGTCCAAGGATACATGCGTAAATGTATGCTTGTAAGTACGCTCCCGCAGCTACATATGTACTTACTAAGCACATATATCTCGAAGTGCGCAGTTACCGCTTCAGCAAATTCATTGAACACTTACCCGTATACATTCCGAGACTGCTGTAATTCGCTATTATGATTTACAATGGGGGCTAGTCCCAGGGCTCTTGCCACTTGCATTCGAATGTCAAGCGTCAAGTGACTGCGTGGTACGGAATAGGCTTTTAAACTTTGTACGTTTGCCTGGAAAAGCTGCATGGCAGACACTGTCGGTGAAGCTTAACACCTTGGGCGAATCTTCCAGTAAAAAATGTAGTTCCTGGGTTTCAGTGTCAAGAGCCCAAGGTTTCCGGTCTATATATGGTCCGACGAAGAGCAGCTAGGCAAAGAAGTGAGTGGCGAGCTGGTTGACCATTGCCGATTGCGACCAAAGCTTCACCAGCACGTTTTGTGGCCACAAGGTAGGATTCCATCACGATTCGGTAAGGTTTCTGCCAACTCGCATGCCAGCAATTTGAGGCACGCACGCGCGTCGTGTCCAGCAGCAGCAATTGCTGGTGGAATCGCGCTGGGTCGAAGTGACACACGTGGCCTCTACATTTACGAGTTTTATTGACATTCATTCGTGACGTGACAATAATTATGCAGTTGAGTTAACGCCGACGATTTATCTCTTACAATAATTTATTTACTCGCAATATTTTACCATAACCGCTGTGTAAACTCGACAGTGTACTCAGTACACTCTGTTCAGCGTGTACTCACAAGCACACTCAAACGAGATGTGCCAGCGACCGTTTTTACTGAAAGGGCGTCACTAATTTCTGTTATGTCCTAATGTCCTAACTAGTACCAAAATATGCGATTATTTCCTGAAATTTGCTGACTTTAAGCTCGCTTCGCTCGCATTCTGTTAAATATTTCCATTATTCGATCTCTATCCGCAGTACTTGTCACTGACATTGCCTACCTCCCAGGCAGTTTCTCCTTATTTTCCCTGGTTTCCCTGCGAAGATTTGAACCAGTTAGTGTCCAGATCAGGCATATCTCTCTCTGGCACACCAGTTAAAGTGGCCCACATGCAAATTTGACGACGTCCTTCCCCTTCCCCCTCAAAAAACAATTTAATGCACTTTAGGCCCTGTCGCATAGTCAAGTGAGATGGAGTCTGAAACCCAACTTTGCAGGCAGGTAGGAGCAGCCTCAAGGAATATTGCCACCACATTTCACTGAGCTCCGATCTCAGATGACGCCACAGTCGCGGCGGCAAGACACGAGGCGGTGGGTGACCCCAGGAGGCTCAAAGTTTTCTCTCGCGCATTGCACCGGGGAAATGAAAACCGATTTCGCTCAAACTTGGTGGGGGATCATTTAGGACCTAGACAAACCAGAAAATCGACTACTTTCAAAAATCTATTTTTTCTGAAACACCCTAAACTAGGCCAGTGTTTGCAAAACGCTTGGCACAGATCAAAAGAGCATGAAATTTAGGGTGCATCATGCCTAGTGGCCTGCCTGAGTCCCCTCAATTTAGCCCACACAAGGGAGGCAACTTTTACATTGGGATGGCGCAGCCAAGATTTTTCCTAAATTTTCGAGTTTTCGTGTTTTTTTTGGTGAAAACCCTTCAATTTATTATGGGTAAAACAGGAAGTATCCAGGAAGGCGATCAGCCTAATGCACCCTTCATTTTATGCTCTTTCCATATGTGCAAAGCGTTTTGAAAACAAAGGCCTGGTTTTCATAATCTCGAAGAAGTCCGTAACCCCTGCACCGAAGGCGCGACCATCGCTTCACAATCTCCTTGGCCATTTCCACGCCCTGACATTAGCAAGTGTGGAGACTTGCTCCACACCAACAAGTGTGTAGTTGTCCACACTTGGATTGACACTGCAGTGTATATGCAGCTGTAGGGTAGGTGTGTACTCGAGTACGCTCTCGTGGGAGTGTGCTCATAAGTACACGCTCATATGGGAGTGCACTCGTGAGTACACGCTGTAGAGAGTGTACTGAGTACACTGTTGAGTTTGCAGAGCATCCCTTAGTATTCGCGACAAAGAAAACTATTGTTTAAACATTGTTTCTTTTTTTTCATTTTGTAGGCATTATAGCAGAATTATAATTCATTCAATGCAAATTTTAGCACTTTAAAGTATGCCTCTTTGCTTAATTTTGAAATATTTTTCATCGCAAAATAAGGAAAGTGCGCCTTGCAGTTTAAATGACGGTGTTCGAGGTCTCATCTCGCTCTTCGGCGCTTTAAGCAGTTTGTATTTATGAACCCACGAACCTAGTTTGGTTCAGTTCTGCGCATGTGTCGTTTTTTGTTCCTGAAGATTTATGTAGTAGGGTTTGGCTATGAGAGGTATTTGGCCCTTTAGTTCATATTCAACGTTTTATTTTGTTTTTCACAAGTATGCAGATCAATTAATATTTATTAATATTGTTATTTGCATTCGTACGTATGTTCACAATGTTCAGATGCTCTTGCTCTGTGCACGCAAATAACGCAAGACATCCCCCGCGGCTTTGGGTTAAAAAATTAAATTAAATAATTACAGAGCAGGAAGCCAGGTGACGCCACGGACCAGACGGACCTCCACCATGGCCTTGGGCTGCTTTCCGGTCGAACGACGCCTCACAATGGCACTCTTAATGTCTTACAATAATAATTGAGCTACGTTATAGTGAATTCGGCGCAAGCATAATACAAAGGAAAATTTATTTATAATGCAAATCTTTTGGGGTTTTCATTAAAAGGTGCAAAGAAAAACCTTCGTAATACGACAAAAACTGCCTTTGTATTATGCTTGCGCCATTTCCTTCGTATCATGGGAAGCTTCTTCGTAAGACATTTAGAGTGGGGCCAGTAGATGCACTGAGAAAACCTTACAAACTATTTTAGGCCTTACAAAAGAAAGCAGCTTGTTGTAACAAAGCATTTTGGGCATGCGAAAGCTTACACAGAAAATACTTCGTAATTTACGAACTATTTCTTCGTGTAAGTAAATTAGTTTGTATTATGTATGCTCAAAATACTTCGTGAGGTTTTAAGCGTTTGGGCGCAGGCGGTCAAAACTCCGGATGCGTTTTGAGCTCCCAAATTGCACACAGGACTTGAGCCTAACGTGTGACCCCACCAATGGTTTCCTCGTTAGGAGAGCAATCCATTGGTGGTGTCACACGTTCGGTTCGAGTCCTATTTAGCGACTCAGGAGCTGAAAACCCGTTCGGAATTTTGACCGTCTCCACCGGTCTTCAGGCCCACTATATGCACCTTTGCTCTGTCAAGAAATGGGGTGGTTAACAGCCACAGTCGCTTGCTGCATGAGTTGCTTCCGTTGGGTTCGCAGGATTTTGTGGCCCATTATCAGTAATCTTAACGTCCCGCAATTGAATAAGTAGAACGTTGTAGTTGACGAGCGCCAATAACGCCTGTGGCCAAAAGAGTTCAAATTAAAAACTGCACGGAAAATTTGAAATTATTGAAAGAGCTCACATCCGCTTATATCGCTCTCGCAAAGATAATCACTGCAAATTTTAAGGGGATACTTTTTGTTCCTTTTTTGGCGATACAATTGAGTATCGCCAACAAACGGCCTTACCGAAATATCATGCCTTCAAAACGGCGAAACACACACAAAATTCGGCGATACTTCGGGGTATTTCTAAAACTCTGCAATTAACTTTGAACAACTCAAGGGGACTACTTACTTCATTGTTTATTGCCGCATTTTGGCGATACTTTTGTGTATCGCCGTTTTGAAGGCATGATATTTCGGTAAGGTCGTTTGTTAGCGACACACTATTGTATCGCCAAAAAAGATACTCAAGTGTCGCCTTTAGATTTGCAGTGATGCGAAGCGGGAGAAAGGGAAGAGCACAGTTTAAGTCCTTTTTCACAAACCCCCAGAAAAGTTCGTGACAAAACGTATACAACAAAAAAAATCCCCCCTCCCCTCAAAATAAAATAAGATTTCAAGAAATCCTGGTGGTCACGAAGTTAATTCAAGTCTTATCAAAATCGTATAGAAAATTTCAAAAATGCCATAAAGGGCCAGACTAATAAAAAAAATGGAAAGCAAGCTCAAAACCCCGATCCTAAGACAAAACTATAAGGCTACTTGGCCGGAAACCTATTTACAGGCATCGGCACGGCACTCTAAAAACAGTACCGCGGTACTTTACCGGTACTGTCGAAATTTTCGGTACCGCGGTACTTTACTGGTACTTTCAAAAGTAAAAAGACAAATTTTAGAAATCGAAGATAAATAAGAGGAAGACTCGGATCAAATAAAAGTGCCACAAAGGCAGCAGAAGTGTCCGCCACGCGAACGTACCCCCCGACTTGTCATCGGCAATCAACGCCAACATGGCTATTTATTGTTCTCCAGTTCTTTCTGAAGACACCGCCGCATGCCTCCGTGGCCTGGTTCCTGAGGGGGCGACGAAGGGCATGTTTATTGCGCGTCATTCATAGCGCGCCCCGGCGGCCGCCGGTAGGGCCGGTGACCTGCACAGGCCTGCTACCTGATTCCGAGGGGCTGCTTCGTCGCCCTGTCTCTCTCGCACTCAAGGGGCGTCACATGGGGTCGCGAGAGAGACAGGGCAACGAAGAGACCCTTTCGGAATCCGCACGTGGTGGCCATCGGCTCGCCGCACCACTCCTCCCCTCCCCTTTCTCTGCAACGGGCCTTTCCGGGACCCCGAGGAGGACTGCGGGAACTCAAAGAAACAATAAAGACAGACGGACAAACAAATATGCAGGCGAGATAGGACAAGGCCACGGCCACGGCTAATCCATTTTTCTCGCTCTTTTCTCTACTCTCCAAAGGGAAGAGGACCGACTCGGTACTATTCGTTACTTTACTCGGGAATCGGTACCGCGGTACTTTACCGGTCCTTTTGGGGTTATTGGTACCGCGGTAGCGGTACTTTACCCAAAAAAGTACCGCGGTACTTTACTTTACTTTACCGCCCATGCCTGCCTATTTAGAACTGAGCCAAACTTTGTTCGTGGGATCCTTTCAGTGGGATCTGCCATGAAGCCCTGGGAGCGATGTTTGACAACGGATGTGGGTAGGGGTTCCCACCCCGCAAAATGGGTGCACTGTCAGAAATTTTGTCGTAAATTAGCGACAAAAAAGTCGCTAATTTTTATAGCGACGGATGTCGTTCTTTAACTATTTCGTCGTAAGTGAACGACTAAAACATCATTTCTCTACGACAATGTCGTAATACTTTTAAATCTTAAATCCCCGAAAAGTTGGTGAAACGTCACAATTTTGCTCGCTTATTTACGATTTGTGTCGTTCATTTACGATTTGTTTCGTAAATTTTCGACAAAAGTCGTAACTGCCCGACCGAAGTCGGAAATGTACGACTTAATTCATGACTGTCCGACATATTCTCATAAAAAATTACGATCGTTCGTAAACTTACGATCAAGTCGTAAATTTACGACTTTAGTTTGTTTTAAAACGACACGTCTCGCTATAAAAATTAGCGACAAATTTGTCGTATATTAACGACTTAGGTCGTAACAAAATATATCGTTTACAAACGACATAATTGTCGTCCAAAATGTCGTAAATTAACGATCATTTTTAACAGTGTGTTATTGGGGTTTGGGAGTATTGGCTCGGACAACCTATTACCCTAAACTGAACCCCAAAGGTTTCGTTGAAAGTTGTGGCACAAGGCACACCGTTAAAATTTTAGCTGTCTTTGACAATTACAAGGCTAATTTTCCTTTCACATCCAAGCAATAAGTAAAGGAGCTTCGATTAAACTTTGAATTCTTATCATCTGAAAGTGACGAAAATATTATCTACAAATTTGTCACAAAGTCACAACAATTTTTTTTATGTGCAGAGCGCGCTTAGCATCGATGGCGATCGCGAAGTTCGCTTTGGTTCTTTTCTCCATTGTATCAACCCGAATACGTGCTTCATGGCTTTGAAATCTAGACTCCAGGAACAGAGCACGCACCCCGAGTAAGACGCTGAGGTCCAGTGATAAGAAGCCGCACAGCGAAACCTCAGTAGGCCGTTGCACAACCTGCGCGCCGAACAACTGCAACTGAAGAAAAAAAAACAACAAAAAAAACGATTAATTCACTTGCAAAATTGTTCCTTATCAAAAAATACCTTGTCGTTTTTAGTGATTATATTTTTTCATGCAATGCACTGAACACTTGAGTGTGTACTAGGCACACACATAGATCACTGAAGTTTGCATTCAGTACACACATAGAGCACTTATGTTTTTCCCCTAAACAATCCAGCTGGCTTGTTCCGAGTTTGGGAAAAATGTATTGAACACATTTGTTGTTCGCATGGAATTGTTCTAGCACTGAAACGAGCAATAATCCTTATCGGTTCCTGTCTGAAGTCACAAGTGCTGTTTTTATACCTAAGAAGAACCTAATAAGAATAAATGGATGAACGTTGCTCCGATTTTCGAAAAATCAGGGCCGTTGCGAAATTTCGTCGTATTGACATGTTAGACTTGAATCATTACAGCTCGTAGCCAATGGTTAAGAGTTTATCACAATTTTTTTTAAATGATCCTTGAAGACCGTGAGTAAAAATTTTGCAGATGAAAGTGTAACGTGGGGTTCCACTGATCACGAACCTAGGCAGAGCTTTATTTTGCGACTTGGGCGGCACTCTAAATTTACATCCACTTGCCCATGTACTTGCCTGTTTGGTTTCCAAGTCAGAGCGATTGGGGAAATTCCAAAGGGAGTGAATGCTTGAAGACGGAGCAGTACCCTGTCACAAATGTGTAAAAAGAATGGATTATGGTTAATAGTGCGAGGTATACTACCGTCATGTTCAGCACCGATTCTTAAAACCTTACCTTCTCAATAGTGCGGTGGGCAGCCTTCAGGACGAGTGTAAACGTGACAAGCTTTGCAGGGAGACTCAAAAAGGCCTCCACTGCCCTTATCACCTCTGGACCGGTGAACGCGGCCGATTGGAATTCGGCTATTTTCTTTCCGATTTCGTGAGTTAACTTAATGATGTTTACGCTTCTGCTGATCATCATGAAGGCGACTTGTGGTCCGAAACAGCTGCAGACGTCTTCCAAGGAATCTGTCGCATTTTTATGCAGCCTCCGAACCTTTTCAGGAGGAAGAGAATACAAAACTTATGAGTATGACATCAATTGGTGAAAACGCATTTAAACCCTTTTCCATCGTACGCGAGGCATGTCAATAGGGCCTTTTGGGGATGGATTGCACATTAAGTGTGATGTCCTCCATTGCGCTCAAGCGTCTCAATGCACTCCCGAAATAGGCATGTGCGAAATATTTCATATTCCAGCTATTTCACTATACTTTTGATAGTAATTCGTGACTGTTCCGCCGAAGCAGGGTCTAAGAACTGTTCCGAGAGTAAATTCCCCCCTCGGGTGCACTGCATAATAGGTGTGCCCTAATATCTAAATCGACGTCATCGGACATAATGGTGTACGTTAAGATGATCTGTAGCCCAAGCTCTAACTAAACAACGGAACTCAACGTTATCTGACACATGAGCAGAAGTCTCTGATTTCGTGGTGTTTTTCGGGTGCACGTTGACTTGTTTGGTAACACAAAACCTCACTTATCTCAGAATTTTGCTTTTGTGACGTGCGTCTGTATGGCAAATGACCCGGACTTAAAATATTCCGAACCTGTACAGCTTCTGAAAGGATGTTATCTTGCAAGCTCTTCGTCTGCAACACATTTTCCAGCTGAATGTTTATCTGTTCATAGGAGTTTCCGACAACATCCACGAGATACACAAACAGTGATAGCTCTGCGACACCGATGAGTGCCTGCAGAAAGTATACAGAAACGTGAACTGACGAATTCATGTCGCCATCTTAACCTTCAGAAATTGAATGCGACGCCGATGAGTGCCTGCAAAAAGTACACACAAACGTGAACTGACGAATTCATCTCACCATTTGAACGTTCAGAAATTGAATAAGGGCATCTATCTTAACAACCTTGTCACCTGTATTATCCCTGTCGTATGTAACAGGAGGGCGAAGTAATATCCTTTGCTGATCACAAACTTAAGAACAAGCCCCTTCTTTAGAAAGATCCATGCTGCCTCCAGAAAGAAAATGTATAGAGCCGCGTTGTTAATTTTCCCCGCATGAGACTGCGCAAATAGCACCTTTAAAATCTTTACAAGGTTCGGAATCTGGCGCCTGACGAGATAGACCGAGTTAATTGTGATTACAACTGCTTCTAACAAGTCAGTTGAACTTATGACGACGTCAGCCAAAGTGACTTGATACTTCGGAGGTCCGGTAGCCGTGTAAGAGAGATATGTCAGATAGTAGGTGCCAGCGAGCGTCATTAAATTCAGCCCAAGACTGTACCTGGAAAAAAAAGCAAAAGTAAACAAACAGGGAAAAAAAAGGTAATTGACATCCAAATACCGATCTGAAAGGAGCCGCTTTGACTGAATTCTTCGAACCCTCCTGAGAGGAAAAACCTTTCCTTTCCATTAACTGAAAATGGCAAAATGATTCCTAATAGAAAGAAGCTAGGGCCCGCCCTTCCGTCGAACCGAGTTGCCAGCTCCAGCTCGACAGGGGCCGGGCCCAGCTTGGCCTGCTGGCGGCTTCAGGCCTTCGGCCCTCGCATCAGACCTCGCTTGGCCAAATCGGTGGCTATATCTCTCGGGCCTTCATCCCTCGGACCATACACCCCGTGTAGAGAAAACGCAAAGTTATCGATGTAACATCGTGACTGAGGCCCGCCCTTCTATTCCCACCGTGCTTCAGTTAGAGTGCAAAACATGTCCGTTGCACCCGATCCCCACAACACATGAAGGCGGGCTCGCAGACCCACTTCCGACCCCTCGCCGGAAAGGTCTTGCCGAGACCTACCGAAATCTGCAATAAAAATTTTTAGTCGGTCGACACACTTTTTTCTAAGATCCTGATCTGTTCAATTTATGAAAGCGGCCGATTGTGTTTAGACCACGTGCAATCAACTTATCTTGTCCCTCAGAATCCATACACCTATATGACTTGCTAGCACCAATAATGGCAGAAATAATGGCGGCTCGGACAGATTTGCACCACCGGATTGTTTGTTCGGACGACACTCCTGAAGTACTACCCTCCAAATCTATGGTTACTCTAGCTCAACTCCTTCCTTGTACGCAGACGACAACGACGACACACAGACACAAAGGCAAGTGCATATGCCCTCCCCCTATTTTTAAATAGAAGGGCGGGCCAAAAATACATGGTTGACTCGATCTGTATAGCTTGACCACTCTACAAACTCAAGTGTGTGCCACTAAAGTGTCCGAGAACAAATGTGATGTGTCTCTGGAAACATGCCCTGATGAGACTAGTTGGACACTTTTGCGTATAATCGATGGAGTGGAACCATCAGTTCCGAGCTGGTCTGTAGGTCTCTTCCGTTTTCACCTTTATTGTGCGTTTCTCTTATCGTTGGGCCATCGTAAGACTTATTTGTCCGGGTTAGTTTTAGCTTGAGCTCATGTATGTCAATATAGTATGCAAACATAAAAATTAACAGACTATGTGATAAGATTCTAAGTTCTTCCGACATGGGTCTCTCAGACACTCCACATATTGTAATGTTGAACAAGCTCGGTAAAATCACCCGGTATGATCAAACAATGTATCACCCTAATCAGCAGCATTGCCTTAAGGGCCTTTCAGAAGGTAAGGTGCTTCATAGCAAGATATCATCTTTCAGTTTAAACTTTTTTTTGCTCTGAACTCATTTATTTTCTTCTTTTACAGTCAGGAGAGGTCTCCATTCGGGAAGATGCTATTGAAATACTACACTGCAATTCGATTGGTAAGTTTGCTTGCCACTCCAGTGGTGCTCCGTTTTGAATGCCATAATTAACCCTTCTGGGCCCGGATTGGCCTCTTTGTATGCCAAAATTTAGCATTCCGGTGAACTTGGACGCCAAATTTTGGCATTTTAAAAGGCCAATCCGGCCCAGAATGGCAAATTTTGGCATTCAAAACGGAGCGCCACTGGAGTGGCAAGCAAACTTACCAATGGAATAGCAGTGTAGCTTCACTACCAATCAAATAATCTTCTTTACTGCAACCATACTTCCTTGCTGCATGCCTCAGAGACGAGCATGCAGCTTGTGTGTGCCTGAGGCATGCAGCGAAGACGTGTGTGCCTACAGGCATGCAACAGAGAAGTGTGTGCCTTCAGGCATGCAGCAAAGAAGTGCATGCCTTAGGTTGACCCCATATAGTGCGTGCATGGCACTCATTTTAGTTTGCAGAGCAGTGGATGGGGACTTTTGTACACTCCTGTCTGAGTCACGATTTAAAACAGGAGTTGAAGGCTTTGAAGTCCCGTTTTTGTCTCGATGTGGAATAGTCCCGATCTTATCGGATTTCCTGGATCGCAAATGTTATGTACCTTCTTTAACTAATAGAGTCCACTTGATAGGATAATACCGTTGTCAAATTCTGAATTGTCGGATGCAGAACGTCCGTTCAAAGCAATCGGTGAAATACGGCAGCCCGCAAAGCGTGCTTCAAAATGGGATTACCAAACCGAAAACCGGTATTCCAGCTAGACTTAAAAGCTGTTTTTCGCTTTACACTCCCTAAAACGAAGATTTCGGGAATAAATCAGGACTTCCCGTCGACTTAAACGGGACTTTCAAATGTACACAAAGTGGGGTCACAATTTTTTTATAAGGCATCCAAAACCAAAGGTGATACTTTTAATACCTTTTTTGGCGATACAATTATTGAATATCGCCAACACACGGTTACCGAAAAATCTTGCCTTCAAAACGGTGATACAAATAAGTACTAGATTTGGCAATTAACTTAAAAAAACTCAGTGGGACTACTTCGATGTTCAGATGGACGTTTGCGGGGATGATTTCTGTTAACGTTGTCAAACGAATTTTTCTACAGAAAATTTGAGGGGGTTGAGAGATTTCATCACGTGTTCAGAAACATAATTTAAACATTTCAAAACATGCAGATAAACGTTACTAAATATGGTAACTTCTGTCGTTCTTGAATCTCTGCCAGTGTGTTTAGAGATTAAGACCTCAATTTCATTACTAAAAATTTCATTTGGCAACGGTCCTTTTTGTGTTTTGGGGAGAAACATAAGGCAACGTTCTTTTCCCTTGAGTCCGTTGTGTTTATTTTCCATTCCTAGTACGAAAAGTTCCAACATTAGCACGCACCTTCGATAGAACTGATCCAGCGCATTGAAATAGAAATGTCAACGCTTCCTCCGTTAGGTAGTAATTAAAGAAGTGTACAGTTTAAATAAATGTAAAGACGACCACCTACCAGTATAACAGCCAGGACACCGCAATCTTTCCGTCTGGTATCACGTATGGTGCCAGTCCAAAGAACCGAGCAAGTTGAAGTGGCGCTTGAAATTTAGCAATGGGTTCCGGGGTGACCTTGTCATCAGTTACGGATATCCAAGGCATGGTAAGGGATCGGCAGAGAGCTGGCGATGGAGAAGAACTTACACTAACAACAGGAGGCACGTGACATTGTAAGCAATAAATTGGGAATTTATGGAGGTACCACCGAAAAAAAAAAATTGCTAACGGTTCCTATCTACGAAGAATCTTTGAGAATTTGCGAAGAGTACACACTAAATGTTACGTAAAATTTAGTACGAGACATCACAGTTTTGGATGCAAATGAACTTTTCGTACAGTTTTTGTACGAAAAAAATGCACAAATTACCCCATTTTTCAACAATATTGTACGAAAAGCTTATCTGTTCAAATATCTGAGATGTCTCGTGCAAAATTTGTACAAAAACATTTAGTATGTACGTCAAGCATATTCGTAGATAGAGTGTTCATGTATCTGCAAAACATTCGTGGACTTACGAAGAGTCTTTGTGAATTGAGAAGAATCTTAAATTATTTAACAGCACTTCAGTAATCATTTCCTGTTCACATGATTTATCTCACATACGAAACGAATCCTCGCAGAGACAAGAAAAACAACTTCGGAAGAACGAAAAAGCTAAAAAGAAGACGCGTTAACAAATTCCTCGGTACGCTATTATAATGTTATAAAATAGTTCTTAGAAGGAATAAAGTGGCTTTATCTATTTCACATATACGATTAAGGGACAAAAAGAAAGAGGATTTCGACCGTCAAACGTTCCAGCAGGAACTCCTTAAAATTCCATAGAAGCTGAAAGTTCCTCAAAAATGATTTCTGAAAAAAAAGGCCACGAAATTTACAGCATTTGATTACATTCCATTACAGATTCCATGTAGAATGCGCATGTTGGAACGAGGGGTCGTCAACTCGCATATTACTTCGTACACAGGCTGCATATTACTTGCATATTACTCATATGTTACCGTTAAAAATCCATAAATATTACCAACTGCTTTCAGCAAAGTTAGAACGAAAAAGCAGCCAAAAAATCGGTAATATAGGACATATATTACCATATATTACCGTATTACTTCGTACATGCGGGATGTGAGTTGACGACCCCTCGTGTTGGAATGAAGGTGGGGATGACAACCATGCAAGCACATCAGTATCACGAGTACCCTTTTCGGAGAATTCCTCCACCTTCGTCTCTCCACACTGCTGCACGCCAGTGCCACATACGAAAAGTGTATATCGCTCGCAAGCGGCGAACTCGAATTGTGATCTGTTCAAGATTCGCAAATCAATACGCGACAACGCGTCGTATCGATCCCGTACGAACCTAGTGTGTGATCGCGCGCACGCAAGACCCCATTTGGAGCAGGTGACATGCACCATGCTGGGCGTTAGGGGTGGTTGAAAGCACACTTTTTTAGAAATCGCAAAAGTTAGATGGCGCCTTTTGTAAGGTTTTTTTATGCTGATTCCGAATATGTACTCGGTTTTGAAAAATAAGAATATTAAGAGGGCGCTACCGGATTTTTTTTTATTTCCAAATAACAGGAAAAGTAGCGATGCAAATCGGCAACTTTGGCCCGTCTCGTAAATTTCAAATTTGAGGATCAAGGTTAGGGTCTAAATGGACGTCATTTTCGTTACACTGCAAAGCCAGTGGTAAGTTTGCTTGCCACAAATACGGCAAGGTGTTCTGAATGCCAAAATTTGGCAACCTATGACCTGGAATCTTCATTAGCTTGCCAAATTTTGGCAAGCTGGTGAATATTTCTAGGCCAAACTTGCCAAATTTTGGCATTCAAAACGTTTTCACGAAGGAATGTCCGGTGAAAGAATGTCCGCTCATTTCAAGGCCCGTGGCACGGACTGTCCGCTAAAACGGAAGGCCTCGATTTCTAAGTCCTCTTGGATTGAGGTCCGCCTCTCAAAAATGTCACAAGAAACAATGTTCTCATTATTTTTATTTGTCATTTTAGGAACAGAACCAGTACCTTTCAGTTTAGGAACCTTACTAGCTCTTGGCAATTAAAGAGCCCGACCAGTTCCTGTCAGTTAAGGAACCCACCAATACCATTCAATCGTGGATCTTAAGGTTGTAGGCCACTGCCTCCAGATAGGTCATGATGTCCTCCCTTTCCTTGCAGTTGTAGTAATCTGCTGCTAAGCGATGTATGCGCCGCTGCGCCATTTCATACCTCTTATTTACTGGTTGCTTAACGTTCATGTGCCCAGCGCGCACTTGAGCAAGCACCTGGTGAAAACCATGTTCCTCGGCGCGGAGCTCATCCAGGAACTTCCACACATTACACACTAAATGTATTTGTACAATTTTGTACGTGGTCTCACACAATTTTCAACATGCGAACTTTTTCGTACAAATTTGTACGCAGAATCGCACAAATTCGTGTGAAATTTCGTACAAATTTGTACGAAAAGCACGTATGCGCAAAATTGTGTGACACCACGTACAAAAATTGTACAAAGATATATAGTGTGTAGCATGGTGGACAACAATCATTTTCTGAAACTTAAAGTGGTATGCCTCAACAACATTATTGGTTCGGAAGGTGTTGTCGACGGCCTGTTCATGCACGTTCCACAGTTCCTGGGGGAAGCGTGGCGGCACGGCATTGCGGCGCCGCAGCGGACGATGCCCTCTGATGTAGGTTTGTTCCATGCGAATGATTTCCATCGTTGACTCTGGTTGGCACGGCCAGACTGCTGGGACAAGTGCCTCAGCAAGTGCCTCTGTTACTATTGAACGGCCGCGGCCGGGGCCGACAATGGGGACCGGACTTAAATACAAAGGCCATTGAAATTCAACGCCATTAAGGGAACAGACATTTTTTATGTGACGTTTTGGTATTGGACGAAAAAATAACGGCCAATACTTCGCGGGACATTTTTTCAGCGGACATTCCTTCGTAGCACCTTCAAAACAGCTTGCCAATTCTGTGGCAAGCAAACTTACCACTGGCTATGCAGTGTATCTGCACCCTCTGAAACAGTTGAGTGGAGTTTTGTTTATGTTTGGTAGACCATTATCAATAATACTAAGACTTACGTTAAAGACCAGCTGCGTATCAATTTGTGCCAAAAACGGCCTTTTATGACAGTCTCAAAATACCTGAAGGTCAGGTTATGTACAGAAACGTGCAGCAAAAACTTCATTTCACCGAGTTTTAAGGGGGGGGGGAGTGAAGTTCGTCATTTTTTAAAAAAAATTATCAGCCTTTTTTTCTGACGTTATGGTCACCCTGACTTATAAAATGGATATCATCAGTAAATTCTCCATGCCTTTTTATTCCTTTGCAATATATGGATTCTTGTTTGGTGGATTTTGGATTTTGTTTTTGGATTTTGACTCATGTTTTTCATTTGGTCGACATTTTGAGTGAAATCCTTGCGCGCAGGATTCCTCATCCAAATATTGTGCGAAAAATCTGAAAAAAAAAAAATCCTTTTTATTGTCAAAAATTTTAAGCCCTCACGCAAAATTCTATCTCTTACGGTGCCCGAGATATCCTGCACGCACGGTCTAAAAAAAAAGTTACTGCGAAAAACAGGTTCAAGGTTTCTGGGCCTAACCAAACCATACGGTGATTTTAAGAATGAAAAAATTCCTATGTTGATTTTAGGCTTCTGTGGGCCAAAGTATGGTCACCTATGGGTGTACCAAGGTCCAAAGAGTCGAAAAACAAAAGATAAACCAGACATCAAATCTTCCCCCCCCCCTAAATGCTCTGAGGTGAGAACAAAGCACCTGGATATGCAGTGTGCCTGTACATGGAGACTCCATTCACTTTCAATTAATTTTTTTTTCGGAGAGATTGGAAGTCATTTTCGCGATCAGCACACTGTCCGTAACGATTGTTCGGAAACAACAAAACTGTCAACAACATGGCCGTTTTCCTACAACATCTTTGTTTCAAACTGAAACGACGGAAAAGTTGTCTTCCAACAAGTAAGTTGTTTTAGAATGACCCAACTGTCATTTATCAACAACATTCTCTGTTCGTAAACGACTGCTGTCGTTTAAAAACAACTGTTGTAAGAAAAAAAATTGCAATAGATTTGTTGTTAATTAACAACAAAATTTCTGACAGTGCATGCTTCATTTAAGGATTTGTTTAAAAAAGCTTCTCCGAAGAATTCTTAAGTCAGGAATGAAGAAACATGGAATCCCTTTTCTTACGTACATCTCATATTTTTTCCGAAAAATTGTAAAAACTGACCTGAACACGAAAGGAACAACCCTTCTCCTTCACGTCACATACTACGGTAAATCCATGTCCTGGTAAAGAATGATTTTCGTGATATGCTGGTGTTGAACCATGCATTTTGACCTAATCCAATAATACTAATAATAATCCAATAATACCTCCATAATACCAATAATACCTATAATACCTATAATATCGATAGTACATACTATTTATAATACTTCGTACACGGCCGAGGCGAGTAATTTACCCCTCGATTTTGACCCAAGTTTCCGAAATGGAGAAAGTCCGGACTTCGCTTGAATGGAGAGCTCCATACAAATGTTTCAGAAAAACTCCATGATTTTTCCATATTTTTTTTTCTCGGAAATTTCCATACAGTCTCCCCCCCCCCTCTCTCGCCCTCACAACACACACACACACACTTACGGGAAGGTTAGGGAAAGAAACTGATCGCGGAACCGACATGAATATTGTCTCATCCAAACAGCGAAACGGGCGTGACAACTTCCTTAGGAACTTTTAAGCGGGATGCGGTTCGAACAACTTGACAGGGTTAGTGACAAGTGCCGTCAAATGTACACTACGGTCAGAATTCACTTTCGTTGACAGGAGTTGCACCCAGGGGGTGTTAGAATAATCAATAAATATTATTACAAGTTCCATGAATTAAGTAAGGGGCAACCGAGTTTCCATCTGTTTATAGGTTCACAGCCCCGCCGCTCTTGTTGCCCGACTGCTTCATAGCTACTGTTGCATTTGAGCAAGCATGTCCTGCATGCGCCAGATTCAAAACCGTGGAACGCCACCGAAGATTATTATGATGATAGGATAGAAGACAAGCCGATCGGTCTCTGTTATCACATCGTCGTTAATCACGGAGACCCTCTTGAGTTCGCTGCTGCAATCAGGAAGGTGTCACTTAAGTTAAGGCCAGGGACAGGTGAAAAAATGATCTCAGAAACCGCTGGTCCAAAACTTCTGATTTTTCTTTGTCAAAATCTTACCCACAATGAAAAAGTATTTCTCCCAAAATCCTATCCCATAATATCAAGCGGTTCCTGAGATACAGGCATTTCAATGATTTTGTAAGTTTTCGTTAAAATATTCCTGTGCGTTCCCTATATTTGGATATTGACCTGACCGGCACATTTTTTTGTTCGTCTAAGTCTAAAGAACAAACATAAGTGACTGATTTCTGTGTCGGGCACTGTTAGCAGAATACCAAATTTTTGACTTGAGCATTCTTCAAAAACCAAAGATTTTTTCCTTTTTTTGTAAAATACAGTACTTAAAACCATACTTCTGGGTAGAATATACAAAAACTGTCACTCACGTTTCTTCCCTATAACCTACTGAGTCGGTGGAAAAAATATTACTGATGTCACTTCAAACTGAATGCGCACAGGTCCATTTGAATGTTGAAAAAATGTGTTCCGAGAAAAGGGCGTTTAAAGTTTGGTGACAGATTTTAATGCGTTTTCAGCCTTTATTGAGATTTTATAGTTACAATCACAGCAAATCTGGTCCTGAAACAAATTTCCCCATTAGCTTTGCTTGTTTTAAAGGTTTAGTAACATTTATGGCCATAAAAAGCAGTGACTTACCCTGTCTGGAAACGATACGGGGCTCTCAAAGCCCCGAGGTGCGTCTTGGCCGTTGGGTATCGATTGGCACTTCTTAATAAAAATAAAGATGATTACAATAAAAAAAAATAGATTAATAAATAACCACCCCTCCCCTTCCGCAAATCACATCCAGAATTAGAAAAGATGAAAAAATACAAACAATAGATTAATAAATATTCACCCTTTCCCTCCCGCAAATCACAGATTGATCAAAAACACACACATTCACAGAAAAGGAAGACAAAACATACACATACACCCACTCACACCCACACAAGACGAAATTGAATTAGGCAAGACACATGAAACACAAACAAACCAGCCAAAAACAAATTTAAACATGACACACACACACACACACACACCCCCACAGACATACAGGTCAAAAAAATGAATTTGAAACAACACAAACACAATCACACAAAAATCAGTCAGAAACATTGATGTCAACAGACTCCTCCTGCAGGGGGAGGTGGTGGTGGTGGTGGTGTAATCCCTCTTGGCTTGCAGTTAGGAGTTACAGCCACAAAGCGTCCGTGATGGTAACGCCGCTCCACTTGAGATGGATCAGGTAACGGCCATGCCACTCTCTCCCACTCGTGAGGGTATGGTACCGACACGCGGCCCGAGTCGCCCCAACACTCTTCCACGTTGATGTTGAAGCGGCGGGAGATACGGCATGTCCAGCCGCGCCCTGACTTCACGCGCTGGGACAATGGCACTGATCGATGGCTGTCGCCACACCGCCCTCTCACAACATGCAGTGTAATCTCAAATAAGAAAAGCTACACCTCGCCATGACCCTCTCCTATTGTCCTGATATTTTGTGGGCTTGATTGACACCTAAAAGGAAGTCGAATGCCGAATTTCCAGATCCTGACAAAATTTATCAGCTGAGTTGCGGGTAATTTCAGTTTGACTTTCGGAGTGAAAACATGTATTTGGGTATTTTGCGCTACACGGAAACTTTTAATCCGAGTAGGTTCAGTTTTGGTATTCCCACGTAAAATCGGCCAAGAAACAAGAATATAACCTCGGATTTGACGTAGGATAAATACCGGCTGCCCCCGCCTCAAAAGATCATAAAAAAATGGCCGAAATTTTACAATTGTATTGGGACTCTTGTGGTAGGAAGTCTAACTCCCCACCCAATGTTTTGATCTTGTAGAAAATAATGAGATGAGTCGAATGAGCACCCGCGCAGATTTTTCTTACCAGCCGTGTAGGAGGTGCAGGACTTTAAAATCTCGAAAATACCCAAAATACAAAGTTATTTCCTAAAACTGACGAAAAATTACTCCTGCGTACATGAATCGATTCAACTCAGCAAGACAAAGAAAAAGTTTTATTACAACTAGGACGTCCGAATCAAAACGTAAAATTTGTAGATCATTTTATATTTAAACTTGTGACAACCAGATAATTTACATTTCGATTCGGACGTCATAGCTGCAAAACAACTTTTTCTTTGTCTTGCTGAGTTGAATCGATTCATGTATGCACAAGTAATTTTTCGTCAGTTTTAGGAAATCACTTGGCATTTTGGGTATTTTCGAGACTTTTAAGTCCTGTAACTCCTAAACGGCTGTTAAGAAAAATCTGCGCGGGTGCTTATTCGACTCGTCTTATTATGTTCTAAAAGATCACAACATTGGGACGGGAGTTAAACATTTTGCCACAAAAGTCCCAATCCAATTGTAAATTTTAGGCCATTTTTAATGGTTTTTTGAGGCGGTGGCAGCCGGTATTCATCCTACGTCAAATCCGAGGTTATATTCTTGTTCCTTGGCCAAATTTACTAAGGAATCCCAATTTTGAACCCACTCGGATTAAAAGTGTCTGTTTAGAGCAAAATACCCAAATACATGTTTTCACTCCAAAAGTCAAACTGAAATTACCCGCAACTCAGCTGATAAATTTTTTCAGGATCTGGAAATTTGGCATTCGACTTCTTTTTAGGTGTCTAACAAGCCCCCAAAATATCAGGACAATCGGAAAGGGTCATGGCGAGGTGTGGCTTTTCTTATTTGAGATTACTCTCACTGGCTTGACGGGCACCTCCCGGGCAGTGGTGTTTTTCGGGCCATACGGGGCCATACGCCATATGGCCTATTAACGGAATCGGGGGGACCGTATGGCCCATAAAATTTTCCAGGCCATACGGTCGCATACGCGGCCATACGCCTCGAAAATCCCCAAATACCGAGGCTCGGCGCGCTGACAGTGCCCGTTTGTTGTGGTCGCCCTGGTTTTACCCGGCCGGGCCGACTCCGGCGCGCCGCGGGCGGTAAACAGCGGGCAGGGACCGGCAGGGACGGGGTTTTCCGGCATCCAGGATGGCGGAAAAGCGGAAAGATATCACTCAACCGAGGCCTCCTCCATCGAAGGCTCCGCGGCTGGGAACGCTGGGAATGTAATATCTAGCATGCGAGAGTATGTTGATTCCAGAGGAGCAGTAACTCCAGAGGGTCTGAAGCCTCTGCAAAATCTTATCCAGACATTTGTCATTAGCACGGCTGAAGTGGAAAGGTCGTTTAACCAAATGAACTTAATATGTACCCCTGTACTCGCACTAGACTGCTTGTCATTATTCTAGGCTGTCTTCTATTCATAAATATAAATGGGCCCGAATTATGGGACTTAGACATACAGCCATGTGCCAAATTGTGGTTAGCGGAACATCACTCCGCAAATGCCACACAGACTAAAAAAAGACAAAGAAAAGAAGGACGGAGTCCACAAGTTCCAGAAGTGGCTTTAATAAACTGTATACCTGTCTTATCTCTCCCGGGAGTCCCGGGGCTACTGCGGTGGCGGTGCCGGCATCCTGCATTGATCAAGCCATTCCGCCACCAGCCCCAGGGAGTCGCGTGACGGGGGTGGTACGGGGATGCGCGCCGGCGATACTAGAGCTGCAGGGGGCGAAGCAGGGGCGGGTCCAGCGGCGACAGCAGGGGCGGCACCGCAGGTGACGGGGGAAGCTCCTCCAAGCTGCCGGTGCTGCGGGGCAGCAACGCGAGCCATCACCGCTGACACCAGCAGCTCCCCCTCATCAAGGGTGGTGGAGCTGCTGCTGGAGCTGGTGCTACTGCTGGAGGTGCTTTAGCCGCTGCTGTTGCTGCTGCAGTCCACTGGCTCCAGCTAGCGTGCAGGGGGCAGAGGCAGTGAGGCAGCAGCCGGCGGCGGGGTCCGGTTCTCCTTGTCAGGATCTGCAATCGCTCCAGTAAGGTGACAGTATGCGCCTCTTCTCTGGATCAACTTCTGGCCTCGTGTGTGCGAAAGTTGCACTGTAAAAAGCTTACGGCGAATTTCACTGTAAGGTACGGCGAACACTGCAGCACTGGAGCTTACGGTGAATTTCACAGTAAGCTACGGTGAATATCACTGTAAGCTACGGTGAATGTCACTGTAAGCTACGGTGAATCAGGGTGCATCACCGTGGCTTACAGCGATAGTCACCGCAGCTTACGGTTAAATTTGCCGTAGCGTACGGTGAATTTCACCATTAGCTTCAGTGCTGCAGGGTCCACCGTAGCCTACAGTGAAATTCACCGTAAGCTTTTATTAGTGTGGCATTCCCTGAAGACACTATCTATCTAGTGAGTTTGATTATGGGATGTTTTAAGTGCTCTACAAGGTTCCTGTACTACAACTCAGTATTGATTGCAGGTGTACGATGACTCGGATGGGTCGCTCCTTGACGATGATGAGTGTTTTAGGACTCTCAGAGTTTTTTCATCAAAAGGTGAACACCTTTCTATTATTGTTCTTCCAGTTAAAGGAACATGGAAACCTCAGAACCTAACCATTCGGAACTCTGAAAGAGTCAACTTAAGAGAAAATGTCTTGGATTTAGTACCTGAAAGGGTTAACTTAAGAGAAAATGTCTTGGATTTCGTACCCGATGTTTCTTCTGTTGGCAAGTGGCTTCATTTTTATTGTGTTATCATATCTCCTCACCAGAGAATTTCCTAGATTAAAAATTTTTTATTTTTATTATCCAGATCCTGTTACAACTATCACGCCATCGAGGTCTTCCGGCTCCTTGTGCATTAGCCTACCAGTATTGCCATATCAAGATTACTCAGCCCAACTCCGCAGAGCCCTGGAAGCTGCTCCAGCCATTCACCACACGGCTTTGACAAGAGCCAGAAGGGCAGTTGTTAAATCTATCACGGAATAATTGAAGAACAACACGGTAAAAGTGCCGCCTTGAAATCCAAGGGGATGCCTTGTTTTAATTTCCAAGGGGTTTGAGTGAATTTTCAAAATAGTCCAAATTGACATCACGTTACAGAAATGGATTCGTCTCGACAAGACAAACAAAAAATGTCAGCACATGTCATAAGTTTGGATGGCAAATTAAAAAGTTATTTAACTTCAAAAGTACAAAGTTGGCCTTTTTGGCTATGTTACAAACTTTAAGGTTCGATAACTTTTATATTCCCCATCCAAACCTTTGAGAGAAATCAATTCGAAGATTCATTCACTGTGCTCTGAAGCCTTCCTTGTGCAAATGAACGATGGTTCTGTATCATCTTGCTTACGTTCCCTTTTACGAGCATTGTACAGTGCACTTGGCTATGCCAGGGAGACTGAAGGCATCACTACAAGGAAACGTCGGAATAGGAACTCAAGTGAAGAAAATGTTGATGACCCTGGAAAAGAGGTATGTTCTTACCAATCTGTACTTGGTGAAGGCTAAGGCTGGATATCTTATTTAAATTTGAGAATGTTATTATTCATGTCCTAATGATGGCCTGAATTCTGCTTACCTTAATTTTAGTTACTATGTACTGTACCTCATGAACTAATGACATTCTCAAGTTTCGATAAGTTACCAACTCCTGTGTCTGTCAGATTACGTGTCTACTAATCATCATCTTATTTCACTCAGGTACCACATTTGTCTCTAGACTCTAACGGTTGTGATGATGGCATGTGGGAGCCAGCCTTATCTGATGCAGACGATATTCCGTTTGAAACTATGAGAATCCTGGGCTATGAGCACATGCTACGTGCTGAAGATTACAGCTGTGTCATGGCAATGATTAGAAAGTCTTTTCCATTGCAAAGACGCCTAATTGATCGTGCCTTCACGGTAAAAACGGTTCCCGGTTTTCCCAGGAAGACTGTAGAAAAGACATAGGCGATTTCCAGGGAACTCCTGGGAAAACCAGGAACCGTTTTTACTGAGTTGACAGTGGTCTATTTGAGGGAAGTGTTTGCTTTATGGCCTCTCCTGCAGAGGTATCTCTCCTTCATGGCACACGCTGACCTTCTAATGGGCAACAATAACCATCAGGTCTGGCACTTTGAGTTGAGAGCGCTGCAGACAGTGATGTATTATTTTTTTTCCGTCATTGGGGCGAAGTCAAGTCTTTCGAATAAGGTGCGAGCGATGCAGGAGTTGCTTGTTACAGCAACAGAGGCCTCCAATACTTGTTCGAGTAGGGAGCCTCTCTTGATTGGGGCAGTACCACTCTTAATCCGATACTTTGGAGAAAAGGAAACCAACTTCTTTCTTGTTGTGCAGGTAGGTCATTTAGTCCGTGGATGAAAACATTACAAATAGTGGTTTGTGTTTTACATCTCTCTCTTTCTCTCCTGTCCTGCAGCCCCAGCTAAGTGATGTAGAAGTGTTGCGGCAGTCGAGCCAAGTTTCTCTGTGCCCCCCTCTAATAGTTAAAGGTACATGTATGTACTTAAGATTTGGCTTTATCATGAGTATGTAAGTATTGTGAAGTTTCTTATGTACCATGGTTTTTCCTTTTACCAGGTTCATCTATTTTTGACCTTCGCTGTCAAGTAGCTGTTGCAGTTCGGGGACAGTTTCTACTGGAGGCCAAAGATTTCTGTCAGGGGGTACTGGGAGTCATCCTTTCTTACTTCAACTTCAACATCTCTTACCCCAAAGAGGTTCGCCGAACCCTAGAATTTCTGCAAAGGCAAGTGATAAAAATGCATTTCTCATTACCACATGTTTATTTTCCTCCAACTTACAATCTTCTTTTGTTTCAGGTTCGTACTCTTGGTCAACCCTGCAAGGGGAGGGACAGAGAGAGGAAAAAAGAAAGAAAGAGAAAATGGATTCGTGAACCCTGCTGTCGCTACTCTCACTGGCTTGCTGGGAGATTATGAAGCCAGTCGGTCTGGGTTGACTAATTCGGGTTAGTGTGAGACCCACCCCATGTCCATGATTATGACTTTTCTTTTATGTATTCATTTCCAATTTTCCAATGTATTTTTTTATTTATGTTCAACATCTTATGTATTACACACTACTTGTGTGCAAATTGTCTGAGTATTTCCATGCTTTGAACCATCTTCTGAAATGTTTTGAGACAAATGGCTGTATTTTAAGCTTTCTGAAGTATCGAATTAAAGAATTTAGCTACAGATGTTTTACACAACAACGTCATAATTGTAAGCCAACAATTACTCATTTTTCTTACGAAGTGATGAATTTTGACAGTGGAAAATACAGATTTTTAAATGAAAACGTTACTGATATTTCATACCCTTTAGTCAGAATTTTTCGGACCTCTACGTCTGGAATTTTTAGTATGAAAAGTCAGACTGCATGTAAGTAAATTAGCTTCTTACAAATTTTTTTTGAATTTACAGTGAATTTTTAACAGTGTACTAATTTTTGGGGTTACCTCACCAGGTATACAGTCCCACTAGTAGGTATAATCCTACCAGGTATAATCCCATCAGGTATAATTCCCACCAAGTATAATTCCCAATAGATATACACAATTTTATTTTTATTTAATTTACGCGGATTCCCAACAAGTATAGATCCCTCCAGGTATACACATATTTTACATATTTATTGTTCATTTTATTTGTGCGGTGCGCGGTCTATCGGTTCGCGCTGCTCCTCTCCCACCAACGCCACCTCTGCGAAACAGGAACTGCGCATTGACAGTGATTTGAATGTGCTGCGTTCTCCCTCTTCTTTCTTCTGATGATATGACCTACGGTTTGAACGCTATTGAGTATAAAGCTCACATGAACGGAATTCTGGGAGAGCCGAAACTATTCCGAAACTACGTGCGTGACTTTTGGATGGTAAAATTCGGCACTGAACTTGATTGTTCATTGTTCCAAGCACAGAACAAACAACAGGGCTCTTCACTGTCCTACACTTGGATTTGCAGAGCATCTTTTATCACAGTTCAGAAGGAAACTTTTCCAAGTTATACCAAAGTTTAGGAATGATTTTTAACATCTTTCTGTCACAAAATTTAACACAACTTTTACCAAGCAATACGTTGTCTTACAAAAAAATTAATACCTAGTGGGAATTATACCTGTTGGGAAGTATACTTGGTGGGAATGATATCTGCTGACACACGCAAATAAAATTTATAAATAGGTGTATATCTGGTGAGATTTATATTTGGTGGGAATCTGCGTAAACAAAATTAAAATAAAATAGTGTATATCTGATGGGAATTATACCTGGTGGGACTGTATACCTGGTGACATCACCTCTAATTTTTCGTAAAAGAAACTGAAGAGTTTGCACCACACATATTGCTCAAAATGCTTCTAGTGAAGGTGAAACTTAGTTCCGCGCAAGATTAAGATAAAGATTTCATACGTTCGTGAACATCAAAGTCCCAGCACACTATTCAAACGACACGCAATTGGCAAAAGAAACAATGTCTGCCCCAGAGAATTGGCCTGTTTAGATAAACCCGCTCCAAGAACAATGGAACTGGAACATCACTTCTAGCACTTCTATGAAATCAATCTAGCCTTCTGCCTTTAAGGGGGGATCCTAGTGTAGCGGGGTCAAAAGAAGGGTGTTTTGGGGATTTTTTAAAAAAAAAACTAAAGCTTCACTCGAAAATCTGAAGACAGGGTTGAATTTGTGGTTCTTTAATCACTTCAGAAAAAAAAAATTATGGTGATAAATTAAAAAATGTTGCTGCACGGTCCGCTGCAAAATGGCATGTTTTGCGTGCAGTGCCTGGACGGGCGTACAACTGCAGGTCGACTCGAACGCCTGAAACAGTCGTTCGAATTTTTTTTAGACTCATTAGGGATCGGTCCAGTATATGAACTAAAATCTTCGAAAAATAATAACTTTTAGTATTTTTTTTGAGCAAGTTAAACTTTTAGCACCAAAATTTAGGCAAAATTTTCAAAGTTTTGATTTTTTTTTTCTATGAAGGGATACTCCGATCCCGGATCTTCTAGTTCAGATTATGGCTACTAGTGTCGGGAACATTCACAAAAAATTTTAGCTCGATCGGATCAACCGTTTGGGCTGTAAGTGTACGCCCGTCCATGCGCTCCAGGCCATTTTGCAGCGGACCGTGCAGCAACATTTTTCACTCTATCACCACAATTTTTTTTTTTCTGAAGTGATTAAAGAACCACAAATTCAACCCTGTCTTCGGATTTTAGATTGAAGCTGTAGTTTTTAAAAAAAAAACAAACCCAAAAACCCCCTTCTTTTGACCCCGCTACACTAGGATCCCCCCTTAAATGTTCCAGAAGAATAAGGTGTTAAAATTCTAGCATTTAAGTAAAATCTCAAAATTTTCCAAAATTTCTGAAAATTTTCCGTTTATTTCCAATTTTTCGTACATCTTCACAAACTTTGAAAGTTTCGGGAAATTTTCCAACGCTAATTAAAACATAACACCGAAAGGGTTCCATAGTTCTCTAATTGTAAAGCGTTATCAGTTTCGATGTTGTAATTTGGTTCCCACTTACGCCGTAAATAAACATAGAGATAAATACAGCGGAAGGCCACTTTGCACATGAGTGTCGTTGCATCTAAGTCTTTCATCCATAAATGCAAGTTTTTCCGCTGGTAAGGTAGGAACGTTTGACCATCACAGGCACGGTCATACATCCAACTCAATTTAGGGGCCTTTTCAATGTTATTGTACAATAATAACTTTGTTCCTATAAAGAAATGAACTATATGAAACAAAAAAAATGACATGTGGTGCCCAACAGCTTGACCACCATGCATACAATGAATAACTTTTTCATATTCTTCCTTGGGATAACGGTCCAGTGCTTCTATTTTGCCAAACTCCAACAAATGGATAAGCTCATCACAGTGACCATCACAGCATGACTCATAAAGCACTGGAAGATTTTCAATATT
Organism: Stenchaetothrips biformis; assembly: GCA_030522485.1. Classification (NCBI taxonomy): domain Eukaryota; kingdom Metazoa; phylum Arthropoda; class Insecta; order Thysanoptera; family Thripidae; genus Stenchaetothrips; species Stenchaetothrips biformis. Next base: position 2,168,145 of record CM060089.1, on the reverse strand, counting down.
TTCCTCTTTGCCTGCTTTGACTGTACTCGCAAACTCGTCGATTAATTGTATAAAGTTTTTTTGAATTTTGTCTACAAGGGCGGGATTGTGTCGTCCTTTGAAACCGTCTTCGAAAAAAGCTAACCGTTTTTGTGGAAGTTTGTAAAACACTTCTTCTGTCGTTGTTGCACAATTCTTGTCCCCACAAATGCTGCCTTGCAAGTACTCCCGTCGCTCTACAATTAGCTGCACACGCTTTTCGTTAACATGAATCCGTTTGCAGGGTCCAGCAGGAAGAGTAACGCCACAGTCGCGAGGGGGCGTGAAGTACTCCGTCAGCAGGCTCCACAGCTCATTCCTCGACCTAGAAAAAGGGGAAGACTTTAGGTTGCCTTTCAAATATGAGGCATTTTAACGACCCTACACCGCAAAGTGGGCCAGAAGACCGGTGGAGGCGGTCAAAATCCCGGACAGCTTTTGAGCTGTTGAGTCGCTAAACAGGACTCGACCTATTCCTATCACCGGATGGATTGCATGCCGTCCGACAAATCCATTGGTGGGGTCACACGTTCGGTTTGAGTCCTGTTCAGCAACTCTGAAGCTCAAGACGCGTCAAGAGTGGTATTGACCACCTGCGCTGCTCACTGTGCAACAGAGCCCAGAAGACCAGTGACATTGGCCGCAACGCAGCCTAACTTTCAACCGCCGTGTAAGTCATTGAACCGTGCTTGAAAGGAGCGCATATGACCCAAACAAGTAATTTCTCTGCGAACAAGGACTTTATTTTTATTTATAAATAACAATATTTTTTTTGGGTCATGCGCTCCTTTCTATTATCACGAAGCGTGAGATTTGGCCCCCTACGCTGAACTTGAAAATTCTGACATGACTATGCTTCGAAGGGGTAATTCCAGTTTCTCTTCTAACTTTCAGGCAACTTTGAGGTTTGGGCGTTGAAATAAACAATTTAAAATACCGCAAAACCCGAAATTAAGGGCATACCAAAAGAGTTTACGAAAGCTGCACCTTTTTTGAACATCCACGTTGCCTACAAACCCGAGACAACTCGCCACCCGGGAAACACCCGAGGAAAGTCTGAGGAAAGCCCGGGCAAAACCCGGGGAACTCTATTTTCAGCGGCAAACCACCAGGGAAGTGTCTTTCGCTGCGGTAATGACCAGAGGAGCGCGCCTAACCGTCCCTGACCCGACGATTGCAGAGCAGGGTAGGTAGGCCGCCTGCTCAGCCGTCTATTTTTGACTCCTCGTGCAAACACTAAAAGCACACAGTGGGCCCAAAGGCGGTGCAGGCGGCCAAAATTCCAGGTGCGTTTTGAGTTCCAGAGTCTTTTAACAGGACTCGCTCCAAACCTGTCACCCCAACAAAGGATTCATTGTTCGGGTGGGGTCACACGTTCGGTGCGAGTCCTGTTTAGCGACTCTTGAGCTCAAAACGGGTCTAGATAAGTTTGGCCGTCTTCTAGGTCAATGTGCGCTTTCAGTGCCTGCCCGAGGAGGGGAAAATGGACGGCTGCACTGTAAAAAATTTGTTCGTAAAATTACAAACATTCTTTGGGTAATTTTGTTGCACGAATAATTTGGAAATTTACTACGTTTTTATGTTTTTAAACGATTCATGAAATATTTTTCACAAAGAATTTTGTGAAATTACAAACTTTTTACACGTTCAAAATTACGTCCACGGCTTTTGTTCCTCTGTATCATGCTGATTAAATGGAAATCAACTTGTTTTGACAATTTTTTTGTTTTACAATACTGTTTGTAAAATTACGAAGACTTTACCCCATTTCATAATTTGACAACGAATTTGTGCAACAAAATTACCCAAAGTTTTGTCGTTATTTTAGGAAACATTTCATATTTTTCTGCCTTTGCTGTCGTATTTTCGATAGTACCATTTCATAAGTCCGTGTTTACAAACAAATTTCATAAAATTAAGAAGATTTCGGTGATGAATAATTCATAAAACGGCCTTTACAAATAAATTTCATAACATAATGAAATATTTTCGTTACTATACAAGGAATTTGTAACATTTTTTTTCGTAAATTTACAATAATTTTTTACAGTGTGAGCAGGTGGCCTACCTATTCATCCACCATGTAGTGTTCTGCAACCGTCGAGTAAGGGACGGTCGGGCGCTTTCCTGGTCATTTCTGCAGCGAAAGAGGTGGGGGAAAAGGCGGGAACTACCTGGAGAACATTCATGGAAAGGGCGGGGAAAACACGCGGAGCTTGTCCAAAAATGACAACACACGCATGCTTAGAACGCACCTCCTACTACTGCCACTCCCGCTCGCACTGTGCCCGGTAAAGCGCTGCTGACCTGCCATGCTGACAAGGCTCTGCGTCCCTGAAGATCCTGGTCAAAAGAGACAAGGCTAGCGTATAAATTTGAGCATTGATTTTTATTCACCAGCACCCAAAAAATTGTTTATAAGCTCGCGTTCATCGTTGATTTTTTTTTTCAACAGAGAGGTATTTGAGCCTCTACAAGGCGGGTGCACGCAAGACCGTGTCCTGTCCGACAAGACTTATGAGAGGCTTTGCAATGCTGCGACAGTTTCGACACTACACGCCTGGCGTCAACACCTACCTTGACCTGCGGCGCTTGCCCTAGACATCCGTGTACAAATCTGCGTGATCGAACGTCAAAACACCATTCGCTTTTTCCTCTGCGCTGGGAGGCTTCCAGGGATGATACCCAAACCGAAACAAAACCAGGCCGTTACGCTGCTGGTTTGTATTTATGACTAAAACTCTAAAACTATAGCAGCTAGAACCAAGGAGTCTACAAGTGTCCTGTCGTAGCAACCAGCTTTTGGTTCTAGATATCGGATCTTCGATTGCAGCCCACCAAACAAAGCCGATCACCTTAACAAAGTACTTTTTCCCGTATGCAGGCTTCGAGGCTTCGTGTTCGGTTGGGACCAACTTCGCAACGAAACAGACAAATGCGAAAGGGATGCGTGCACAGTAAACAGTCTACGAAGCATCGCTTTGTAATGCAAAGCATCTCTTCATTAAACGAAGCAATTTTAATATGCTTTCATTTTCTTCGTAAACTTTTTTGAGTATCATTATCAGTGTTCCTGATTAGAGAAATTGCCGGCACACCCACCTGTTGTCGTCTCCAAGACTTGTTGTCTGCGAAGCCGATAACCGCGTGCAAGCTCGGTGCCCGCTGGGCTGAGATCGTTGGCCAGACGACTGGACGCCCTTGGACCGAGCACTGACGTCTGATTTGTCCCCAGGTCAGGGATGCCAGACGTACGACCTTGGTCGTACAAATACGACCTTTTTGCCCTCTGTACGACCAAAAAATTTGTACGATGATCGTACCCAAAACGTACGACCTTCTTGTCGACCTTACGACCTTACTCTAAAATACCGGAAATACGCGAAATTCACAATGGCGAGGTTGGCGCAACTGTGCTCCAGCCGTGCGATATTCGTGTTGCGGAGGTTGGTACGCTGCACAGACAGGTTGGTGCGTTTGTCCATTGTTTGCTTTCGGCAGCGCTACAGTTGTGATTCAAATTCAGACTCTTGCTGCTGTCGACACATCAGGTGAGTTTTTAGTGCATTTTCGTTTTCTTTTTTTCTGGAGGCTTGATTCACTTAGTTCAATAATACCTTTATCAACGTTAGCGTAGGTTAGTAAGGTTAAGTGTGGCCTATTCACTTCTTTCCTTTCACAAACGCGTTTGACTTCAACTTTTGTAATTTTTTGTTGAGGATGGGACTGACAAGCGATGAGGATAATGACGATGGAAATGCAACGCCTCCACGCAGCAAGAAATCAAAATCTAACAAATCTACGCACAGAGCGCAGAAGTTCAGAAGCGAATGGAAACTCAATACTAAACAGTTTGGTAACAATGTTGGTGCTTGGCTAGATTCCGATTCTTCTGATAAATGCAGGGCAAAGTGCAAGTGGTGCGGCTGCAGTTTTACCGCTAATTCTTCAACCATAGAAAAACATTGCAAAACCTCTAAACACCTGAGTGAAGAGGAGAAAAGGAAATCGTGTGGAAGTATTACTGCATTCGCCACGCGTGTGCAAGAGCCAAATTTGAAACACAAGATAGCAGTGAAGAGGGCAGAAATAAAACTAGCTGGATGTTTCGCTGCCCATAATATACCAATGAAATTTATGGACCACTTAACACCCGCTTTAAAGTCGGCTTTTCCAGACTCTTCCATTTTGAAAGATGTTGAAATGAAAAGAACAAAGTGCACAGGGGTGATTACGAATGTCATCGGCTCAAACCACAAGGAAGATCTGACAGAGACACTGAGGAAAGTTAAGTTCTCAGTCCTTACCGATGAGAGTACGCATTTCAATTGCAAAACAGCTGCAGTCGCAGTCAGATTTTTTGACAAAAATGCGGGCCGTCATGGCCGGATGGTAACCAAGTGAGTTTACCAAGTACCGACTTTTCCTTTTTCTTATGACAAATTATGACAACATATTTTGACCACTTATTTCATGGTTTTCCAGATTTTGGGACTTGTCTGACGTCTTCCCGAAGGGAGATGTCGAAGCCGCGCGTCAAGGGGCGAACTCTGACCGTCTCTTCGATCTTCTTATGATGGCTTTTGAGAAGAAGAACATTCCAGACGAGAATTTTGTCGGCTTTGCATCAGACGGCGCGGCAGTGATGCTAGGATGCAACAATTCTGTAATGACTCGAATGAAAGAGCGCTTTCCCGGTAAGTAGAGAACCTGACGACGCGGGATATATCCCCGTGCATTTCCCCGCTCATGGAGTATCGCCGCGTTCTTTTGCATAGATTAACTGAGCTTCTCTGTCATTTAGGCATCATCATCATGAAGTGCGTGTGTCATTCGCTCCACCTAGCGGGGAGAGACGCATGCAAGTGTTTGCCACGGGCGCTGGAAGACTTAGCAAGGAACACTCACAACTTTTTCAAACATAGTTCCAAGAGAGAGGCTCAGTTTGCGGAGTTCCAGCTTTACTTGGAAGTGGCCGAGCACAAAATGCTGCTGCTTTCGCTGACAAGGTGGCTTTGTTTAAGGGAGAGTGTGGATCGAATTTTGGAGCAGTGGGAGCCACTTCGCCTTTACCTAACTGAGGCTAGATTTGAAGACAATACCCATTCTACAGAGATGCTGTATCAGTGGCTGCATGACCCAATCATGAAAGCCTACTACTTATTCTTGTCCTGGGTACTCCCTAAGATAAGCGGTATGAACGCTTACTTTCAACACAACAAAGTGGTGGTCACTAATTTGCACGCCAAGATGGCTGAGAGTTACAGAGAACTCCTCCTCAGCTTCATGAAGCCCGTCTATGTGAGCAGGTACGCGTTACGCGTGGACGCTAAAGCCTTTTTTCGGGTTTACGCGCGCTTTCGCGAGCAGCATTTTTAATCTGGTTTATTCTCACAGGACTCCTCTGGCAGAACTGAACCCCAACCAGCTGGACATGCACTCTCCCCTTGCAAACCTGTACCTCGGAGTTAAAGTGGTCGAGCAACTGAAAAACCCTCGCATCACACCACAGCAGACGGAGGACTTCAAGAAGCGCTGCAAGGACTACTTGGTTACGTTGTGCGTCGGAATCAAGGCCCGGTTCGACTTCGGTGATCCCTTGCTACAGGCTCTTCCCGTCCTCAAGCCCAAGGTTGCCACCAAGTTTGACACCCGGTCTTTCAGCAACTCTATTGCATCGTTTGCGGATTTGGTACCTCGCGCCAAGCCCACTGACCCGCAAACATTGCAGCAGCTGGACGACGAATGGCGAAGGTTGCCTCTTGATCCTGACATTCCCCAGGACGTCCTTCAAGAGGAGGAAGTTGACGTCTTCTGGGCGAGGGTAATTGTTTGGTTTTCTTAATTAAGTCTTAAAGTATGGTCTATGTTTCTTCGCTAATAACCGTCCCTCTCTCTAGATCGGGAAACTAACTGACAGTGAGGGGAAACTGAAGTACGGCGTCCTCGCCGAGTTTGTACTTGCTGTCTTAAGTTTGCCTCACTCTAATGCGGACGTAGAACGCATTTTTAGCAAGATCACTCTAATAAGGAACAAGCTTAGAAACCGGCTGGTCACCCGGACAGTGGAGGGCCTATGCCTGGCGTCGGAGTGCGTGAAGGGCTCTCCCAGTTGCTGCAAATCGTTTGAGCCCTCGCATAAAATGCTTGATTCCATGAACGCTACTGTTATCTACGGCAGCAAGGAAAGAACAGGTTAGTCACCAGAGAATCTTGCATTTCTTTTTATTCGCGTACAAATAAATTATAATTTGGAATTATTTTTCTTATTCAGGTGAGGCACGCGGCGGTGGCGATGGACCTCAAGAACCGGGCAACGGCGCTGGCAACGTTCCTGGAGCCACTGAGGATGAAAACACTGACGTCGACGTCACCTTTGATTTGTGGCATGACGAAGGGCCATGGTTTAACTCATAGAAATGGATCCCATGTGTTTTATATTTTTCAAAATATTATACTGCCTTAATTTTTAGCATTTGATTCTGTGATTATTCATTCTGGTCAGATTTAAGTTTTAATAAACAGTTACCTGTCCAAGAATGCGTTATTATTTTACAGGCAGCGCGTTCGTTTGAATACGTGCAGCCAGCCCGCCACTGTGGCACCACCAGTACCACCCTACTAATAAGAAATGTTCCTTGTTGCTCGGTTGAGAAATAAAGTGAAGTTTTACAGTCTTATGCTGTTGTTTTTACTTCGAATGTGCAATTTACATTCATATTTAGGGAATTTTTAATGATTTGGACAAAAATAGGACAAGTACGACCTTTCTGGGCCTTGGTACGACCTTTTCGGAAGGTTGGTACGACCTTGCGAGCTCCACAGTCTGGCATCCCTGCGAATAGGGGTTCCTTAACTGAATACGACACCGATCGGCGCGATCGGCTTCGATTGGCGGCCGCGCGTTCGGGACGCGCGGCGCGGGATGCTTGAAGCGGGGCCGCGGACGGCTGACGCGCGGGGTAGCGCAGCCGGCCGTTTGGGCTGGCGGCTGGCTCTGAGCGCGGGGTATCGCCACGCGGGTAGTGCGCGTTCTGACTTAGTGCATGGAAAGGGTGGTGGAGGCTTACAAAGCCGTATCACCACAATACTTCGACCATTCATCACGTAGTGCACTACTCATTGCCTCAATGAACCCCTAAAACAGGTTGCCGAAGGCAAGCAGGAAGCGCCGCAGGCCAAGGTAGGTGTAAACGCCAGGCGTGGATTGTCGAAACTGGCGCAGCGTCGCGAAGCCTGTTACGACAAGACACGGTCTGGCGTAAACCTACTTTGTCTAACTTTGATCAACATTATTTGTTATCGTTGATAGAGGTCTATTCGAGTGAAAATCTTTTCTTTAGGTGAGATAGGATGTAAGTAAGATGCAGTGGTTATCTGTATCTTTTATCTAGGGGGGCGTCGAAATGTGACGTCACACTTTTTAGGGCTATTTTTCGACCCCTTCCCCCCTTTGTCACAGCTGGTAACGATTTTAACTGACCCCTCCCCCTCTTGTGATGTCACATTTTCCCATATTGACCAAATAGCTCGGACCGGCGCAGGCGGCCAAAACTCTAGCCGCGTTTTGAGTTCCAGAGTCGGTATATATGGGACTCGAACCGAACGTGTGACCCCGAAATGGATTGACCTCGGAACGAGGAATCCATTGGTGGGGTCACAAGTTCGGTTCGAGTCCTGATGAAGCAACTCTGGAGCTCAAAACGCGTCTAGAGTTTGGCCCCCTGCACCGGTCTTCTGGCCTACTGTGAACATGCGCCGTACTGGAAGCAGCTATACTCCCTGGCAGCTCGCTTTTTCGCTCAACGCGCTGAATTACGTTTTCTTAAATATTTAAAAATGAAAACCTATCACTGTCACTCAAAGGGTGGGCGTGCGGCGTCCTGGCATAGCCTGCGCCTGTCCGTGCGTATTACCGTTTTCTGCCCCTAGATCGCGCCAAGCGCACGCGTTGCGACATCGTGAGTTGCGCGCCTTTAAAATTGAGCATTATATTTTTACCGCGCGCAGTTATCGACGGAATGTGAAGTCACATGCCCTCTGCCCCCCCCTCTCCCGACGGTCACATTGGGTCATATTTTAGCTTACCACTCCCCCCGAAAAAGTGCGACGTCATATTTGAACGCCCCCTACTCTACAAATCTAAAAGCGTACATTGTATGCTCTACCTGGAGCATGCCTGCAAGCACGCTCTAGCTAGCGCATGCCTACCAAGCATGCACTAACTTGTGCATACCTGCCATGTACACGCTTACTGGAGCAGACAACTCCCTATCTCTTATGCACTAGATATATGCTCCAGTAAGTGTGTACATGGCAGGTATGCACTAGTTAGTGCATGCTTGGTAGGCATGCACTAGCTAGAGCGTGCTTGCAGGCATGCTCCAGGTAGAGCATACAATGTATGCTTTTCGATTTGCAGAGTAGTCCCATATACGTTTTTGGCCCGTCCCGTATACACTGTAAATCAAATGGCGGTTAAGGTAGCATTTGAAAGGCGGTATGTTTTGTACCGCCTTCGATGTCGGTAAAGAAGGTTTCCAAATGGCTGAATAGGACAATACCGTACTCAATGGCGGTATAGAAGGTCATGAATGGCGGTAAAGACGGTATTCAAATGGCGGTGCAAAGCATAACTGCCATTTAAACGCCCGAAAATTCAGGCTTACTGCCATAAAAGGAGGGATTGTTACCGCCATCAATGGAGGGAAAATCCTTACCGCCTGTAAAAACGTTGTAACCACCATTGGCATGTTCCCTCCTTTGAGAATGGGAATTTTCCTGCCATTTAAATTACAGTGTAGTATTAGGAAATAGAACTGGAGGAGGACGGTCTGATGCATACTGTGCGTCCGTCCGTTCGTGCGGGCATTGCCCATGGTCCGAACTTGACCAATTTTGGTATGCAGCCTCCTTGGGCGACCCCAGGAACTGCCTGATGACGGCTTTTATTATACCCGAGCGCCAGAAGCGCTGCTGCAGGTGAATCATGGTAAACATGGGACATGGGGGATCTCTGCTTTGGGAGATGCTAGCCAGGCAAGGCATATATGGGTAGTTTTGGAATCGGTGCGACACATGTATATTGATGAGACCGGTTTCAACATGATCAGAGCCATGTGGTGCTGCAGCAGGGCCTACATGGTGTCCAGGAGGATCTCTTAAAGGGACCGTCCTAGGGCAGTATATGTGGATATGTTTGGAATCAGAGTGACCAAATAAGACGAATGCGACAGGTATCGACCCTATCGGATTCGGTCGGTACTGCAGCAGGGTCTGCGCCGTGTCGCGAAGGATGATTAAAGAAATAATCACCAATGCAGGTCTCAGCTAGACCGCTTTTATGAAGAAAGTGGTCTACCCAGGACTCACGATTTAAATTAAATGCCTCCGTAGTGTATTATATTAAATCGGGACGGGCCAAAGTGGTCGATACAAGTCGCTTCTTTTTAAAGAATTTTTTTTTTATTTTAAAACTTGTGCGACGTTGATGCCTTTAAGACAGATCGATTAATTAGATTTAAGCTGATAATTTTGCGTTAACCAATGGCGTTTAGCTTAGTCCTGTTTGATTTCACTCCGGTGGCTTGCTCCCTTTAGTTAGCCGTGAGGTTCTGCTTCGCCATCGCGTAGTCCACCTAGAGGCCGTCATAACCAGTTGCTGCGGCTGCATCCTGCAACACATGCGCCAGTATGACAATTATTCAGGGCACAAATATGTGACATCGAAAAGTCCGCGCTTTTTGGCCCGTCCCGTATTATTTATGAAAATGAATATCGTAGGACGGGCATATAATTTAATGCGTGCTGGGCGTCCGTCCGTCCGTCCGTCCGTCCGAGGTCTTTCCGTGGTCCGATCTTCACCAAATTTGGTATGCAGCCTCCTAGGGTGAACCGAAGAACCACCCGGTGACGGCTTTTTCGATCCGAGCCCCAGGGGCGCTGCTGCAGGTTCATCATGGTTTACATGGTGTACAGGAGGATCTCTGCAACGGAGGCCGCTAGAAGGGCATGTAGAGGTACTTTTGGAATCGTAGCGACGAAATAAGGTCAACGGTGTTAATTTCGAGCCGATCGGAAAAGTTTGGGCCCAGGTTCGTATCCCGATGGGGTAAAATACGACCAAAATCTTTGACTCGAGTTTGACATTGTTTCAAATGTTTTCGGGGGTGCCGATAACGAAAATGGCATCCATTTTGACCCCAGACCCACTAACGAATCCCGATAGGGTCAAATGCGAACAAAATTTTTCTTTTTTGACCCCGAACTGGACCCAGGCGGTCGAGTGCCGTTTCCGTCACATACGACCCTAATCTTTATTTCGAGGTAAACATGGTTTCATACGTAAAGGGTGCTGATGACAAAAGTAACATCTATTTTGTTTCCGACAGATTCACATTACTATGGGCTAATACACGACAGCAATTGCGAATGTTATAAATGTACGAGACGGGCCAAAGTTGCTGGTTTGTATCGCCACTTTCCCTGTTATTTAAACTCATAGGGTGCTCTTCTAATGTAGTCATCGGATTACGACATTTACACGTCATAGTATGTTCGAACTGGCCCACAGTGGGGCGAAACCAGAAAAAGTCGCACGTAAGTCCGATTTCGCCGTTTTTGTCCTAGAGGGATGGGACGGACGTTTTTGAACTCAGAAAGGACCATTCTATACATGCACGAACATTGTTTGCACCTCAAATAACTACTACTTGCCGTTTAGCGACCTCAAAGTAGAGCAATTTCGCGAGAAAATGATACATTTGGCGAGGGTCACGTAAGAAAGGCCACTCCTATCGCTGTTGCAGAGCAAAATAACATGTTTTATATGTTTTTGGAAAGGCAAAAAATCAAGCAGTCCAGTCCATTCATTGGAATTGGTTGCAAATGAAAAGTGTGGAAACTGCGGGTCTTCAAATGTTTGCGAAAATCGTCGTCTGCGACTTTTTTGACGAGGGATAAGTCGAGTTGCGAACATTTGCGAACCGGTCGGGCACCGTGGTGAGGTAGTATAGTGACCCCACTTTCATGTCCATTTCGTCCGGCGATGCCGTTCGATGCCGTTTTCCTTCAAATCGACGTCAAACATGCGACTTCGTCTCGTCTCGCCACCCCACGCCACCGCGCCACGCCCTCGGGAGTAGACGGCAGAGGCGCTATGCACGCTGGCTACTCCAGCCAGCTCTGCCAGACACTGTGCCACACGAGACATCGTTTTGGGCTGCCACCGATAGTGATACTTACAACTTCCGTGGTCATGCTGTTACGCCAAGACATGCATCGTTACGCAGGCCTCGGTTGCAGCCAGTATCAATAGGCGACACAAGAGGCGCGTTTGGTCGTCTCCTGGGTACTTCTTTTGTCTTGTTATCTCCTCAGAAATAATTTTCACTACCAATGAAACCTTCAAATCCAAAGTTTTGCGAGAATTCAGCAATAAAGTTCGTTTTACCCCCCTTCACGCACCTGGCTCCGACTCTTAGGGTGCCTTTCACGTTCAAATCTCGTCAGAAATGAAATCAGCGACCCCTAAATACACAACACACAAAATTTGGTGAAAAAAATAATTTCGTGCGACTTTTTCTGTTTTCGCCCCACTGTGTGGCCTCTTTAGACTTCGAATTGAATCAGTTCACTAATTTTTGGCCCGTCCCGTGGTATAATGAAATAATACCGGAAGACGCTGCATGCTGTGCGTCCGTCCGTTCGTCCGTCCGGGCATTTCCCATGGTCTGATTTTGACCCAAGTTGATATGCAGCCTCCTTGGGTGACCCTTAGAACTGCCTATTGACGGCTTTTTCGATCCGAGCCCCAGGAGCGCTGCTGCAGGTGCATCATGGTCTACATGGGCTTGAAGGGGATCTTTGCTCTGGGAGGTGCCAGCCAGGCATAAAGGGGTGGTTTTGGAATCGGCGCGACACAAGAAGAATAATAAGACCGGTTTCAACATGATCTCAGCCATTTGGTGCTGCAGCAGGGCCTACATGGTGTCCAGGAGTATCTCCTCAAGGGACCGTCCTAGGGCAGTATAGGTGGGTATATTGGGGATCGGAGTGACCAAATTCAACGAATGCCACAGGTTAGACCCGATTGAAGTCGGTTGTTACTGCAGCAGAGCCTCCACCGTGTCGCGAAGGATGATTAAAGAAATAATCACAAATGCAGCTTTTAGCTAGACCGCTTTTGAAGAAAGTGGTCTATCCAGGACTCACGACTTTAATTAAATGCCTCCTGTACTAACATTACATTGAATCGGGACGGGCCAAAGTTGTCGATTTTAGTCGCTACTTTTTGAATTCTTTCTTCGAGTCTCATTGAATCATTAAAGATTCCACCGCACCGAGTCGAATCAAACAGCCCCAATTCAGATACGAGTAGTATAGAATCATAACGCAAGTGGTTTTACCTAAAGTGGAAACGTTTACACACATTGTGTGCGACTAACAATCTGTCAACTTCCTATCAGCGATGGAGAAACAACGCAATCTCGAAACCTCAAATGCAACAAAAGGAAACGAAAATCGCGAGAAAAGCGCGAGGATGAGTTAAATGGTTTGAAGTCGAAAACTTGTCGACTCGAGAGTTCGAACTGTTCCGTTTCGAGACCGTGCGATTAAATTACGATTCGAACCGAAACACGAGCAATTCGATTCGACTCGGTTTCGAGCGATTCGCACACCACTACACCCAGGGAACGATTTACTTGTTCCAAGAAAAATTGCATTGGCACAAGACAAAATTTGTCTTACGGTTGGGCAATGCAGGTTAGGTCATTGGTATGAGAATGGAGATTGTCTGCCTCCAATGCAAAAATCCACTCGTATCGAGACAATATTACGTTGCCGCAAGAGGTTTTTCATCAACTAGAGTAAATCCCAGCATCAGCGATGTGACGTCAGACAGCAATATTTTCGCGAGGTATTTGTCTCAGCATGTTGCTTGCCACAATGCTACATTTCTCAGCAAGTAGTGAGAAAGGAGGGTTTTCTCAGACTGAGGCTCATATTCTTGTATTTTCTGCGCCTGCGCACGTCTGATCCAGTCGACCAATGAGAATCAGAGCGGGACCTTTTTCGAACGGTGACCCAGTCTCTAATTGGTTGGGGCCTGCCATACTGAAGGAGAGCGCCGCGCTCTATGACACTCTTCCAAACGCGCCGTAGCAGCAACTGCTCTCGTAGCACAGTGGTAAAGTGCCAGCCCTCCTGGATAGTAACCCGGGTTCGGTTCCCACCGAGGCGCCACCAGTTTTCTCTGGCCAAATTATCACGTAGCAACCCAGAGATGGACGGAAGTATCAAAATTTCCGGAAAGAAGGGGGAGTAGTTTTTTCCAGACTTTTTTTGACGGAGGGTTGGGGGCGAGTAGCAAAATTACGGGCGGGAGGAACCGATCCCGTGGTCTGATTTTCCCAAGACTACCGGATTTGCTGCCGACGTTGTAGTTGCCATTACCGCTCAAAACTCGAAAAAAATTACTGCAGTGCCGGCATTTGAAGGTGGTCAACGGGGTGAGGCGAGAAATGGAACGCGGCCTGAGCATCCTAGACTCAGTAGTATCATCTTCAAGGATCTAAACTAATAAAAATTATACAGACACTGCTGGGAGTTGAACCCGGACCCCTGGAGGTGAACGGCAGGTGCCTAACCTACTGCGCTACTGCTTGTGTACTTATCAGGCGCTCAGCGCGGCACCTTTGTAGACCACACAAGCTCGGCACTCTTGGAAAGCGGGGGCCTGAGAAACGCCAGCGCCCAGTCATCTGCCATCGCCAATCCACCTCCGTGGTGACGTGGGCTAGGCGACGGCTCGCCACTGCAGGGATTCCAAGTTCGACTCCTACTTGCAAGCGTTTTGCGATAATTCTCTCAAAGTCTGAGACAATATTTGTCTCACGCATGAGTCAAAGTACGTGAGAAAAGTGCTCAATTTGAGAATAAAATGTCTGAGTCAAATCAAATATTCTCAAAAGTTAAATGAGACAAAATCCAGCATCGGTACAAGTAAATCGTTCCCTGGGTGTATCACGGCATTAGTCTGACAATATTGTGTGATAACTATTGTAATCACAATTTGATATTGTGTTCATCATGTAATGTCATCAAAAGTTGTGATCACATCTGAATGCGAGAAAAAGGTCCTTTCATCACATTTCAATGTGATGAAAATCCTATAGTGATCAAAACATCATGTCGCTAAAGAAAGTGATGATATGGACTAACTGCATTGGCTCTATGATGACATTCATTAATGGTAAAAGTATGACATTAACTATTACAGTGAAGTCCTACAAAATACTACATCGTACAACAGAGTACAACGGGATACTAATATGTACTACTGATACTATAAGGTACTACTTAGCGATTTTTTAAATTATACGGAGACGACACAATACTAAGCATGCCCCCCCCCCTCACGATGCGTTAGGTTATTCGTTACTGATCCTCAAGCATTAAAGCCGTATCATCAAATACTTACCTAGGTGCTGAGGGGTTTGGCCATCTCCTTCACGAGGCAATTGCTGCCGTCTGCGATTTCGCTCCAAGTATAGGGATAGACTCCTTGAAGGGGCGCCATTAGGCAGTTGATAACGTGGTCGGCGATCTCGCTCATCTTCAGGGCAGGGCTTTGCGATAATAAAAAAATTCGTTATCAAATTTACTAGACTGATTTATCAAAAAGTGATTCGTTTTCGATAACATTATCGAAATATCGAATTATCGAGAATTTCGCATTATCGAATTATCAAAGTTATCGAACCATCGAATCATTAAAATATATACATATCGAAATATCGTCTCAAAACGACGAAATTTCGAAAAACAACCAACCTTAATAAACCAAAACGAAAAATGCGCGAAAATGGGTCTTTGAATCAAATTAATGACACAGAAATATATGTTTAATTCAATATATGTTCGATCAGAGGGGACGAACATATACAGGCAGGGGCAGATCAAGAATGAGAGCAGTAGTACATCGGTATGGCATACCGACGACATCGAAATTATCGAAGATATCGACATTATCGGATACCGACGATATCGAACTTATCGTCAATTCCGATTTCGATAATGATATCGATACCGAAGTCAGTTTTTAGGCGTTATCGAAGCTTCAATAAAAAAAATCATGGAAATTTATCGAATTATCAAATTTTCGCACAGCCCTACCTTACGGTTATTTGGATGTCAAGGTCATTGGCGCACAGGAAGGTGGGCGCTAAACGGAAGCTGCCAATCTCCTTGAAGGGCACGAGTTCCAGGCACTTGCTCACCCTGTTGTCGATCTCATCTATCTGGTCATCCGTGTAGTCACTTCTGGGCTGTGGACCACAACAATCGTTAGTTCTAACCTGCTATCCGTAATCGTCTCACCGTTGAAAACTGACCAAAACCATCGTAACCGTCGTCCACCCGTAACTCCTGAGCCACGGCTCCAATGCAATGTCTAAAACCGTTTTCGCTGTCTTGCCGTAGGATCAGACCCAATCGCCATACAGATTTGTAAATGTCGTTTTGGCAGCTATCAAAAGAACAAATTTATATGTTTACTTGGTATGTCCCTATTTTCGAAGATTGAGCGGATCTTGCCAAAAAAATTTGACCCAACCTTCCCCTCTCAAACTGCCCCTCGTATGACCCCGACGAGATTTGCTGCCGCCGGGCGGTAGTCAGTGTCACCCGAAGGTCTTATCTCTTTGGTGAAGATCGGCCTCGGGAAGTGCTCGGACAGAACGAACAGTATGGGTTTGAGTCCAACTATAGGCCCTTCCTTCGGAATTACTCGGTATTTTCAGGGGACAAGCCAAAATCTGGTAATTTTCATTTATATTATTATGCAATTTTGAATAATGTCGCATTCAAGAGACCCTAATTTATTCCCGTTTAGTTACTATGGTGAATTGCGTGAAGCTGCTTCGAGGGGTGACCCACTGTAAGATTTTGTGTACAATGAATGTGGGAATGTGTTGGAATGTTCAAGATTTCTGCTGTATTTGTCATACAAGTTGCCTACTTACAGGCGTTTTCGCCTCCAGATTGTGGGAACGTGTTCAAATTTTGTACAATGAATGTAGGAAGTTGTTCCCCCCTCGAGCTGCTTGTGCTTACCCAATCTCCAAGGGCGGGAGGCACCTGAAACAGAAACACATTGCAAAATAGGAAAGTTGTCAAAAATATCCACATTGAGGTTACATTGCTTTTAACATTGCTTCATTTCGGCAAAAGGTGCAGCAGGCGCGAAGGTCTATAAGGAGCAGAAGCGTTGTCATACACACTAAAAGTCTTATGTACTTCTTATGGAACAGCAGCTCTGTACGATCACGTCGTACATGAGGCAAATTGTGCAGGCTTATATACTTTTTTGTGCGTAACTAGGTACCAAATTGTGCAGTAGAGAGATTTTGTACATACATACGTACACTGCAATTCCGTTGGTAAGTTTGCTTGCCACTCCAGTGGCGCTCCGTTTTGAATGCCAAAATTTGGCCTTCTAGGCCCGGATTGGCCTCTCAGAATGCCAAAATTTGGCATGCCGGCTGCCGGGCATGCCAAATTTTGGCATTCTGATAGGCCAGTCCGGGCCTAGAAGGCCAAATTTTGGCACTCAAAACGGAGCGCCACTGGAGTGGCAAGCAAACTTACCAACGGAATTGCAGTGTACAAAATTGTGCCGAAGGTATGAACAGATTAAAACATACGTAGTTATGTAGAATCTTATGTTGAGCATAATTGCCCATAATTGAACAAATTTGTGCAGCAATTGTGTTCATCTCCTTTTTTTTTTACCATAAACACATCTCTGGCTCAAATTCAAGTGTGTTCAAGTACACACGGGAAACTTAGGAATGTGACAACACAGTGAATCGAATGTAACCAAATGTCACTTTCCTTTGAGCATTGCGTCACATTCTTTTAATGTAAACTATCGAAAATAAAAAGCGAGTCACGTTTAAACGAATGTGAAGCAATGCTCAAAATAACGTGACATTTTGTCGCATTTGTTTCAATGTAGTGTAGCATTCCTAGATTAACAGTGCAGCCGGGGACATGTACATCAAATAACACATTAACTTTTTCATCAAAAAGTGGTCCATGAACTACACTTCCCCAGGGCCGTGCATGTACACATCAATTTTAGAAGTGCTCTTTCAAAAATCACACTCTTATTTCCCTAAAAACAAACTGTTTGTACACGACGGTGAAAATTCGGCAAACGTAAAATACGAACATGGTAGTTTGTATTACAAAGAAATTTGATTTTGTATTAGAAACCAATAGCTGTTTGTATTACAGGCAATGGTCGTTTGTATGTTACAGTTGCTGAAATTTGTTCGTAGTGTACAAACATTTGCTCACTTCCATTGTAAGGAAATAACAATGCACAGCTCTCGCAAAATTGTGAAGAATTCTCAGCAAGATTGTCTACAACAAACGGATGAACTTCAACCAAAAGTTTTGTTCACGATTAGATGTATATCAACCTATCTTGGCACTCAGATTTATATAGAAATGGTCTGAAATCCCTTTTCGTAAAATTTTCTTGAAACTTCTTTTAAGAGGGGGGGGGAACACCACATGCTAAATCTTGCTTGAATGGACATTTTTTTAATGTTTCATAAAAAATGGTTAGTTGCATTGAAAATAACTCAAAACAACCCCCAAAGTTGCCCCGAATTGAAAGGAATTTTGAGTAGAAACTTTTTGTCGAGGTTTATAAAAATGAGTTGTTGCAGGGTACCTTTCTACTTAGAGCGGTGAGACAGGATTTGTTTTGCACATAATACCCTAATCTAAAAATTTACACGAGCGTTTTTTAATATAGCTCTCCTGAAAATTTTAATGACGTATCAAAGTCAAAGTTAACTAAACATCCAATTTTTTACTAAAATTTTCTTAATTCATTTTTGAATAGCAATAGATATCCACGAACCCTCGTGTAAATTTGTAGAGCAACCTTTTGTGGTCATTTTAAGCCCTGGCACGTTCCTCTACCTCCAAAGATACCCCGCAACAACTCTTGAGAAACGGTGAAAATTTCTATGGAGAGAAAACAGAGGTCAAAGTTCGACAACATTTTTTCTACTGATTATCACCAATGAAACTATAAATCCCATGTCTTGGTTTGGGTTTGAACATGAGTCTAGGGTTCCTTGAAGGTCAGTTTTAAGCAACAGTAAGGTAACTAAAGAGAAAAAAAAAAAAAAAAAAAAAAAAAGATTTTGAAATTTTTGACATGTTGACATGTTTTTGAAAATTAATTTTTTGACCGACTTAGACTTTGAATTTTTACAAACCGGTTGCAGGGTTTTAAAGGGAAAAGTCCATAGATTAAAAAGAGCCAATAAAAAAAATAATCAAAATTTTGACCCTCAGACCTCATTTTGGTGCCCCCCCCCCCTTAACCCCTTCCGAACTTCTTGCTTGAACAAGGTCTTTAAAATGTGTCCGTAAAAAAGTGATCTTGCTTTCGAGGAATTATTTCCAAAATATACGAAAAACAGACTTTTGTTAAATTTGAGATACCCTCAAGTTGAGACTCCAAAGCTAATAATATCGAACTGAACAACTCACCGCGACGAACAGCGCGATCGCAACAAGGACAGGAAGCAGCTTGAAACTCATGGTGGAATACGCAGCCCTGGCCAGGTGTCTCTTTTTATATCAGCGTGGTCGTGTTTATCACAAGCACTTGTGTCGATAACGATCTTTGCAAGTCATGCATGCAAGTCATGGTGGTACACTTGCAGGGAGCATGACAAGACTATTACAGCAGCATAAAGTGTGTTGCAGCTGCATGACAAGTACAGCTGCTACCACAGTGTTCGGTGAGATCACAGCACAGCAGACTTGACGAACAATATGCTGCGAACTTCTCAGTGATTACAGGGAAGCATCATAAAACGTAAATCCTCACAGTACGAGAAACCCCAATCTAACACGTCTAATAGATATTGAATAGGGGTCAAAGGTCTACAGTCATATGCCCTAAATTCAGACCGGTGCCCTAACTGTGGACACTGTGTTGCAATGCTCTTATTTTTTTTTTCTATCTCGTGGGAATCGGAACTCGTGTTCGCAGTACGTGTCTATTCCTAGGAGGTATCGAGTTACGGTGATGGTGACTTGTGTGGTAGAGTTACGCTGGGACGTGTAGGGATGAAAGCCATGGCTTGTTGGGCAGGCATTTACTTTGTCAACCAGAGGAGTCTGAAATTTTCTTGATTTTTAGATGCCTCATGACAGGTATTGGATCCCACTGAAATACACCAGACCATTTCAGTGGCTGGTCAGAAACAAAATGAGTTTGGTTTCTGGGAGCATGGTTTGTTTTCAACATCGTTGGTGGGTAGCTGAATACAATTGAAACTCCAACACGAAGGTGTGTTATGTGGTGAGTTATGTTGCATGCCTCTGGATTCTCTTAAAATTGTGATGTTGTAGACCTTTCATTCAATTCGGTGTGTATTTGGAAGACTGTAATTAGTCACACATAAATGCTCATTGAATTTTCCCTTTTTATTTCTATAGGTACTGGAGCACAAGAATGAGGCTCTGCTCCTGTGCAGTAGAAGAAAGAATTCTAATTTAATAGATATGTCTGACATTTACATTCCCTCAAAGTGCCTAAGTTTAAAGTAAGTGCTGAGTTTTTGCTGAACCCAATATACTGAAGTCATTGACTTACATAAGAATGATTCATTTTACAGCCTGTTTAGGGAATCTTGTGTATGCAGAGGGAAGATAAACCATTATGAATGCAGAAATGCCATAAGTCCGCAAAAAACTGATGAAGGGCTCTGAAATTACTTATTATCGGTTTTTTCAATTCAATCTGGTTTATTCAGGTTTAAGTATTTTGTTGAAATCATCGCAGGTGTCTGATTTTGATCTTAATCAATTGAAGCTTGACTTGGATGAGTTTAAGAGTGAGAAAAGTTCGAGTCTCATTGAACAAATACCTAACGAGTCTTCTTAGTATACGTTTAAGCGAGATGAAGGTAGAAAATGTGTGGTGTGTCCCAAGGTTGCATATAACTAACAGTATGCGCACAGACACAAGGGAAAATTGCTGTATCATACACTCGCGGACAAAATTAAGGGGACATTTTTGAAAACGCCCTCAAAACAAGAGTTTTCACCCGATTTTCATGAAACTTCGTCAGAAGTAGTTTTAAAGCCTTTTCTAAGCGTGTGCAAAGTTGCATTGACGGAAGTTGATGAGAAAGGGTTGTTTCATCTCCTGCAAGAAAGATGTGCAGTAAAATGCAAGTTTCGAAGTTCCCAGGATTTGCAGAAGGGGTCGATAAAATAAAAAAAAAACCCTTCAGAGCGACTCACCTTGACGCCCTCTACAAAACGCAACCTCCGGGAGCCCTCTGGGACAAACCCACCCCATGCTACCCACACACCCCTTTAAAATCCGTAATTTTTGAGCGACAGTCCCGCGGTTGCGCTAAGATCCTTTTCTGGGCTCTCCTGATACAGGAAGTGCCCATGCAAAACCGACGCGACCCACACGCACCCCTAGGCAGGCCGCAACAGCTCTAAACTTTGCCACCCCTTGCGCAAGGGGGTGGTTCAGCTTATCAAAGTGCAACGAAATTTACCAGGTTTGTTCTCGGCACCAAAACGACCAAAGTTGCGAAGGTCCTGTTCAAAAAGCTACCCCCGCGGAGTCCTACAGGGTTGGTCCGAAGTTAAGGGTTGTTCACCCCCTCGCCAAAGGGATGACACGCAGCAGAGTCACGCGGCACGCATGTGACACGGTCCAGGGCATCGGGGAAAGACTGTTTGGAAACCGATAACCAGCGTCAACATCATTTATCGAAAAAAAAAAAATCGTCGTTTTCGTAAAATGCACCCCTAAGTTTACGCCCTGCTCAAGGGTGACCGAGTAACGCTATCACACCGCCGACCACGGATTCAGAGGCGCCCGCTCAACATTGCAAAGCCCTTCAAAAATCAGATTTTTGAAATCACGCATTCGGCTCAAAATCGGGCCGATAACGCGAGACCAGCGTTAGGGCCAGTCGGAGCGGGCTACCAGGAGCGCCTGGCAGGTAGGCAGCCCATCGCACACCACCTCTCCAGTTTTTCTGTTTCCTTTGCGATTCCGGCGTTTTTCGCGTGGTGTCGCCAAATTCATTGTGTTTGTTGTTACAGTTGACATTTGTTGAAACCAGTTAAACGTTTTCGACAAAAGAAAAACTGGAGAGGTGGTGTGCGATGGGCTGCCTACCTGCCAGGCGCTCCTGGTAGCCCGCTCCGACTGGCCCCAACGCTGGTCTCGCGTTATCGGCCCGATTTTGAGCCGAATGCGTGATTTAAAAAATCTGATTTTTGAAGGGCTTTGCAATGTTGAGCGGGCGCATCCGAATCCGTGGTCGGCGGTGTGATAGCGTTACTCGGTCACCCTTGAGCAGGGCGTAAACTTAGGGGTGCATTTTACGAAAACGACGATTTTTTTTTTCGATAAATGATGTTGACGCTGGTTATCGGTTTCCAAACAGTCTTTCCCCGATGCCCTGGACCGTGTCACATGCGTGCCGCGTGACTCTGCTGCGTGTCATCCCTTTGGCGAGGGGGTGAACAACCCTTAACTTCGGACCAACCCTGTAGGACTCCGCGGGGGTAGCTTTTTGAACAGGACCTTCGCAACTTTGGTCGTTTTGGTGCCGAGAACAAACCTGGTAAATTTCGTTGCACTTTGATAAGCGGAACCACCCCCTTGCGCAAGGGGTAGCAAAGTTTAGAGCTGTTGCGGCCTGCCTAGGGGTGCGTGTGGGTCGCGTCGGTTTTGCATGGGCATTTCCTGTATCAGGAGAGCCCAGAAAAGGATCTTAGCGCAACCGCGGGACTGTCGCTCAAAAATTATGGATTTTAAAGGGGTGTGTGGGTAGCATGGGGTGGGTTTGTCCCAGAGGGCTCCCGGAGGTTGCGTTTTGTAGAGGGCGTCAGGGTGAGTCGCTCTGAAGTTTTTTTATTTATTTTTTCGACCCCTTCTGCAAATCCTGGGAACTTCGAAACTTGCATTTTTCTGCACATCTTTCTTGCAGGAGATGAATCAACCCTTTGTCATCAACTTCCGTCAATGCAACTTTGCACACGCTTAGAAAAGGCTTTAAAACTACTACTGACGAAGTTTCATGAAAATCGGGTGAAAACTCTCGTTTTGAGGGCGTTTTCAAAAAAGTGTCCCCTTAATTTTGTCCGCAAGTGTATAAACAGGAATCATATTGATGATCCAGAGTACAACAAACTTACATCTAAATTTAAACTTCAGTTCCCTGAAAGAAATAAAACCACTAAGAAACCTTGTGAAATTGTGGTAAACTGATTGCTGGAAGAGGGTCACAAATAAAAAAGCACCAACGTAATTCTGGATGTAAACCGTTAAGTGAATAGCATGTCCCACCTGTAGCGATCAAGCTCATTTTCTTCTGAAATTGCATCTGCATATTGTAGAGTTTGATACCTTAGAAATACTCAGCGACCTAGTCCTCATGATATTTTCTGTTTTACTGTATTTGATGTGTTCTTTACCTTATTTACTGTAATTTGTTCACCCTTGTTTCAAAAATATGAAAAAAATGTATTTTAGTTCTTTGTCGGTGGTTTGTAGAATGTGTAGCTTCAAAGCTGAAAAAGGTGTCAGTCTGAGCTCGTTTCTCATTTTCTACAGAGTCAAAACTTTTAAATTGTCGTCAATTATGGAAAGTGGCATCTGAAAGGAGAAAAATGTAACTAAGATTTTGTTCGTGACTCCCCTAAGGTCCTTGAAAACAGCTGTTATTATGTTCTATTAAAGGGAAAATTTATGATTGCGCAAAGCTGTTTGCCTGTAAGTTGTTATTGTGTAATGTATTAATAATTTATACTAGCTCAAGACATGGCCTTTTTGTTGAAGCCTGTAAGGGAATAATTGCACAAGTGAATTGAAATTGACTTTTAGGGTAAGATGCCCAATGATGGCCACTTTTAGCGCTCAGCTGCGCCTTCAACTCCTTTACTATGCCTTTTGTACGTCGTACCGATATGAAAATTTCTAGGAACATGCATGAAGGATAGAGTCAAAATTCGCAAGTTTGAAAAACAGCAAAATAAAATTTCTTCTTGAAGAAAAAATTACGAAAAACTATGTACAATTTGCCCAGTGATGGCCACCTCTTTCCCAGTCATAGCCATCACCTTGCCCAGTGATGGCCACACTACGTCCTCTTCCGTCCTCTGCAGCAGAGGCCCTCGGGTCAGCGGCGGCGACCCTAGCTGCCCTGAGATCAGCGGCGGCGGTCTTGGCTGCTGCCAGGCGCGGATCCAGGGGGAGGGGGGGGGGGTGATGGGGGCGTCGCCATGCACTGCAAGAAAAAGTGTAGATAGTACAACAAAAGTACAACAAAAACTGTACAATAAAAGTACAACAGGGATTGTAGAAAGTACAACGAGAATTGTACAAACCACAACGAGGCCTGGACTGCACAGCACTCGTCATGCCGGTTCTATTGTACTTAGTACAAAAATTGTACAACAATTGTTGTACTTTGAAAGTACAATAAATTCCTGATAAAAAATTTGCCAGTAATTTGTGTACTTTCGTTGTGGTCTTTTCTTGCAGTGTGTCCCTGAAGGCGGCGAAGCCGCCTGAAAGGTAGGCAAAAAGTTGCACTCTGCCCCTGTAAGTAGGCAACTTTGGCGATATCCCCCCCTGAACCCTCTCTGGATCCGCCCCTGGCTGCTTCGGCCCTGGGGTCAGCGGCGGCGGTCTTGCCTGCTGCGGCCCTTGGGTCAGCTGATGTGGCGGTGGTTCTCTTACCGGCCCGGATTAGCGCAGGCTGTGGCGGCAGAGTCGAGAGAGAGTAAGTCACACTGAAAATTGAATGGTCAGACAAATGGCCAAATTATGGCGTGACAAAAAGTCACGCCCAAAATTGGCGTGACGGGAAATTCACGCCGAAAAACGGCATGATATGTGCGTCACGCCGTCATTTGACGTGAAAGTATCATGTGGATTGGTGCGCACAGTGCGTTTTATTAGAAAAGTCATTCCAAAAACCGGCATGACAGGAAATTCACGCCAAAAATTGGCGTAAATTTACGAGCCACGCCGATTTTTGGCATGACTTTACTGTCATGCCGCTTTTTTTGGCGTGACACTTAATTCACGCTTCTGCAGCGGCACGAAGTCACGCCAATAGATTTTCAGTGTAACCATCGCGTGGATTTTTTTTTTTTTGAAATTTGGTGATTTTTGAGGGGATAACGGGGGTGGTCACTACTGGGCGGCGAGGAGAGGGGGGGGGGGGAGGGGATCTCATGAGACGCTTGGTCCAAAATAAAACATTGGCAGTCAACGAACTTGTCGGACGCGCACGGCGGCGTCGTCGCTTGCTTACAAGTTCGCTTCAAAACACTAGAGTGGCCATCACTGGCCGGGCCCGGTTTTGCCTGCCCAGTAGTGGCCACCCCCCTTTTACCCTCAAAGTTCACGGAATTTCAAAAAAAAATTCGACGCTATGGTTTACTAACCCTCTCTCGACTCTGCCAGCTGATGTCTGTCTCGCTCGGACTTCGCATGCACAACTGACGAGCGGTGCCGTCACAGCCTGCGCTAATCCGGGCCCGTAAGAAAACCACCGGCCGGCCGGCCGAAGACGCAGCGTTCGGCGCGCTGCGCCCGCGCGGCCGTGCATGACACAAACGGGACGAAATTTTTTCGCGGTTGTGTTGCGAATAGGTGACAGTGCAAAACCCCAAAAGCTCGATTGTAAAACTTCTTTTACCTGGATGGAATGTTAGCGCAAAGTGTGAAGTGGCCATCACTGGTACCCTGGCCACAATAGGGCATCTTACCCTATATTCTTTCTTTAGGGCTCCTTGGTAATGAATTGAGATTGGATGGGGTCTTTATTTTCAAATTTGCTTTTATAATGAAGTAGAGTTGGCTTTGCAGATGGCATTGCACGTCAAGTGGGTGCCATTGTGCGAACGATGCAAAGAGCGAGGGGGTTTCATATTGCATTGCAA
Source organism: Stenchaetothrips biformis (assembly GCA_030522485.1). Classification (NCBI taxonomy): domain Eukaryota; kingdom Metazoa; phylum Arthropoda; class Insecta; order Thysanoptera; family Thripidae; genus Stenchaetothrips; species Stenchaetothrips biformis. Next base: position 2,143,098 of record CM060089.1, on the reverse strand, counting down.
TATTTAAATAGGAGATGGCAAGCGGCATACACGAAGCGCGGGCTCACGGGTCGCGCATGTCTAGGTGCAAACAGTAAATTTATTTAAATTGCATTGGTAAGCTCAAGTTGGGTTACTCTGACCGAGGGCTTCGTTTAGGCCGGCGAGTGGCCTGCTCTAGGCCTTTGTGAGATCTAAGCTGCCTTTGAACACTGTGGCAAAAGGTCACAGAGAACTCTGTAAACAAGTTGTGCTAATTCTCTGTAACCCTAAACCCAGTATTTCCTGTTGCCTCTTAACAGTATTCACTGTGTGACTCACAGTGTTCTCTGTAGGACTTACAGTCGTCTCTGTGCACCTCAAGGGTCTGCGACGAGTATGCGGAGAATACTGTGCGTCGCACAGTGATAACTGTAAGGAGGCTACAGGAAATACTGGGTTTAGGGTTACAGAGAATCCTGGCAAAAAAATTAACTGACTTCTCCGTAGGTTTTTGCCACAGTGAAGGCTTGTGGGTATTTGTAAAATGTCCTATTAAAACGCCATTTAGATAGCAATTTTTGACAATTATAGTTTTCATGTATATTTAGTTAGAACGGGTCATTTGCTTATTGTATTTTTCGATAGACGGCCTTCTATTTGCGTGCTCTGCACGTGGTTTCAGATAGGCATGCATTGAGCTCGTTAAAATTGGTTCGTTAATAGCAACGAGTTTTATTTTACTCGAGTGCGCGGCTATTTGTATGAAACTTAGATAGCAAACGCGGGGGCGGGGTACGGTGCTTGCATTCTGGGCAAAACAGCAATGTAGTTGTACAGAGCACTGTTCATTGTTTCATTCTTTCTTTTCTTTAAGTTCCCCTTTGCCTCTCATAGCAAGTGGGGTGGCCACGCGTGACTTGTAACATGCATGCGTTATCTTCCGTCTCAAAATGAGAATGGTTTTATTTAAAATAATTTTGTTACTTGCAAAGAGTTGAAATCGACGCAGGTGCGCAGAAATAAGTGGGTTCCACTTTGCGAACAAGGCAAATAGCTGTGGAGATTCAGATTGCATAGCACTTGATCTCTTGTTCCCGGATCCACGACACTTCACCCAAAGCCTTTCTCCCACCGCAGAAATGCCCACTTCAATTTGATCCACCAATTTTAGGCCCAATTTCTTTAATCCAAAAAAAGGAAACCCAACTACCAGTTGGCCCACCTTAGTACCCATAAACCCACTATAGAGTGAGGTTATTCCCGCAGGTCCGCAGGAAGTCCACGTCCGCCTTTTTGGCCAAAAAATTTTAGCCAAAAAGAGTTCAGCTTTACGGATCGAGCTATAGATAGCCAAAATCATAAAAATCGATCTCAAAAGAAAATTCACACCAAATCAGTAAAAATAAGGTAGAAAATGACACAAAAATAGCTAAATAAATAAAATTAGACTCCTAAATTCACCTAATTCCCATTCCCTTCACACGCTTATGCGTTCAAGGCTCTAAAATACCAACTTCTGTGGTGGTTCAAATTCATAGCTGTTAAAAATCTTAAACAACTTGTCCGTCTTTATCGTTTGAGACCCACCAGACAATTTGAACCACCACGGTTGACTTTTGGCAGCGCTCAAAACATGTCCCAGAATACGAATCTGTTGCGTTTTCTTCCAAGTTTGCGGTGTCAAATCTGGCCAGCCTTGGTGGTTCAAATTCATATGGGCTCGAAATCTTACACAACTTGTCCGTCTTTATCGTTTGAGACCCACCAGACAATTTGAACCACCACGGTTGACTGTAAGCAGCGCTCCAAACATGCCCCAGTGAACGGTTTTGTAGCGTTTTTTTCTCAGTTTGCGGTGTCAAATCTGGCCAGCCTTAGTGGTTCAAATTCATGGGGGCTCAAAATCATAAACAACTTGTCCGTCTTTATCGTTTGAGACCCACTAGACAATTTGAACGACCACGGTTGACTTTTGGCAGCGCTCAAAACATGTCCCAGATTACGATTCTGTTGCGTTTTCTTCCAAGTTTGCGGTGTCAAATCTGGCCAGCCTTGGTGGTTCAAATTCATATGGGCTCGAAATCTTACACAACTTGTCCGTCTCTATCGTTTGAGACCCACTAGACAATTTGAACCACCACGGTTGACTTTTGGCAGCGCTTAAACATGCACTAGTGAACGAGTGTGTAGCGTTTTCTCCTAAGTTTGGGGTGTCGAATCTGGCCAGCCTTGGTGGTTCAAATTTATAGGTGCTCAAAATCTTACACAACTTGTCCGTCTTTATCGTTTGAGACCCACCAGACAATTTGAACCACCACGGTTGACTGTTAGCAAGGGACGGGCGATTTTGCGATTAATCGCAGGTGCGATGCGATTTTTTCTAAAAATCGCGGTGCGATTTCGGTTTTTGAACCTCGGTGATTAATCGCAAAATCGCAAAAAAACGCACAAGCGCAAAAATCGCACCGCTTACTGCACCGAACGAGGCTGGCGCGTGTTCTCGGTAGTATTTAAGTTTTGTTGCGTTTTTTGCAATTTTTGCAATTTTGCGATATGCGATTTTTAGCGATTTTGCAATCTTTGCGATTTTTTGCGATTTTTGCGATTCTGCGATTAATCGCATGAGATCGCGATATGTGAGAAATCGCAATCGCGATACTGAAATTTGGAAATCGCCCATCCCTACGTTTGCAGCGCTTCAAACATGTCCCAGTAATCGATTCTATAGCGTCTTCTCCTAAGTTGACTCCTAGACAATTTGAACCACTACGGTTGACTTTTGGCAGCGCTCCAAACATGTCCCAGAATACGATTCTGTAGCGTTTTCTGCCAAGTTTGGGGAGTCAAATCTGGCCAGCCTTGGTGGTTCAAATTCATAGGGGCTCAAAATCTTGAACAACTTGTCCGTCTTTATGCTTTGAGACACACCAGATAATTTAAACCACGACGGTTGACTGTTAGCAGCGCTCCAAACATGCCCCAGTGAACGAGTGTGTAGCGTTTTCTTCCAAGTTTGCGGTGTCAAATCTGGCCAGCCTTGGTGGTTCAAATTCATGAGGGCTCAAAATCATGAACAACTTGTCCGTCTTTATCGTTTGAGACCCACTAGACAATTTGAACCACCACGGTTGACTGTAAGCAGCGCTCCAAACGTTAGCAGCGCTTCAAACATGTCCCAGTAATCGATTCTATAGCGTCTTCTCCTAAGTTTGGGGTGTCGAATCTGGCCAGCACTGGCGGTTCAAATTCATAGGTGCTCAAAATCTTGAACAACTTGTCCGTCTTTATCGTTTGAGACCCACCAGACAATTTGAACCACCACGGTTGACTGTAAGCAGCGCTCCAAACATGCAGCAGTGAACGAGTGTGTAGCGTTTTCTCCTAAGTTTGGGGTGTCAAATCTGGCCAGCCTTGGTGGTTCGAATTCATAGGTGCTCAAAATCTTGAATTTTTTGTCCGTCTTAATCGTTTGAGAGCCACCAGACTATTTGAACCACCACGGTTGACTGTTAGCAGCGCTCCAAACATGCCCCAAGGAACGGTTTTGTAGCGTTTTCTGCCAAGTTTGGGGTGCCAAATCTGGCCAGCCTTGGTGGTTTAAATTCATAGGTGCTCAAAATCTTTAACAACTTGTCCGTCTTTATCGTTTGAGACCCTCCAGACAATTTGAACCACCACGGTTGACTGTTGACTGTTGACTAAACCAGTTGCTGGGCATGACTCTCCTCAAACCTGATAAACAAACGAACGTGGCGCCTGCAAGGTAGACCATGTAACCGTCCCGTGACACACTGGTTTGTTGCAGGACGGCTTGGTGGCCTACCTAACAGGCGCTTCTGGCCCGATGACGGACGGACGGTTGCAGCTTCGGAAAAGCGTATCAAATTTCAATATCAATTCAAATATCAAATATCATAGTAGATAGTTGTGTTTGTCCTACCCGATAGAAGAAAGAGAGGCACCTAGCAATGAACAAAAGGGCAAAAATTTCAGCTGCTTGCCTTTTTTTTGAAAGAGACGATTAGCAGACAACAAAGCCACCTTTAGAGGGTCTCCTGGATTTAAAAAAAAATGGGACAAGAAAAATAACTTTTATTTATTATTAGATTCACGACACTCGAAAACGGCCAGGCCGAAGCTGCCCGAAGCGCCCCGACAAGTCTCGATCATCCGATCGTGGTAGCGGGAACTTTAAATTGAACTTGAAGACACTACGCATTCTAGTTACGTCGCGTCGCGAACAGTTAATAAGCCATAAAGGTGAACCACATAAATTTTTGATTGAAATTTGTCAATTTCACGCAAAATATACTCCTTATTACAAGGTATACAAGTAATACACGGAATATAAATAATATTAGTAATACAAGTGATACAAAGTAATACAAGAAATCCATGGTAATACAATATTACACGTGTAATACACAATATGATACGTGTAATAACAATATTACACGTGTAATACACAATAATACACGTAATACACAATAATACACGTAATATATGGTAATACAGATAATACAGTTAATCCAAGGTAATACAAGGTCGGGTACGGAGTAATACACGAGTCGGCTACCCCTTGTGGTGGGCCGAAGTCATTCGTACCAACTCAGCAAAATTTAAGTTGTAGCGGCTGAGCCGTTTAGGAATAGAAGGAAATGTAACAAAACTAAACTTTATTTTTTCCAACTTAAACATGTTAAAAACCATAGGATTACACAACATAAATATGTTTGTAATATATTATAGTAACAACAACACATATGACGGCAAACGACGTGCTACTGTTCGTGATTGAAGTTACAATTATCATCACAACATAACACAAGTGAATCTGCACGTGGTTTAACATGCAGGAAAGCATCACACACAACAAACTAGTTAGCCATTTAGCTAGGCACCTCCTGACCTACGTAATCTCTGCATACTTCGCAATGATATTCATAAGTCTCGATACAGATTTCTGCGAAGGGAAGCATTTTAATGATCCTGTCACAACAGTGATGAACCCATCGCCTGCATTTTTCGCAACGAATCATTCTTAACAAAGCTGTTGGTGTCTTTCTATTTTCTATATCTGCTTGGTCTTTCTGAAACAGCTCAATTGGTCTCCAGAATTCGTCCCTGCCGCAAATCCCGCACAGATGGCGCATGTTTGGCGCGTTCTTTAATATGAAACGAGCAACTTTCTTTCGGAAGGCTGTGGGGTCCAAAATGCAATTTTTTTCTAATTGGAGCAGGTAAAACGTGTAGAATATGATAAACACACCGCAGTTTGAATTATCAGATTGTTGTGGAAGAGGTGCACTCATTTGCATTATGGTCCAGCCTTCCAAGTCAATAGCTGCGCCAAAGAAATCGTTGTAGAATTTAGGGTATTCGTTAATCTTTTGAAAGTAGCCACCTGCATTAGTCAAATTTAGAGGGTCGAAAAAACGATAAGTTTTTGTTTTCAAGTTGACCCAGATGAGGCACCAGTGATTGCCACGCAATAAAAATGGCATTATTAATGTCCTATTATGGAGAGACACGTACGACAACAAAACAGACCGCCATGAGTCCGAGTAAATTATGCCAGCTGTGTCCTTGCTTCGTACATTTACATAAGTCGACCTCATTTTGCTTGAAATGGCAGCATTTATTGTCACATCGATGACGAAGTTGGAGAGCCACTCCCCACCGTTCAAGTTCCTGAACTGGCTTGCCTCAATGGGACAAAATCCGAGGCCATAATCAGCTACCACCCTGTCTTGAGTTTCGGGAGGTTCCAATTTGTAGGTCGTGCAGTAATAATCTACAGAGTCTAAAAGGCCGTTTTTAAATCTTTCAAATAGAACCCTATCGCCATGTAGTGCTGCAGAGTTGTCATGCTGAGATTTCAGATCAGCTAATAGTCTTTGAGCTAAAAAAAACTCTATATTCCTCTACATCAAAGTGACCCACTGTCAATTCGTTTTTCAGCACGGCCTCTGCATACCGTATAATGAATACGCCGCAGTTCACATCATCGGTCTGTTTGGGCAATTTCCATGGGTTGTTTTTGGTTGTGGTGAAATTAGTTTTTGCTGTTGCAGTTTGGTTATTCCTCCTCCAAAAATTTCCCAACTGCCTTAACATACTCCCCGTGAAACCCAACTTATACATGTGACATACATATTCCATGCATGTGACATGTATGTGACCAATTTGTGCATGCATGTCACATACATTTACGTATGTTACACATATATGACTTCATACAGTTGGCATACATATTCAAAGTAACCTAATGTATGTACTCCATGCATGTGGCGTCGCTGTCTATGCAGCATACATGACCCTCATACATGTCATCCCTGCCACTTGCATGTCACATGTAAGTGGCATGTGTGTGCCGTCAGTGATCAACATGCATGTCAAAGTCGCATGTATGTCATAGTGTCATGTATGTGAAAGGAACATGCATGAGACATATATGACTTTTTAGCACATACATGCGTTTGGAAGAGACCACATGTATGTGGACGTGGCATGCATGCGGCATACATGTTACATGCTAGTGGAAGGAGACGAAATTTTTCTAAGTCGAGGGTGTATGTGCCATACATGGCAAAACGTATGTTGAATGTATGGCACACGGCGACGCAGGTAGTCATCCAAAACGGTACAGCCTCCTCTCCAACAAGAAGCGTAGCACAGGAGGGAAGGGGACCGGATAGTAATGTGAAGGTTGATGGTTCAGATCCTCGCGCCCATTTTCCTTTTTCTCACTCTTTTGTCATGTCATCCCTAATAATATCCCTTATTTATATCAAACATTAAGTTCTTGATCAAAAATTTGATTAATTTGAATCATTTTTGAAACTTATAATTAATTTATCTATGTGCCATACATGCGCAATACGTGGCACATGCATGTGACAGGCGAATGCACATTCATACATCCATACGTGATCCATAGATAGGGTCATGACCAATCGTATGTGGCTCACGACGGTGACATG